>OX467711.1:63112823-63712823 GCA_950111635.1 Agelastica alni | reverse complement strand
CAACATGCAAGAAGACTATTTACCTGGCGGTCACCTGATGGGCAATATAAAAATCAAATAGATTTCATGTTAATCCCTTTATGCTGGAAATCATTAATAACAAACACGAAAACGCTGCCCTCAGCGGACATTGGTAGCGATCATCAATTACTTATGTCCACTTTCAAAATAAAACTAAAAATATGTTATAAAAAGTAAACACCTAGAATCACCAAACCAACTGAAATATATAAATTTAACTCGTTAGTCACTCAAAAAATAGAAAAAATTAAGTTTAACTCAGTTACATGCACCTCAAATCAGCTATGGGAAAACGTGAAAATAGCGATATTAGAGACAACAATGACTAAAGAAAATCGAGGCTCCGGTGTCGTTAGAAGGCAGCCCTGGATAAGAGATGACACTCTAGCTCTATGTGAGAGAGGAAGGAAATTTAAAGAAAAAGGTCCAGACGACGCTAAAAGAAGGGAACAACATAGAGTCCTATCGATAAATATACAGAGACGTTGCAGGGCAGACAAGAATTCGTATTACCAAGATCTATGTAAAGACATTGAAAAACATCATAATAATAATCGAACCAAAGACCTGTTTAGAAAAATTAAAATAATCACTCGTAACTTTAAACCTAAGGCTTGGTCCATTAAAGATAAGAACGGCACCCTAATAACTAATATAAACGATGTGCTCGACGTCTGAAAAGACTACTGTACATCACTCTATGATGATGATTACGAATCTCTTGAGCAAATAAGCCCAGAAAATGAACCAAATATCCTTTTGAGTGAAGTAATCGCAGCAATCAGAGCACTTAAGAAAGACAAGTCCATCGGAATAGATTCGATCCCTGTGGAGGTCTGGAAGGCACTTGAGGAGAGGAACATTAAATACCTACATCTGTTATGCCAGCAAATTTGGAACAACGGAGTCTGGCCAGACGAATGGTCTATATCCACTATAATACCCATTCATAAAAAGGGATCAACGATGGACTGTTACAATTTTCGCCTGGTTTCCCTGATCTCACATGCGAGCAAAATAAAGCTGTATGTTCTTCGATCTCGGTTGGTCCACTTCCTTGATTACCAAATAGCACCTGAACAGTCAGGATTTGTCAAAGAGCGAGGTACACGAGAACAAATACTAAACGTCCGAATACTTATGGAAAAGGCCAGGGAATACTATGCACCCATGTATATGTGTTTTGTCGACTACGAAAAAGCGTTCAAAAATGTAAAATGGTCAAAACTGTGAAAGATCTTGTGCGTTGCGGGAGTACCTACTCATCTGGTAAATCTCATAAAAAAGTTATATGAACAAAGTAGAGCAGTCGTCAAAATTAACAATCGCATTTCCAGAACAGCAGATATCAAAAAGGGAGTTAGACAAGGGTGTATTTCATCACCTCTCTTTTTTAATATATTTATATACGGAATGTTTAATGAGAGAGATACTTGATTAGTGAAAAGGAGGCTTTGCCATAAATGGGAAAAAAATTTTAAATCTTAGATATGCTGACGACACTCTTCTGATCGCTAACTCAGCAAAAGAACTAACAGAATTAACACAACGACTCGAGAGAACATCAAAAGAGTATGGTCTAAAAATCAACTATGCCAAATCTAAAGTATTGATAGTTGATAGATCGGATAAGACAGCCAACAGACCACATCACATTGCCAACTGTATAGTGGTAGATCAGTTTGTTTATCTGGGTGCCCTTATGCACTTCTCCGGCAGCTGCGAGATAGAGATCCGCCGTCGTATTCAACTTGGCCAAACAGCATATATATATATATATATTATTATATATATATATATATATATATATATATATATATATATATATATATATATATATCCATCAATACCAAAAAATCACTGGTCCATACCCTAGTGTTCTCCATTTTCTGGTACGCTTTCAAAACATGGGTTATGAAGGCAGCCGACAGGCGTCGGGTCGACGCCTTTGAAATGTGGGTATGGCGAAGAATGCTAAGAATACCGTGGACGGCACATCGTACCAATGTGTCAGTTCTGAACAAGATTTGACCATCAAACCGTCTCAGTAGCTTAACATCAGCGCGAATACTGAACTTCTTCGGACATATTACTCGTCACGACAACATTGAGAGACTGATTGTTCAGGACAAACACATTGGCAAAAGGAAACGCGGACGCTCCCCATCTAGATGGACAGACATTGTATCAAAAGTAACCGAGCGTCCACTAGTGGAAGCCATTAAAACTGCTGCTGACCGTGTGAGATGGCGAGAGACTGTAAGAAGAGTTCTGAGTATTAACACCTGACATTAACTTGTAATCACTACACGTCGTTCTCGACGTTGGACTAAGAAGATTAAAACCCGTATGGACCTATGGCATACTGTTGTGAGGATGCGCTAATCCTAGCAATATAGCTATAATACAAGGATTTCAAAATAAAGTGCTAAGAGGAATAGTAAATGCACCATGGTATGTTGGAAATTGCGATCTACACATGGATCTAGGAATTCCAACAGTTGCTGAGGAAATTGAAAAATATGCCAGGAAGTACGAGACTAGGCTACACAATTACCACAACATTAAAGTGTTGCAGATCTTGGACAACCGAAATTAACAGACACGATTAAATTAAATTGAATTAGTGCTGTAAGGTGATTAGTGTATATGAAGTGGTTATCACAAAAAACAAGTGAGTGGTGAAATAAAAGCTAAGAAACACCAGTGGGTGATGTCTTTGATTTAGGTCATTAGTTTTTTAAGTACTTTAAAGCAAAATTGCTGGTTGGTCATACCTGACCAGTTGCAATTTCAATGCAGAGAAAAAAAAAATTTTATTCGCCATGTAATTCAGATGTATTCTTGTCACTCCGAGCACACCCCGTCTTCTTCTTAAAGTGCCTATTCGGTCCGAATGTTGGCAATCATTCTGGCTATCATTATCTTTTTTGCTGCGGCACGGAATAGCCCGGTCGTGGTAGTAGAGAACCACGTTCTCAGGTTCTTCAGCCACGAAATACGTCTTCTTCCCGGTCCTCTCTTTCCCAATATCTTGCCTTGGAGAATCCGTTGTAGAATTCCGTATCGACGTTCGTTACGCATAATGTGACCAAGATATTCTAGTTTTATGGTCTTTACAACATCCATGACTTCTAACTTTTTGTTCATTTTTGTTAGCACTGATTGGTTGGTCACATGGTCTGTATATGGAATCATCAGAATTCTGCGGTACAGCCACATTTCAAAGAATTGTAGTTTTTTTGTGGTAGCTTCCGTCAACGTCCATGTTTCTACTTCGTACAGCAACACAGAGAAGACGTAGCATCAAAGAAGCCTTATTTTGGTGTTCATTTGTAAATTTTTGTTTTTGAAGAGTGATGCCATTTTTAGAAATATTGTTCTCTCTTTCTCTATAAGGAGCGAATTTCTTGTGAGTGATCCCACTGCTAATTTATCATGGTCACTAGGTATTCATATTGTTGCGTTCTTTTAATGTTTTCATTATTAACTGTCAGTTGTACATTATTGATAGGAGATTTGCTAATGACCATATATTTAGTTTTATTGATGTTAAGATCAAGCCCATATTGGTGGCTAGTTTCAGTAGTCGCGTCATGAGATATTGAAGGTCTTCTAGATTATCTGCGAGAACTACAGTGTCGTTGGCATATTTAATGTTATTTACTCTCTCCCTATTAACGAGTATTCCTGCTTCGATTTCCTTCAGTGCTTCTTTAAAGATTTGTTCGGAGTATTTATTGAATAGTAGGAGAAATATTGGATATTAATAGGGTGATTATTTTCTGGTCCTTCTCATCTAGGCCTAGTTTTTCTAATATTTCTATCAATTTGTGATCTTAAACTCTATCAAATGCTTTCTGATAGTCAATAAAGCATATGTATACATCACAGTTAACATCTCTGCCCAAATAGGGCTTCTCTGTTGCCCAGGGCATCACGGAAACCGAATTGGGTTTCAGATATTTGCTCTTCACATAATCTGTATAGTCGTCTGTGGATGACTTTAAGGAATATTTTCAGGAAGTGGCTCATGAGACTGATTGTACGGTATTCATTGCATTGTCTAGCACTTTTTTTACACCCGGTAAAGATAATTAATGAGTAAATGTCTATTTTTTGCGATGGAATTTTTAAATTAAATATAGCCGCAAATTCTACAGAAAATTTGATACAAGCTTTAATTGAGTGGAAATTTTTACATTATTTGAAGCAAGCAATTTTTCGCAATTAGCGAAATTTAGTAAGCCTCTCGTAATTCCTGCGGTATTATTTCGGCAGCTAACGACTATAGACATTTAACAATCATTAAATCCAGGGGGAGCGCAGATTGCAGTTGGGAGCCATTAATAAATAATTTGAAACTTGTCAACGTATGGTATAACAAGAGATTGGAATTCATTGGATTGAACCGCCGAGAGTAATTTCCGGCGAACTATTATATGTTGCGTCATTGTTGTTTCGATACCCAAAGAGAATTAGAAATTTGTAAATCCATCAACAAAGATTTACGTTTCGGTTATCTGTATGTAAATTACAAAAAGTGTAGCGATTTTTTTAATTTTTTGTGCTTTATTTACAATAAAGTGTAAATAAAGGCACAAACTAAATTTGTTTATGGGCAACAATTCACCAAAAAGATTATGTGAGTGTTGGTTTGTTTCTTCTTTTTTTATGACACCCTCTTCTTTCGAAGGTTGGCGATCCACATAGCTAACATTGTTCTGGACACAGCAGCTTAAAATATTTCAATGCAAGTGCACCTAAACCATCTTCTGAGGTCTTTTAACCAGGAGTTCTGACTTCTACCAACAGATCTTTTCCCTTGAATCTTTCCTTCAATTATTAGTCTCAACAGTTCATACTTATTGCCTCTCATAATGTGGCCTACGTATGCAGTTTTTCTTTCTTTAATAAGGGCCATTAGTTCTTTCAGATTTTTCATTCGTCTAAACACTTCTTTGTTCCTAACTCGTTGGACCCATGAGATTGCCACGTTTTTTTTCGTTCTCTATAGAGTACTCTGCCAGCGGTCTCTCTACTAGCAAATTATGCCCGAGCTTAGCCTTAGAGGGTAGAAGAAAAAAAAAAGAAAATATAAAAGTGAGCCGCGCCACCGACTTAGACGGTTCAAGTCGGAAACCCCTAGGTCTTATAGGCACTAGCAGAGCCACACGATAAACAACTAAGATTATGGTGAACCAAATAAATAAAATTATAGCAAAAATATATTGGATACTTTACTCACACAATAAATCAAAGTACACAGCTCAATAGCAACATTATAACAAATATAGTCAAAATCAACAGTCAACAATAAATCAAAGTACTCGGTTCAATAATAAACTTATAACAAATATAATTAAAATCAACAGCTAACAATAAATCAAGGTACTCAGTTCAATAATAACATTATAACAAATATAGTCAAAATCAACAGTCAACAATAAATCAAAGTACTCGGTTCAATAATAAACTTATAACAAATA
Source organism: Agelastica alni (assembly GCA_950111635.1). Taxonomy (NCBI): domain Eukaryota; kingdom Metazoa; phylum Arthropoda; class Insecta; order Coleoptera; family Chrysomelidae; genus Agelastica; species Agelastica alni. Next base: position 63,707,313 of record OX467711.1, on the reverse strand, counting down.
TAATCAAAATCAACAGCTAACAATAAATCAAGGTACTCAGTTCAATAATAACATTATAACAAATATAGTCAAAATCAACAGCCAACAATAAATCAAAGTACTCAGTTCAATAATAAACTTATAACAAATATAATCAAAATCAACAGCCAACAATATATCAAAGTACTCAGTTTTGGCATATATTTAATGCAATAAAAAGTTTCCAACAATGTACCATATTAATAAACTAAAACAAAACTTAATCGTTGTGTCAAAATAAGTCACGTCGTTAAATATTTAAAAATAAATCACTTGTAACCTTTGGGTATACGAATTCACTACTCCTGTGGCCGGTTTGATTATGGAACGGCACCTGCTACTTAACAATGGCTTCCCTCAAATAAATCTCGCATGCGGTTATTTTAACTCGACATCAAAATCCAAAATATCAACAACTAAGGTAAGATAGAATGGTCAAGTTAAATATTAAATGATTTTACTTCAAAATCCAATTAACATACATACATACATAAAGTCACGCCTTTTTCCCATAGGGGTAGGCAGAGACCACTTCCTTCCACTTGCTACGGTTCGTACACACATCTTTTGCTTCCTCTACTTTCATCAGTGCTCTCATACATGCTCTTCGGTTGTTGGTACTCTTGACCTGGCCTTTCTTCAAAACAATGTTGATCTGATCGAGATATGTTCTCCGAGGTCGACCTCTACCGATTTGCCCATTCACACTCGCCTTATAAATTTGTTTCGTCAATCTTTCTTTATCCATCCTTTCTACGTGTCCAAACCATCTAAGCATTCCTTTATCTATCTTTGTGACCACATCTTCTTTTACACCACAGCGTTTTCTTATCTCACTATTCTTAAATTTATCCAACCGAGTCACTCCGGCTATACTCCTCAAACTACTCATCTCCGCAGCATTAATCCTATTTTCATGCTTCTTCTGCCAAACCCAACATTCACTACCATACATAAGTGTAGGAACCAACACACCTCTATGCACCGCCAGACGTGCCTTTTTTGACACTTTTTGGCTATTTATAAAGCTATGCAGTGCCCCATTCATTTGTTTTCCTGCCAACACCCTTCGCTCAATGTCACTGTCATACTTTCCATCTCTAGTAAATTTTGAACCCAAGTACACAAATTCATTAACTTGTTCCACTCTTTTTCCCTCAATCGAAACCCCACAGTTTGTCATGCTTTCTTCTCTTTCAAAAACCATTACTTTCGTTTTGTTCACATTTATTTTCATCCCTTTGATTTTCAGGGAATCATGCATAACATTAACCATCGCCTGCAACTCCTCTTCAGATAACGCTAATATGACTTGATCATCGGCGTAAAGAAGGCATTTGACGATCAAATCATTCATTTTTAATCCATACGCCCTCTCTTTCAGATCTTTTAAACAATTGTCTATGTATAAGTTAAACAGCCATGGCGAAGCCACACATCCCTGTCTCACACCTTTTTCGATGTTAAACCAGTCCGTGCAAGCTCCGTTTATCCTGACACAAGCAGCAGTGGAATCCTCGTAAAGTGATTTCAGTGCTCGTATTAAACTACCACTCATCCCATACATGGACAATGTAGACCACAATTCACTTCTCACCACTCTGTCATAGGCCTTTTCCAAGTCTATAAAAGCGCAATAGACCTTCTGACTTCTAGCCAAGAATTTTTCGACTATACCTCGTAAGGAAAAGACCTGATCCATACATCTCCTTCCTCTTCTAAATCCTGCTTGCACATCCCATATCATCTTCTCAGTTTCATTCGTTACTCTTTTGATCAATATCTTTGCATACAGTTTGCCGACTATGCTGAGTAAACTAATACCTCGGTAGTTCTTACAGTCCTGCTGCGAACCTTTTTCCTTGTAAAGCGGCACGATAACGGCCTTGCACCAGTCGTCTGGTACACTACCACTTTTCCAACAAAGGTTAAAAAGGCGGTCCAATAGACTAGCTACCACGTTTTGTCCAGCCTTCAGCATTTCAACTGTTATCCTGTCGTACCCAGCAGCTTTACCCAATTTCATACTGTTCAACGCTTCCACAATTTCTGTCGTAGTAATTTCACTTTCATTGCAACTTTCACTCATGTCTTTGAATTGGGCCTGTACTTATGTATCCTCTTTCTCAAATAAACTTTCGAAGTATTCCTTCCATCTCTTTAATACGCATTCCTCTTCTTTTACCATATTACCATCTTGGTTTCTGATTCTTTCCAATTGCGAGGTAGTTTTTTTACCTCTGGCTGTTCTTATGGACTTCCAGAAGAGTTTAATATTGTTTTGGAAATCGTCAGATAACCTTCTATCAAATTCATCTTTATCACTCTCCTTATTTTTTGCCACAACCTCTTTTGCCACACCTTTTAACCTTTTATACTCATTCTTTGCCTTGTTTACATCCTCAATCGTTGCCTTTTGCGTTCTTTGATTGGCTTTTGTAGCTAGCCAATCCAGCCAGGCTTTCTTCTTTTCTGACACTGCTTTTTGAACCTCTACGCACGTTTTCTGTAACTTGCATCCTTTCCTTCTTTTACTTAATTACACCGCATACTTTTATAGCAATCCAATTAAAATGGCCCAAATACAGCCAGATATGAAAGTAAAACCGTAGAGGTTCTGCACGCTTGCCAATATCACACCATCCCAAAAATTCTCACCACACCACTCCCAAGACTGCCACCAAACGACTGACTCCTTCCCAAGCCGGATATCAAGAAATGACACGGAATAAACGTCAAACAAGAATATTTGCAAGTCTATGTTGCACACTAAGAATCGCGCTCGTCCGTGTTGATATCCAGCCCCATCCACACAGAAATGCAAACCAAACAATAATATAACCGACAACACACAACAATCGAGGCCAAAATCCAAAGCAAAATCTAATAACGAAAACCCCCACTCAATCTCCAACAAAAATGCCACAGCCATTAACAATCGAATCCTATCACTACAAGGTATGCAACACTATTTACAACGAATGATATATTTAAGTTACAACAAAATACGGTAAGCGACACTATTTACGAGTACCTGAGGAATACAAAACTATCAGAAACACAATTATAATGGAACTGTAGAAGCGAAAAAAAATAGGCACGTGACAAGATGCGGATCATACGGCGATATAAGTACATTTCAAACGCCTCAATTTTTTTTTCAGTTGCAATGTCCAGTGTCCAGCATTCACATCCGTACAGCAACACACTAAAAGACTTAAAATCTGATCATGCGAACCCTGAGCTCCAAACTCGGATCAGGACTAGTAAAAAATATCATGTTTATAAATGTTTTTCTGGCTTGTTCGATTCTGGAACGAATCTCCCGTTTCGGATCGCACCACGCGTTGACTATGGTACCCAGATATTTAAAACACGAGACTTGTTCAATCTGATTGCCGTTAATCAAAATTGTATCAGCAGAGGGTCTCTTGGAGAAGACTAGCAGTTTGGTCTTTGATATATTTATGTCCAGTCCATGATGCTCACTATATTCAGTTATTCTTTTCATTATATTTTGTAGGTCTGATATGTTATCGGCAAGGACTACGGTGTCGTCTGCGTATCTGATATTGGTGATACTCCATTTATTTTGATACCTTCCATATCCTCCGCTTAAGCTTCTTCGAAAATTTCCTCCGAATAAATGTTAAATAGGAGTGGTAACAATATACAACCCTGTCGTACGCCTCTTCGGATTGACACAGTGTCAGATGTTACTTTGGAAATCTGGTTCCAGTAGAGATTCGCTATCAATGTAATATCTTTTTTGTCAATCCCGGTTACGGATAATATTTCCACCATCTTTTGATGCTTGACACTGTCGAATGCCTTTCAATAGTCAATAAAACAAGCGTAGACAACTATGTTCATATCTCTGCACCTCTCGCTAAAACATTTAAGGAAAATAGGGCTTCTAGAGTGCCTAGTCCGTTCTGGAATCCAAATTGAGTTTCGCGTATTTGTTCTTCGCATTTCTTGTATATTCGAGTGTGAACTATTCTTAGAAAAACTTTAAGGATATGTGGCATTAGACTAATTATGCGATAGTCGTCGCATTGTGATCGTTTGTTTTTTTCGGAATCGTTACAAAGGTAGACTTAAGCCAGCTGGGAGGCATCTTTTCCGTTCTCTATATGGTAACGAATAGTACTAGCATAAGATCCAGACCTTTGCCTTCTTGGCTAGCAATGGTTTTAAGTATTTCCATGTGTACCTTATCTGCTCCCGTAGCCTTTCTTTTTTTCTGAGTCTATAACGCGTGGATGACTTCACTCTTTGTAATAGCTCGTCCATCTTCTCCATGTTAAATTACTACCCTGGGAATCTCATGTCTGTCATCATCAAAAAACTTCTCCACGTAGCTCTTCCATCTTTTTAGTTTTTCTTCGTCACCAGTTATGATTTCATAAATAGTGTCTCTGAGAATTCCTATTTGGCGTTTTCTTCCTATTTCAGCTACCTCCCTAACTTTTTTATGTACATTAAACGAGTTGTAGTTCTTCGAGCTCTGTACATTTCTCGGCCAGCTATTTTTCTTTTGCCTCTCTGCACTTCTTCCTTATAGATTTATTAAGTTCCTTAGAAACCATTTTAAAAATAACTGTTTTTTTTTTTATTTTTTATTTTTGAATTCTTTGCAAAGTTTCGCTGGTAATTGGTCTTAATTCTTCATATATTCTAACCTTTAGTTCTTCAATTTTGTAAACTAATTTTTTTAAAAAGCCCCACAGAAATATTACAAGTGGTGTAAAATCTGGAACTCTTGCCGGTTATTCTATAAAACCCCTGTTGCCAATCCAATGTCTTGTAGGTACAATGGGCAAATAGTCAACACGAAGTAGAGAGTCCTAAGTAGATGGGTTGATCATTTTAAAGAATTACTATGTTCCGAAATGAAAGAAGATCCTAATATAACTCCACGAATGGCAGGAAACAATACACCCATACCATCGCCTACACAACAGAAAGTACGGGATGAAATAAATAGCCTCTATAACAACAAGTCCTCAGGAACTGATAACATTCCCGCAGAACTTTTTAAACATGGAGGTGAAACACTGGTGGATCTAACACACAAGATAATAACCAAAGCCTGGAATGAAGAAGAAATGCCAGAAGAGTGGGGAGTGGGGCATTGGAATTATCTGTACTAGGCTCCGTTATGACAAAGGATAACACTACTTCGTAGAAATAAAGCGAAGGATAGTGCTAGCAAACAAATGCTACTTTGGGTTGAGTAAACACCTACAAAACAAATACCTAAGTTATAAAATTAAATTCACAATCTTTAAGACCCTTATTCTACCAGTACTGACATACGGACTAGAAACGTGAACCATCTCCAAAGCAAATGGAAATCTCTTACTTATCTTCTAACGAAAGATCCTGAGAATTATTCTCGGCGCAGTCTGCAAGAATGATTTTTTGAGGAGGAGATATAACTATGAAATTTATAAAAACTATAAGCAAATAGCCAATGGTATAGATGTTGTATCCGCCATAAAGATAGGGAGTTTAAGATGGGCAGGACATCTGGCTATGACACGCGAGAACAACCCTCCAAGACGGGTCCTCATGATACAGCCTGCGGGAAGTAGATGCAAAGGTAGGCCAAAATTAAGGTGGAAAGATAGCGTAAATAAGGCTGACAGAAAGATTGGCGTGACAAACTTGCAGTGGTTGGCAATAAACAGAACCGACTGGTGAAAAAGGCTAAGGAAGGTCGAGGCTCAGCTAGAGCTGTAGTACCATTGATGATGATGATGATTCTCCCGTTAACTTTTGGTCAATGAAAAGTGATCCAAGTATCTTATTTTCTAAAATACCAGCCCATATATTAATCTTTGCTGAAAATTATCCTGTCAAAATACGTGAGGATTTTCGGCATCTCAGTACCTTGCTTTTTCTTGTATTTTTTCACAAAATTCAATTCTGTGGTCATAATCGTCTTCACTGAGCTGATGATGATTTTTTTATTGGGAAAAAACTTATGCAGTTTTAACACTTTGTGTATAAAACCAACAGAAATATATTTGTAAATGTTGATACTTTTGAAATAGAACAAGTAAATCTATAGTAAAATGACCCAACACTTTAATTTGTGCAGCTTCGTCGAGAACTCTGGGATTATTTTATTTTATTACAAACGGATCCAATTTCTTTAAATTTCTGTACTAACTCTATGATGGTCTGGTGGCCTATATTTCTATCAGGATGCCTTTTATAAAAACTCCAGCTGTTCCTCGCTGTTTTAATGATCGTAAATAAATATTGTTTCTATTCGTTCCTGCAAAGAATACGCCATTTAAAAATAATTTAAGATGCTACAGCTTTAAATAATGGCTTATTTAATGTCATAAATAACTAAATATACTATTTGTATTTTTAAAACAAAGAAACAAAATGTCAATAAAGGTGGCATGTATTTAGAAGTAAGTTCATTGATTCCTAATTAGACACATCTACCTATCCAACAATGGCGTGGGTCGTTTCTGTTATTTCACAAAATTTGTTGTCATCAGCAAAATAAATCAATGAAATTAATAATTTTTTATACAGCAAAATAACATTTACTTTTTTTTTATTTAAAATTAAATGTGTTTTTTGTTTTTCTTACAATAACGCAAAACCAATAGTTATTTTGACTGGCTGGTTTAAAAATGAAAGCACTATAGAAATATACAAAAACATATTTGATTTGCTTAAAGTTTAGTAAATCTATTTTTTTTTAATGCTTGACGCTCAACAATTAGTTAGTTTTGTTAATTTTATGTATGGAAATTTAGAATGGATTGATCAGTAAACTAATTTAATCTTTTCCCCCGAGTTGAATTTAAATAAGTATTTAAGATTTCCTTCCAGAGAGAGATTCCACAATTTTTTAATGCTCGTAAAGATTAAATTAATTACCAACGTAACACTTCTTGTAATACTTTTTTCGGCCAACAGGTTCAGTAAAATTTTCGTTACAATGTGTCTTCCAATGTATAAACAATGATGTAATGAAAATAAAAAGTTAATTTTTTGACATTGTATGTTATACAATTACAATTTCCATAGCAAAAATATGGGCGAGATGCAAATATAATGGACTGTATTTACCAATAATCAATTTATTTTTAAAATAAATACATGAAAGTAACTTTATTTAAAATTAAATTAACAACAACTATTAACAGTTGGCTACACACAGACTGGCATTCGGAAAAAGATATCAGATGTAGAATTAAGGTGGCACGTACGGAGAGTACGGTACGTACGGAGAGGAGTCGTGGACTATGAATCTGCTCAATAAAGTAGAGGCTTTCGAAATGTGGACTTACCGACGCCTATTAAAAGTACCTTAGACAGACAGGGTAACCAATGAAGAAATATTAGGAAGATTTCATACAAACCGAGAATTGTTAACAACTATTAAACGACGAAAAACGGCTTACCTTGGTAACATTTTAAGACACGACAGATACCAGTTGCTGCAACTAATTTGGAAGAAAAAATAGACGACAGAAAAAAAATTGAAAAAAAGCAGATGTCATGGGCAAAAAATATTAGGCAGTGGATCGGATTAGGAATGATAAAAAACTTTGTCAGCGCAGCCAGAAACAGTGATCAATTCCAATATGTGGTCGCCAACATCCACTGAGTGGATAGGCAGCTTGATTGATTGATTCACAGTTAGTCATCGCTGATTTTCAATTTAAAAACTAACAGTTTAGAATGTTTCTCACATCTGTTGTTTTTGGTTTTCTTTCATGAGTGCAAAGTTCTAAAATATGTCTACAGATATCCAATCAACCTGGTATATTGTATGATAGCTCCGTTTTTCTGGGTTTAGAGCTGAAGAAAAAATATTATAGTCATTTTTTAATGGACAAAATATAAAACAGGACTACCTCAGAGTTGTATAGTTCGTCATTTCGATGGTTATTAATGGCTGTTTGAGTTATAGATTCGCTATTTGGTTTTCAGTGCTTTTGGGATGTAGTGACCTAAAAATAACAAAGTTTGGACATTACTATTTGGGTTTGAACACTGGTGAATAGTAAATTGTAAATTTTGTAGCCCTTTAAATTACCCTTACTATGAAATCCTCGTAGTTTAACCCTGTTTTTCGTGACTTGTTTGGAAATTGTACTGAGCAATATTATTCTTTGGTAAGCAGTCATTTTATAACAGGTGTCAAGTTCAACAGCTGATCATCGACATCGTTGATTTGACAGATCGAATCCGAAGCTCGTAACACAGAGAACCAACGCAAAACCATTCTTAATTTTAGCATTAAAAATATATGTAATTAACAGGTAGCAATGCAAAAAAATTAACTGGCAATGGCAAACTAAAATGATACATTTTAGACCCACCTTGGTTTGATGTACAATTGTATTAGATAAGAACCCTCTTATAAAATAAAATTTCATTTTATAAAGATTCCATTGGAGCTGATTGGAGCTTATTAAATTGAATGGTGTGAAAATAATTCTTGGTGTCATTCGCTTTAAACATTTTACCGACAGCTAGGAATAATAATAGTTGTGCATGTGAATACTTGGTACCTATCCAGAAAAATATTAAAAAAAAATGGTACAAATTCGTCCACTTCAAAAGTAAATCCAACGACGTAACAATTTTGAAAACCTCAAAGGGTCCATGCTGTGAGCGGATGAAACCCGATTCAGTTTGATTGCTAGCGTTTGGTGGAGACATTTTTAAATTGATCGTTTTTTGCGGAACTTTTACAAAACTTAAAGCGACAGGTATTGCGTGAAAAAAATCGTTTAACTTGATAAACCCAAGTTCTCCATAAATTACATTTTTATTGAATAATTCATGCACGCTGTAAATGACATTAAAATTATTGTAAATAATTTTTTTAACATATAAAAAATACCATAATAATATATCCTAAAAAATTCGAAGTTACTACTTTAATCCAACATTTATAGGATCTACAGTTCTAGGTTATTATATTTACAAAAAAACTTTTAATTGAAAAAACTGTTTTATTTAATTTTATTAAAAAAAAATAAGATAATAATCCTAAGTAAATAATATTTTCCGAAAATTGCTTGGAAATTTTAACATGCTAGACAAAATTTCTTAAAGAAAAAGTCCAGATGTCCCAAATATTGGGAAATATTCATTTCATTACTGTAAGGAAATGATATTTCCTTACAGTTGTCAGTGTTTTACATAAATTATTAAAAACACGTTGTTTATAAGGAATTAATTTATATTTTAAAAAGCTCTATGCATTGCAGAATACATTTTAAAATTAGTTTGTTATATTAACATTTATTTGACAGTTAGTACAATTAATAAAAAGTGAATGAACATTATTAGAACTATAAGTAAAATTTTGGACAACATACGAGGTAGTAGGCTTATTTTGTACTGTGAAAATGAGTGTTGAGAAAACGATGAATAATTCGAATTACTGTTAACTAAGTGTATTTATTAAAACGAAAAAAAAACTTGACAAGTGAGGCGATGTGCGTCAGTGTCGAAGTTCTGAGACTGTTGGAGTTCGTTGAGAGACTGTGACGGAGGCCGTTGAGAGACTGTGTCGGGGGCCTTCGAGAGACTGACTATCGGAAACTGACTGACTGACGGTGTACCTCTGCATGTCCTTTTTATCTTCGTCCGCCAGATCGTTAGTTTTATGACAGTTTATAGATGAACCTAACTTAGCGGAAAGGAATTTTAGAGTGTAGCAAAATTTAAAGAATTTCAATACAACTTATTTTTATTGAGCCTGTCAGCTGCTCTACACTTTTGGGAGGGTCATGAATGAGGAAAAATTGTTAAATTTCTTTATTTTAAGAGAAAACACAAATGTTTATTAAAATTTGGGCGCCATGTATTTTATTCAGGGTAAAATACAAAAACCTTGGATCTATGCAAATATTTTAACAGTAAAAATAATTTGTTACTAATTTTTAAGTATAATTCAATGAAATATTTATAGAGTATTGTCTTAAACCAGAACAAATAACATTTAAAATCAAAGCATTTACAGAATATTATGGAAAAGCAAAACAAATTAAATTTATCTCATAAATGAAGAGTGCTTGACCACATTTCATTTTATTTACAAAATCAATGCATTAACAAACATCTCCAAAACCGTTTAATATTTTAATTAAATTAAAGAAGTCAGTATGTCAAAAACATACAAAAGTTATAAATGAGTTAGATTTAATAAAAATCTACCAGATAAATTATTATAAAATTAAATTTACAAGAAAATAAAAGGTGATAAATTAAATGTTGATTTACCAGTCTGCTGAATAAAAGAATTATTTCTTTGGCAAGTGAACGTCCTTACATCAAATTTAACTTAACGTCTACAATATTAAAATTCGTCACTTACTGCAGAGTATAATCTTTCCTGGTATTCGGCTAGAAATCACCTTTCTCAGACTAACAATCCTTTATAAATTGGACATCAATAATCGTCCAATTTCTCAATAACCTCAAAATTTGGTTCACATCTAAAAATATTTATATCCAACCGAAGATTGATTAAATAGATCTCAATATTCCTTAAAATATGTCATTTTTAATTTGGGATGATGTAAATTCATAAAGATTTCTTTAAAATAAATCTTGAGAATATCATGGCTTATCAAACATTTGAAAGGATAAATAAAACAATTTTAAAGTATCTTAATCTTTACTGTGAAAAAAAAGCAAAAATAATTTTCTTCATTCAGTTGTAATCTAATATGCCTTTTTATCAAAATAAAAAAACGTAATATTTTTATTCACAAGAAATTTACTTATCTTCTTACACACTTCATAGAAAAACTTAGGAACGCTATCAAAAATTAACGTCTTCTCTCCAGGAAAGACCCACGACGAAAGAAAGCAAGTACCTGTCCTTTTATTCTTTCTCACCAAAATTCTATTTATCGACAGATCTGGGCTAGTAGGTTAACGGTTGTTGCCAGATCTAATTAAATCTATTTAATTTCGCAACATAATAGATTAGAATTCTCATAAATGGAATTCTATAATATTCCTGATAACTTTTTCAATATAATTTACCTCTCGTATACCTTGTCACAATGCCCGTTTACTTTAATTATGCAAAAAAAATATAAAACTATTTAATTAGTTGAATAAAAATAAACCAAAATAATCTTTGTTCCGAAAGGACAACCATGTAGTATCTACAATATCTATTTTCATAGAACTTATATTTAGCTGTCAATATTTAACTAATCAACCAATTAATGAGCTTTTATTGAAATTATGAAAACAAAATATACGAAGAAAATGAAAAGTTATATCAAAAAGCAACGAAATTTACAAGTGTGAGATATTTCGTTACAAGAGTCATACAGATTTACATTGCTACTGTGAGTGTACGTGAGTAGCTGAAAAGAAAAGAAGTTTCTGGTCATAAAGCTTAGGCTCGTATACGTGCTTTAATAAAAAGGAAAAGAAATTAGGGTCGTAAAGAATAGAATAGTATACGTGCTTTCTTGAAAAGGACAAGACTTGGAATTATAAAAGGTCTTCAGTGAAATTTTGAGGATTCAAAAATGAAAAAGTTTTGTCACGTCGTCTGTGATTTTTGATTTTTTTGATGGTTTTGCTACAGGAGTTGCAAACTGAATTTAATTGGGGTTTTCTTTAGGTAAAGGTGATGATTTCCGAGATATTTAGTTTGGATGGATGTGTAACGGCTGATGATTTTAATGTTGTTGTGTCATCCATTTTTTCCTTAGAGGCTTGCGTTACGGTATTTTTCTGAACGGGATTGGGAGTTGTTACTGCGTGTTTTTTTAATTTTTTTGTGGATATTAAACTCTCTCTAAAAGAATGTTAAGAAGAATTTGGTAAGTTGGGATTTGATTCATTTTTAGCAGAGGATCTTTGGTGTTGACTAATTTTTGTTGAAAAATGTTGCGGAGGATTTAAAACGTTGTGATTTGACTGAATATTAGTAAAGTAAATTGTTGAAAAAGAGCTAGGCGTAGGCATGAATGAATTTTGTAATTAAGATAATTCTAAAGGCGCCTGTGAGTTGTGATTGATTGGATGATTTTGGTTAGGATTAGGACAGTTTTAAATTGTGTAACCTGACTGTCACACAACATATTTGGTTATCTAAGGATAGATAATTTTAATTGCATATTTTTACGTGCAGTACTTATCGTCGAGTCTCATAAGTTTTGATGTTTGTAATAAACATTGTTTCTATTTCTTCGTTGATCTTCGATATAATTAGAAGTGTGAATTGCAGCAATTTAATGACAAATAATGAATATGAGTGAGAATAGTAATGGTGAACCGGATATCAAAAGAAAACAACACAATTTAAAACCCGAAGAAAAAAACATAATTAGAAATGTTTTTGAAGAACTTCATGCCAAAGAACAAAATATGTTGTGAGGTAGTTACATCATGAAGCACTTTGACAAAAGTTTCCGAAGCTAGTGTGTATAAAATAACTAAAACAAGAGATGAAACAAACGATATTAATATTTCAAAGGCTAAGTCTAGAGGAAGTAAATAAATTAAATTGGACGATACAATCAAACAGGTCATTTGTCGTGCAGTCGGCACAAAAAATTTTTATTAGAAAGGAATTACCAACTGCAAAGAAAATTATTTTCTCTCTTTAATCTTATAAAAATCTTCCAAAAATGTCAAGACGTGTAAGTAAAGGTCATTTAAGAAAAAATCCTTAAAACAGTTTTTCTGTTAATTAACCAAAGAATATACTTCAGGCAATATAACGTTTCAATTTTTCAAAGAAATAATACAAAAACGAATTTAGGCTTTTCTTTTTTACTTCAACATAATCCCATTCTTGAAAGTAATTTCTCTGAATGCTTTCAACTTTTTTATGTTTTATGCATACGAATTTTTTTCAACGAATTCTCAGCAATTTATTTCCGAAGCATTTCGCAAATATTTGATTACGTTTTCGCGCTGATATTCCGCAAAATTCGGTTTCCGAAAAGACAAGGGATCGGTTAACTTGAAATATTAATAAAATTTGATCTAGATTTTTTCACCAGCTGGAATTGACACGGGTCCGATCAATTGTATAAATTGGATTTTAGTCGGTATTATAGCTTATGTAAAAATATTTATGTTTATCAAGCAGTATCGATTGGTCGTTAAACTTACTAAGCTATATAAACAAGAATCACGTCTTTTCTGGAACTCTTTGCAAAGTTTCGCTAGTAATTAGTCTACATTCTTTAGTTATTCTAAGCTTTAAATCTTCAATGTCTTCGGGAGAAGTTTTGTAGACTAATGTTTTTAAATAGCCCCACAAAAAAGACAAGTGGTGTTAGAGCTGCCAGCCATTCTATAAAACCCCTTTTACCAATCCAATGTCTTGGAAATCGTTCTTACAGCTGGTGCGTAATGTAGTGTAGCTATAGCTATAGCACTATATTTCGCTATTCATTAACTTGTCTTACCAGTGATTAAGTAATAAGTGGATCAATTACATATTTTAAAAATTGTAGGTAAAATTCTTCTGCTAGATTTTGGTCAATAAAAGTGGTCCGATTATACCATTTTCTAAAATACCAGCCCATACAATGATATTCGCTAAATACTGACTATTATCTTGTCGAAATACATAAGGATTTTCGTCATCCCAGTACCTACAAATATGTTTGTTAACAAAGCTATATAAATAAAACGTTGATTTATTACTAAAACAAATATTTTTAACCAAATTTGCGTCTTCTTGTATTTTTTAAGACATTGTTTCACAAAATTTAATTCTGCGGTCATAGTCGTCTTCACTAAGCTGATGATGAATTTGTATTTTATAAGGCAAACACTTATGCAATTTTAACACTTTGTGGTCTTTACATTACGAAGTATAGTCAAAAATGTTTTGGCTAAAAGTCAGAAGGTCTATTGCGCTTTTATAGACTTAACTCCACAGAGTGGAGTGAATTGTGGATGACATTGTCTATGTATGGGGTAAACGGTATTTTAATACGAGCACTGAAATCACTTTACGAGGATTCCACTGCTCGTGTCAGGTTAAACGGAGCTTGTACGAAAAGGTTAATCATCAAAAAGAATGTAAGACAAGGATGTGTGGCTTCGCCATGTCTGTTTAGCTTATATATGGACGATTGTTTAAAAGATTGGAAAGAGAGTGAGTATGAATTGAAAATAAATGATTTGATCGTCAAATGATTTCTTTACGCCGATGATCAAGTCATATTAGCGGTATCTGAAGAGGAGTTGCAGGCGATAGTTAATTTTATGCATGATGCCCTAAAAACAAAAAAATAAATGTAAGCAAAACGAAAGTAATGGTTGTTTAAAGAGAAAAAAACATGCAAACTGTGAAGTTCCGATTAAGGAAGAAAGATAAGGATAAGTAAATGAATTAATAAATTTGGACTCAAAGTTTACGAGAGATGGAAAGAATGTCAGTGACATTGAGCTTAGGGTGTTGGCGGGAAAACAAATAAATGGGGCACTACATAGCTTAATAAGCAGCCAAAAAGTGTCAAAAAAGGCACGTCTGGCTGTGCATAGAGGTGTGTTGGTTCCTACACTTATGTATGGTAGTAAATGTTGGGTTCGGCAAGAGAAGCATAAAAATAGGATTATTGCTGCTGAGATCAGCAGTCTGAGAAGTATAGCCGGAGTGACTCGGTTGGATAAAGTAAAAAATGGTGAGATAAGAGAACGCTGTGGTGTAAAAGAAGATGTGGTTACAAAGATGGATGAAGGAATACTCAGATGGTTTGGGCACGTAGAAAGGATGGAAAAAGAAGGATTGACGAAACAAATTTATAAGGCGAGTGAGAATGGACAAGTCGGTAGAGGTCGACCTCAGCGAACATATCTCGATCAGATCAACATTGTTTTGAAGAAAGGCCAGGTCAAGGATACCAACAACCGACGAGCATGCATGAGAACACTGATAAAAGTAAAGGAAGCAAAAGATGTGTGTAAGAACCGTAGCAAGTGGAAGGAAGTGGTCCTTGCCTACTCCTACGGGAAAAGACCGTGACTATATGTATGTATGAATGTAACAAAAATATTTGTAAGTTTTGATACTTTTGGAATGGAATAGGTAGGGTCTACATCAATATGACCCAGTTTTTTAATTTGTGCAGTTTCTTCGAGAACTCTGGGATTATTATTTTTATTATTACAAACGGATCCAGTTTTTTTAAATTTCCGTCCTAACTCTATGTTGGTCTAGTGGTCTATATTTTTATCAACATGATTTTCATTAAAAACTCGAGCAGTTCCTCGAGCGCACTTCTTTTGATGACTGTAAATAAATAATATTTTTATTTGTTTTTGCAAAGAATACCTCATTTAATAGTAGCCTAAGATGCTACAACTACAAATAATGGCTAATTTAACGTCACGAATAGCTAACTAAATAAACTATTAATATTTTTAAAACAAAAAAAAACAAAATAACAAATAGTGTCAATAAAGGTGACATTTATTAAGAAGTAAGTTAACTTAAATCTACCTTTCCAACAGTGGCGTAGGTCGTTTTTGTTATGGTCTAATGTTATTTCACAAAATTTGTTGTTATCAGCAAAATAAATCAATAAAATACATTTACATATACATTTGACCTATCACAAGGTAGGGGTTGCTATTTGACATTTTAAAGAAGTGTTAAAGGGGTTTCTCTTGAAAACATGAGACCTTCTTCTTAATTTAATATTTGACGTCCTTTTTTCTTACCTTTACGCAAAATCCAAAGTTATTTGGACTGGCTAGTTTTGAAATGAAAGCACTATTTAAGGATCCTTAAACTTTTAGTGGTTGTTCTCTTTGAACAGTATTGTTAACAATAAAGGTAACTGAAGGGATCAGCCATGTTCATTTATTTTATTAAAACCGGCAAATTTTTCATTTTTCGTATTTACCTAATTTATTTTTTTGTTGCAGCTCAATACATAAGTCTTCGTCAACCATCGACGTAAGTCGATCGTCATATCGTCAAAAATTATTGGTAGCCGGATATGTAGTTCCAAAAAAATGCCGACATCCGGATTCATAGTTTCGGTATTAGTTCTTTTAGTGACATGCGAGGCTGAACTCGCCACCGAATTTATCGAAGCCTCAGAAGGAGGCAGCGCTGCGTTACCGTGCAATCTCAGTCCCGTAGGTGCCCCGGATAAAATAAGTGTGGTGTTGTGGTACAAAGGTGCCGAGCAAAATCCTATTTACAAATACGATGTTCGCGGTAATCAGCCGGTGCGTTGGCCTGAACCGTCGTTGCAAAACCGTTACTTTTTACGCATTTTGGATGATCACAGAGCCGTCATGAGCATTTCGCCTACCAAACTTAGCGACGAACATATTTTTCATTGTAAGGTTGATTTTATGAAGTCATCAACGAGGATCACTCACATCAACCTAACGATCATAGGTACGTACATTTTTATTTTTACCCTGTTATTAAAAATTTATTTATGGATGTTGATTTTTAGTTTAAATTGTTTGTTTAAATTAAAGTGGTAATGAGTGAATTGTGGTCAACATTATCTATGTATGGGGTGAACGGTAGTTTAATACGAGCACTAAAATTACTTTACGAAGATTCCACTACTTGTGTCAGGTTAAACGGAGCTTGTACGAAATCGTTTAACATCAAAAAGGGTGTAAGACAAGGATGTGTGGCTTCGCCATGTCTGTTTAACTTATATATAAATAATTGTTAAAAAGATTTGAAAGAGAGTGCGTATGAATTGAAAATAAATGATTTGATCGTCACATGATTTCTTTACGCCGATGATCAGGTCATATTAGCGTCATCTTAGAAGGAGTTGCAGGCGATGGTTACTTTTATGCATGATGCCCTAAAACAAAGAAATAGAAATAAATGTAAATTCTGTGAAATTCTAATTCTGATTAAGGGAGAAAGATAGTGAAAAGTAAATGAATTTGTGTACTTGGGTTCAAAGTTTACAAGAGATGAAAAGTATGACAGTGACATTGAGCGAAGGTGTTAGCAGGAAAACAAATGAATGGTGCACTGCATAGCTTTATGAACACCCAAAAAGTGTCAAAAAAGGCACGTCTGGCTGTGCATAGAGTTGTGTTGGTTCCTATACTTATGTATGGTAGTGAATGTTGGGTTTGGCAGAACAAGCATTAAAATAGGAAAAATGCTGCGAAGATAAGTAGTCTGAAAATTATAGCCGAAGTGACCCGGTTGAATAAATTAAAAAATAGTGAGATAAGAGAAGGCTGTGGTGTAAAAGAAGATGTGGTTACAAAAATAGATAAAGGAATGCTTAGATGGTTTTGACACGTAAAAAGGATAGATTGACGAAACAAATTTATAAGGCGAGTGTGAACGGACAAAAGTCGGTAGAGGTCGACCTCGGCGAACATATCTCGGTTAGATCAACATTGTTTTGAAGAATGGCCAGGTCAAGAGCACCAACAACCGACGAGCATGTATGAGAGCTCCGATGAAAATAAAGAAAGCAAAAGATGTGTGTAAGAACCGTAGGAAGTGGAAGAAAGTGGTCTCTGCCTACCCCTACGGGAAAAAAGCGTGACTATTTGTATGTATGTATGTTTAAATATTCATTAAAAGTCATGTACCTATAATATTTTTGTTATTTAATTTAAATTTGCTGATGCTTTTAATTAATTAATAAATCAAAAAAGCTTTTAATTAATTAATATAAAATGTAAAATATATTTTATTTGAAAAATTAGAGAGATACTATGATTTTTTTTTCGTAACAGATAATGAATTATTATTTACAGGATGAGATGATGAAAGTGTTAATACAGTAATAAAATTGTAGTCATAACCAGGTTTATTTTTAATTTTTTATTATTTACGCGGGATATCTTACAGCAGTGGTTCCTAAACTTTTAAGGTAACAGAACTTTCATTAAATCTATTTTATGTTATGTAATCCCACAAATGAAAGACACTGCAATTTAGATGAGAACAAAACTTTTATGAGAAATATTTGAAAAGTGATACACTTTCATTAATAATTGCTTTATAGTTCGAGGTTATGGTCGACAGTTGTATGCGCACGTCTGAAGTAGCAATGGTAGCATCCAATCTCGATTTAAATTTGTTTTTTGTAAAGTTTAAGCTAAAAAACCTGTAGCACAATGATACGTTGTGACAAGAGGAAGCAAAGGTAACCTATTTGGCTACTTTATGGTATTCACTCCTAACACTAGCCCTAAACCTCTTTTAGAGACACAGGCTTAAATGTGTATTTTAATGCGAATAAACTCTGAAGGTCTATTAATGCTTCGTAATTTATGGGTCCGTTATCATCGCAGGTTGACTTCTGGTGATAAATGCCAAAAATAAATAATTTCGCGGAACCCTAGAAACTTTTCAACGGAACCTCTAGGTTTCGCGGAACCCACGCAAACTATCCCTGTCGCACGCAAATTCGAATCACCAACCTTTTGGTTAACAGCCGAACGCGCATCTGTTACGTTGACATTGCAAAGTTTATATTTTTATTTCAGTTAATATTTTTGGTCTGGACCCCTGTTTTATGCTCACGTTTATTCCGCATTCGCAATAAAAAATAGTATGTGTAACCCGTGCGATGTTGTCTATTACTTTACTCCTGAAGCTCCCCATCAATGAGCAGCGTTCACTTCCTCTTTAGAAAATACTTCTTCTTCTTTTGGGAAAAACTTTGATAAATTTTTGTTTTGGTATATGCTTGGAACCAGGCAATTTCGCCTTTTGTTTATAAATGGGCTTGTTCGTCTTTATATTTAAAATTTTTGGCAGTTTTAAATAAATTTGTTGTTGTTATCAAAAGTTTAAGTGTTTTAAAAATAACATTTATCTTATCTTGGTTGCAAAAGTGCCCAAAATATACCAGTATTTCTGGTGATTTTTTGTTTGGTTGAATTTAGCGTTAAATATTTTCCTTGTCCAGTCCAAATCATGGCAGCTCCAACACCCAACAGGGCGCTGCACAAATACATTCCTCAAGCTCTGGTCATCAAAAATTGGAGTATGAACCTCTAAAATAAAACATTTTTAACAAAATTATCAAATTACTTGGTAGACAGAATAAGATATTTAACTACTTTCTAGTCCACAAGAATCCGTTTGTAAATACGAGCTGAAGTTCGGGAGAGAAAAACATTAATCCAACATACTTTATTAAAAATATTTATTGTGAATACACTTGAAGGGCACATGGGACACATTTTTATGTATTTGAATTGGCAATACCATTATTATTGTACACGCTTCGCTCGTGCCTTCAACTTCGCTCTTGTGAGCAATCGCCAACTTATCGCACTAGTTGCACAATATACTATTAATTTACTATTTTTTATCATACGAAGTGACTAACATTTGAGTTATGACGTTAGCACCGGTTCTTTAAATAAAACAATTCTTTTTTTCAAATTGCAGATTTTCCTTGCTGAGCTGATTCCGAAAATAAATCACAAGTTGATTAAAATTGGTACAGGATGAATAAAAATGCAAAAACTATTTATGACCATGTATTATATACAAAATAATTCATAAAGACTAAACGTACACAAAAAAAAAACCAACGAAAATTTACAGTAAATTTTTCAATTGTTTTTAATTGTCCAATAAAGAATGAATTGTAATACGCTGACGATACCTTGATAATAGCTAAAGACGAGGGTGAACTGCGAACTCTAATGCAAAAATAAGAAAACCAAAGCGCAGTATATGGTCTTGAAATAAACAAGTCTAAGACTAAGGTGATGATCGTAGATCGCCTTAACAATGATAGCCCAGCCATCACAAGAATTGCTAACTTCGATGTTGTCAATTGCTTCAAATATCTGGGATCTATTGTAACGAACATTGGCGAATGTAGGCACGAATTCCGAATGCGCATAGCGATAGCGAGAAATTCTACAGCGAAACTGACCCGCATCTGGAGGGATACCGCAATAACCGCAAAAACCAATGTTGGGCTGGTTTAATCACTTATTTTTCCTGTCGCGACATATGCAGCAGAGACTTGGACAATAAAAATAGTAAATCAACGAAGAATTAATTTATTGGAAATGTGGTGCTACAGATGACTCCTTCGAATACCATGGACTGCTCGCTGCACCAATGAATCGATTATAAGACAACTGGACATACAAACAAGATTTTCGACCATTGTCAGTCAACAGTACCTCAAACATTTTGGACATATTGCCAGGAGAGCACAGAGGGAATGAAAAAATTATTCATCAAATGAAAAATCAAGGGACGAAGACCTCGGGGACTTTAACTGGGGAGAATATGTACGAAGCCGTTCATCATGCCCAAGATAGGGAGTCCTGGAAGCAGCTCGTTCAAAGAGTCGCGACATGATGTTACTACACCCTTACGAGGGTTTGACCAGGAGAGAGAAACAATGAATTAACCGGGTAATAAATTCGTTTTAAACATTTTGTAGCATAGCGGGTGTTACGTTCTGCATTTACTGTCTTACTCGGGCTTTTAGGTCAAGGATATTGTCAGGTTTGTTAGTGTAGATTTTAGATTTTAAATAATCCCATAAAAAAGGTTAGATTAAATAATCTAGCGGGCTTTTCCACTGCTTCCCTTCTTCCCAACTATCGATCTGAAAATGTTCTGTTTAAAAACTGGCGTACAGCTATAGCGGAATGTGGCGGTGCGCCATCCCGTTGAAAATGTTGTGATCACAGATCAGAACACTTCGTTTTAAATTTTATTTATTCTAATTTTAATTCTTTACGACACCAGTGTCTTAAAACTGTTTCCCCGCTCCCCTTTACCTTACTCGCGATATCTTTGACCGGTACAGTTGCTGGTTGTTTCACCCTATGTTTTCAAGACTCGAGACTCGAGTCAGCGCAGTAGTAAGATACTTCTCTCAACACGGTACATCGTGTCGACGCATCAACAGTATTATTCCGACAGTCGTAGCGAGTGGCTGTCATTCAGCTCCTTATTTTTCACATCAAATTATTTTTCATAGATACATACATACATATAGTCACGCCTTTTTTCCATAGCGGTAGACAGAGACCACTTCCTTTAGTCTTGTCCTGGCCTTTTTTTAAAACAATGTTGATCTGATCGAGATATGTTCGCCGTGGTCGACCTCTACCAACTTGTCCATTCACACTCGCCTTATAAATTCCTTATCCACGGCTTTAAATCAATTGCATTGCTTGCAGCAGTCGGGAAAAGCGCATTGTTTTTTTTTAAATTAGAAATATATTTTGTGCTAAATTAAAACTATAAAAACTAGCCAAACTGTAATTATTTATAGTCCACTTTATATCAAAGTTGAGTAATTATTTCCCCCATGTAGGAAAAGGGAAAGTATTAAACCTCCGATTCCTACAAAAACCATTTTCTGTGGTCTAAAGTATTGGCAATTTGGATATCGGGGAAAAGCTGGGTCAAATCAGCAATTAATGTATTTTGTAAAAAATCCAGATAGAATTCTATTAAATTATATTACAGTACCAGCCCATACGTTGATTTTTTGTTGTCTTTGCGTGTGGCATTCTTGCATTTAATTTGGATTATCATCGGACCAAAATCGGATTTGTTGCTGGTTAACATGCCCGTTTAAATAAAACGTTGCCTCATTCGAAAGTAAAACGTTGTTAATAAAATAGTTATTTAATTTATTATTGTTTTATTTTAGTTTTGCGATTACAGTCATCGTCAGCCAACTCATGGATGAGACGTACTTTATAAGGATGCTATTTTGCCTTTTTAAAAATGTTTGATACTGGAAGACTTTCTACATTGTACAGTGTAGATCTTCAACTGCCGCCAAAATTTCAGCTTGTTAAATATGGATGCATTTCATAAAATAATTTGCATACCTTTTGTTGAGTCCACATCCTATCGCCAATACCAATCATCATTAAAGTTTTAACTTTCATACTTTCAGTTCAAGGAATTTTAACAAAACAGATTTTTCACCCTGTACCAATTTGAATCAACTCGTGATACATTTTTGGAATCAGTTTAGCGAGGCAAATCCGCAAATTGGAAAAAGGGTGTTTCATTTAAAAATACTGGTACTTACGTAATCACCTTGTATGATGGATTATTCTTTTAACAATTATAAATTAAAATCGACCTGTTTTTGGATTTTTTTAAATTATTGTTTATTTAGCTAATAAATAATTTATGCGTTACTTAATAGTTACACAGTATACTGCTTAACACTTAATAGAAATTATATATATTTTTGCTTTTGGTTGTATCCTAAATCTTCTTCCTAATCATAACATCTTTTCAGATGTGTTGTGACCCATATTAACGAGGTTCAATGTTTTGGATGGCTCTCTTGATTGCATCTCGCCATTTATCTCGATTAAATGACATGTGAGCCGCTTGTGGGAGAGTAGCATCTAATAATTTTTTGGTAACATCCACCCATCGATTTGTTGATCGGCCACACATTCTGTGCTACTGCGTGGCACTGGACCGCAGAAGACAGGAAATCTTTGTGCAGCCAACTGGCGACCCAGAACTATATTGCTCCCACCCAGTGCAGAACTTGTACAAACTTGTACAAGGTACGAAAGTACTAGATTGGGTACAATGATATAAAACATAGGCAAGATACAATGGACCAACAGGCCTAAGTGTCACCGGAGGCAATAGCCAGATGGACCTAAATAGGGGTGGAGTTTTTAGTGAGTAGACCTGACATCAGTCAGGGAGTCTCACAGTAGACCTTGAGCTGAAAGACTCATAACTTCTCCGTAAATGATTTTCTCCACCTCTGCAAAAAAAGCCCATTGCTTTTCAATATATACACAGCATCACTAGCAGCAACTGCTGAAGGAGATGTAAAAGTAATACAGTATGCTAATGATATAGCAGTAGTGAGTACCACCAAAATCTGAATATTTGCATCAACCAAATAGAAGAGGCATTAAGCTATATACAGGAATGGCTAAGTAAACATGGCCTAACATTCGCAATAAATAAAACCAGAGCGATACTATTCAGCAGAGGTAAACCTAGAACAACACTACCAGGAATACATATAGACGATCACAATATAGAATGGTGCGATGATTTCATATACCTAGGGGTTATATTTGACAGCCAAATTCGATATACAAAACAAACAGAACACATGTGCAATAAAGCAGAAAGTTCAATAAATGTGATGAAAGCTATAATAAGAACATGGTGGGGCTCAGACCCAAAATATTACACAACATTTATAAGGCTATAGTGCGCACACATCTAGAGTATGAAATATTATCTATGCATATTCAAAACATCCAAAGCCAACTATGTAGCACAAAATGAAAGCATATCAGCTATGATTATAAATTTTTATGGGATATACAATGAGGATTTACCCTACTGGAGAAACACAATAGCACCTAAACTTATGAAAGGACTAGACACTGCGCTCCAATACACGGACTCCCCATGGGCAACAAGGAACGTACCATGCTACAACAAGTTTAAAGCACAGATCAGAAACATAGAATAAACAGATACAAAAATTAAAAAATTCAGGAAGCACTGCGAAAAACAATTCCAGGAATTTTACCATAGCAAATATCCAAATCACAGCAAAATATTCACTGATGCTTCACTAGATCCAAATTTTAAAATCTGTGGAATGGGGATATACAATGAAACAAGAGAATTACCATAAAAAGTAAATTGAGAAAAAACAAAGACATTTGTAATGCAGAAATTATAGCCATCCACAGAGCAGTAAATTTTTTTTTTTTTTGAAAATAGTCGCAAAAAGGGTAGATCTATCGTGTGGGCCGCGGACGGCCCGCACTGCGACTATTAGAAGGGGAAGGGATTATAGAAAGGAAATTATTGTGGACACGCTTTTTAAAAAGTTGTAGGTCATAGTTCTCTGAAAAAACTAATTTTGGAAGCTTATTCCATTCCGTAGCAGCACTGTAAAAGAAGGATTCTTGATGAAGATTGGTCCAAGTAGTGTCAATCTTGAGAGTAAATGGGTGAGACTGATCAGCGTGCCGAGTTCTTCGGCCGAATGTGGCCAATGGTGGTACAAGAGTTTTTATTTCTCTGGAGCATCTGCCATGGAAATATCTGTAGAGCAATGACTGGTCTGCAACTCTTCTTCTATGTTCTAGAGGGTATAGGGTATCTGTGAGAGTTGAGCTGTTTATCAAGCAAATGGCTCTTTTCTGAATGGAATCTAGAAGACGAAGAGAATGTCTTGGTGCTGAACCCCAAATGTGCGAGCAATACTCCAGTAGAGGTCGTATTTGAGCCTTGTACGTCGTCAACAGTTGATCAGGAGTAAAAAACTTTCTGGATTTCCACAGAAAACCTAGCCACTGACTTGCCGACTTTGCGATGTTAGCAAAATGGTCATGCCAAGACATATTATTGGACACCGTGACTACCAAAAACGAGATGGAGGGACTTGGTTCAAGGGTATTTTCGGACATTGTGATGGGATGATTTGAGGAATTCACTTTCTTGGAAAACGTGGCTTTTCGTGTTTTTTGGGCGTTGAACTGAACTAGATTGTTGCTTTCCCACTCGACGATTGCTTTAAGATCTCTATTGATGGAATCAACCTATTCCTGCCTGAGTCTATTTGTATTTGTATTTGTGCTATCGTCTACGAAACTGTAAATGGGGTTTGTGGTGGTTTTAAAAAGGTCGTTGATGTGTAAAAGAAATAAGGTGGGGGACAGGATGAAACCCTGGGGGACCCCGGCATTAGTTTTAAACGCATCAGAAGAAATACCGTCAACTGCCACTTATAAGGAGCGATCTTGCATGAAGCTCAAGAGCCATTGGCGTAGTTTGGTTGGAAGACCGTAGGCGGATAATTTACTTTGGTGCCAAACGTGGTCAAAGGCTTTAGATATATCCAAGGCTATTGCACGGGATTCACCAAACTTTTCAATCTGGCAGTTGATAAAGAAAACCCAACGATAATTATATCGGACTCAAAAAGTGCTCTACAAAAAAAAGCAAAACCAGGGATCGACTTAAAATGTCTAGAAATTGTCCTTAAAACCAAAGAGAGCCTCCAACAAGCAAAGGATCGAAACATACAAATAATACTGATGTGGGTACCAAGCCATTTGGAAATAAAAATATTTACGGGCATATGGGTACATTAAAAGAAAGAAATTATGTTAAAATTAAAGAAGAACTGACAAAAACACAATATAAAATACAAGACAAGTGAACATATAACCACAATGTGTAGAATGAGAACTGGTTACTGCTTAACACCTATTGTTGTAAAGAGGAGAAAAAGCGGATTTTAATTTTAAGGTAAAATATGGGGTGTTTCATAAAAAAAAAACATAACTTTGATCTGGCACCACGTTATAAAACACTTTGTAACATTGTAACAAAATTTGAAATTTGAAGTTTAAAACATTGTAACAAAATTTGAAATTTGAAGTTTAAAACTGCCTACAATTTTAATATACACATTTTTTTTTGGTATCTTTTATAATAACAGAGCTACTGAGCTTTATCACACCAATCAATCACCCTGTATATATTTATACTAAGTTATTTTTATGGTTAAAATTAATAAAATGTAACAAAGAAAAGTTTTTAAATATATTTTGTACGGAGAAGGGTTGTAATTTCTTTTTTCACACATGGGAAAATAATACTGAACTTAGATAATGGTGGACTGGTTTAAATTATAGGTCACTGGTTTTTTAAAGTTTTATTAATACTAAATATTTTTCCACAATACACTATGCATTTGTACCACTAATAAATTGCCATTTTACAAACACCGAAATAATTCGAATACCGTAGATAATATCAAAAATTTAATTAAAAGAATTTTTGACCGTCTCTGGTCGATGTTTTGAAAGATACTGTGAATATTTGGAATCGATCGGTTGGTCGTTAATAATTTGTCAGCCGTTTTGACGTTGGTTTAGAAGATACTGTCGCTATGGCGAATGCCACTGGCCGAAGCGAGGTGAAAGGGGTTTCATAATTTAACTGAAACGGTTTACAGCCGTTTATTCAAAACAAAGAATAAATTGCCTGAGTGCGTTTAGGGACGGCTCAAAAATAATTTAAAATTTAGCAAAAGAAATAAATAAGTATGTTAAAATTTATCACTTTATCCATCAGAGTCACTTTTTACTTTTTAGACTACTTACCTCCGCAGCGTTGATTCTGCTTTCATGCATCTTATTTCAAGCCCTTTATTCACTACCGTACACGTTCTGGCTGCTCATAAAGTTATGCAGGGCTTCATTCATTTGTTTCCCTGCCAACAACCTTCGCTCAATATCACAGACATACTTTTTGTCTTTTGTTTACTTTAAACCCAAATAAACAAACTCATTCACTTGTTCCACTTTTTCTTCTTTAATCAACAACTCGCAGTTTGTCATGATTACTTTTATCTCGCTTACCTTTCTTTTTATATTTTTAATATTTAGGGTATTGTGCGTAAAATAAATTATCTTCTTTAAATCCTCCTCAGGTGATGCTACGAAAGCACAGTAGACCTTTTGACTTCTAGCTAATAAAATTTTATCATGCCTCGCAATGAAAAGACACGATTCGTACATCTCCTTCTTATTCTTGCAAATCCCATATCTTCTTATTGGTTTTATTCGTCACTCATTTAATTA
Source organism: Agelastica alni (assembly GCA_950111635.1). Taxonomy (NCBI): domain Eukaryota; kingdom Metazoa; phylum Arthropoda; class Insecta; order Coleoptera; family Chrysomelidae; genus Agelastica; species Agelastica alni. The sequence continues at coordinate 63,680,691 of OX467711.1, read as the reverse complement.
ATACTGTGTATGCAGTTTGCCAACGACGCTGAGTTAACTAATACCTTGGTAATGTATGCAATCCTTTTGTGCCAAAATAAAAACATTACAAAATAAAGTTACACACAGAAGAGTTAAAATCACGATATAATTAAAAAACCAACTTTATAATATTTAAAAATAAATTAATATGGATTATGTTTATAGGTTTACTATAATTCTAGTACAATAATAAAAATCGTATGTTAAGAATATAAAAAACCCTTAAATTATACTATTCATCGATTTTAATGTAGATAAAACAGTGGTGCAAGGCCATTATCGTCCCGCTTTACCAAGGAAAAGGTTCGCATCAGGACTGTAAGAACTACCGAGGTATTAGTTTACTCAGCATAGTCGGCAAACTGTATGCAAAGATATCGATTAAAAAAATGACGAATGAAACTAAGATAATACGGGATGTGCAAGCAGGATTTAGAAGACTAATGAGATGCATGGATCAGGTCTTTTCATTATGAGGTATAGTCGAAAAAATTTTGGCTAAAAGTCAGAAGGTCTATTACAATTTTATAGACTTTGAAAAGGCCTATGACAAAGTGGTGAGGACCTGGAAGATTTTTCCTCTGAGACACAATAGAATATTATTCTGTAAGACCGAATTATAACATCTTTCCGAAAGACCAACTAGAAACAACATTGTCCTGTAAGATTGAATTGTACCATCTTCCTGTGAAACTGACGACCGGTTTTTTCTATGGTATTTTTTTTTAAACTTACATTTTCTTACTGGGGATCATTGAATTTTTTTTACTTTAATTAAATTGGTGATTAATTAAATTTTTTTTATTGTAAATTTTGTCGTTAAACCCTTTACTATTTGAAATGAACTTTGTAATGAGGACTTATGATGTTCCTGAAATAAACTCGTGTTCCATGTGTTTCCAACAGCTGCATTTGTAACTCAGGTGCCATTACGCTGAATTTTCTTTTTGTAGCTAATTAAATAAAAAGAACTTTGTTATGTAGCTGAAAATTACCCAAAACTTAAAATTTTATAATTAAAATGATAATTTTAAAAGACTGTGTCAAAATTAATATTTTATAAAAATATGGTAGTGGTTTGGGGTATATGTACTAATCATGTTATTTAATATTGCGTCCAACCCAATCGCTTGCTTATAAGTGTTGATCTACGCTTTCCAATTTCACGCGTAATTTATAGAAAATCTTGTTTCGTACATCAGTTGGCAGATTAATCTGTAAACCATTTTGTAACAGTTTATGATATAAACTTGCAAATTGTTTATAATACACGTTTTTTTATTCATTGAAACAAATTTATTTATTTCTTTTTAGGTCTTAAACCAAAGAAGTAAAAAAATTTGTATGCTATTTTAACCAACTTTTAGTTTGGTTTATCTTTGCATCTTTGAATGTTGATAACTTAACTAAGTCTTGCCCAACCTAACTAACTTTAACTTTTTATATCTGCTTTTTTCTGGTAACATCTATAACTAGCGGTCACGGCAGACATTAATAAAGCACTTTTAAAAGATTTTATATTTTATCCCCTTTTCAGCTCTTTCGTAGGGATGCTAACAACATTGGAAATATAACAATCAAACTCAGCGACCGTAAAAACTAAGAATTTGACACTAATATCGGCGTTTTTAATAGTTTCTATATTTTATCCCCCACCCACCTCTTTCATTAAATGCAGCCACCCCAAAACCCATAAATTCGATACTTATATCAGCCGTTTTTAATAGTTTTTACATTTTATCCCCTTTCGTAGGGGTGCTAAAAAATTAGAATGTTACCGTCATACTCAGCGACTATGACTTTTACACCAATATCAGTTGTTTTTAATTGTTTTGATATAATATCCCCCTTTCACCCCTTTCCAACCCCTTTACATAAATTTTTTTTACTAAAACTACCCCGGTATATATAAAACGACTTAAAAATTTCATCTCAATCGGTCCAACAGTTTGGGAGGTTTTGAAGGACATACATACAATCAATTTCTTAAATATATATATTTCACTTGGCATTTTCAATGCGTAGTCTTCGCTGGTCGACTAAGGACTGAGAGTTTCTGTCGTCAAATCAGGTAATATTTATAGGTTTTCACCGAAGATAGTAACGGCGCTCATTGGTTGGCATTGGCTCCACCCCCTCCGAAATATCGTTTGGTATTATGTCGGTCGTGTTCAGATGTTGTGGTTTCGCTTGTTTTTTAATTATGGTTTTCCATGTAGATGGTAAGTGCAAAGCATTCTCTTTTGTTGAGGTGCCCTATCTTCTTTATTTCAATAGCCTCATGTATTGTTCTTGTTTTGTAGTTTTCGGTAATGTCTATTTCTTTGCAACTGTTCAAATTATTTTTGTAGTTTCGTGTTGATGTTGAAAATGGGCAAATGTTAGTTGTTTGTTTTTAATTGCCAACTTGTGTTCTTCTAATCTGGTAGAGATTCTTTGATTAGTTTGCCTGACGTAGGTTAAATTGCAATTTCCATATGACACGCTGTAGACACCTTGATTTTCTAGTATAATTTGGTGTTTGGGGTTTCTTAGAATGGATCTTATAGTTTGGTGAGGTTTATAATCTGTAGGGATGTCATATTTTCGAAGAATTCTTCCGATTTTGTCAGTGGCTTCTTGGATGTACGGTAAGATAGTTCTAAGCCTATCTGTGTTGTCATTATCTTGTTTTTGTCGTGGGTGTTTTTGCTGTTTTATTGCTTTTGTATGTATTAATATATATAGGTAGATATTCTTTGCTGACGAATTAAAGGTGAAACTGAGTTTTTTTGGGGAAAGCAGCAAGTAATTGTGGACTCTTATAAGTTGGTTCCAAGCTTTCGGAAAACTTTAATTTCCATCATCAGGGAAACTACATGAAATTTACAATAGTTAAAATAGTGTTAACAATTAAGTGAAGTTAATACTCACAACTTAGTTGAGGATGATTACTAAAATGGTGTTAATTAACATTTGTAAATAACATACCTTGGAACACATCAATATACATACAAAAAGAATAAAATCATGTCAAATGAAAAAATGACGAATAAAAGGATAAAAATATAAAATTATTGTTATTTACATCACTCAGCGAATTTATGTCATGCTGGTGAGTTTAATTAGCACAATGTTTTTACTAATATATATAGGTAACGACTACAATATACCTACTTTAATTTAAACGTGTTTTTGCCACAAAACACGAAATAACCGACGTGTATGCCGTGTACCAATTATACCTGCGCAGCCGTGCGAACTTATTGGATGCCTTGAACCAATAAGTGCGCACCTTTGACTGAGCACAGCCAGTAGCGTACACGCTATGGATAACTCTTGTTATTGGTTAATATACAATGATAATGCAATGTGAAAGTGGCTTAGAACATAATAATAATGACGCTAGGTAAGTGTCAGAGTTAAAGTGCCACCATATGTACCTAAATAATTAATTTTTAATAATAATATAATCTTTATTCAGTACAAATGAAATGATACACTGAAATGGCGAAGTTCATCTCTTGCTGGAAGCAAGGTGATGGTCTTTCACTCAACCAAACTTAACACTATTAGCCTAACTAAAGTATCATCTTATGTGTGATGTGTGACGAAAACGAGAATTATATAAGTTGAAATAAAAGTCACAGTAATGATGGTAATAATAATGATAATGAGTAACAAAAATAAGGTAAAATGCAGAGGTTATGAAATATTGATTATAAACTACGATATATTCAAAGCATGGGAGAATCCTATTGACATGACAGAAGTATATTTCTATAGGCTTCATGAAAAGTAGAAACAGATTTGTCCTTGACAGAGCTTGGTATGGAGTTGTAAACAGTTGTAAACTTCGGTCTACTGGAGATTTGCTGGCTTATGTCACTCAGCTCTGGACAAACACTATTGAAAAGTTTGGTGAATCCCGTGCAATAGCCTTGGATATATCTAAAGCCTTTGACCACGTTTGGCACCAGGCTTTGTTAAGTAAATTATCTGCCTACGTTCTCCCAACCAAACTGCGCCAATGACTCTTGAGGTTTATGCAAGATCGCTCCTTACATGTGGCAGTTGACGGTATTTCTTCTGATGCGTTTAAAACCAATGCCGGGATCCCACAAGGTTCCAACCTGTCCCCCACCTTATTTATTTATCACCACTTGAAAGGTCCTACGGCACGACAGCCGTATCTTTTAAGGATAAAGTGGATCTGCTGAACGGAATGTTCAGCTCTAACTTAACCCTCGATACCAATGGGAAACAACCGCCAACGATACCTAGAATAAACGCATTAATGCCTGAGGTCGCTATCCGCCATCGCTCCATCAGGAAAATCCTAAGAAATCTTGACTTTAATAAGGCAGTAGGACCAGATGGAATTCCGACAATTGTCCTAAGACCTGTGCTTAAGAGCTCACCCCAGTTCTTTGTAGACTCTTCAAGTTATCATACAGCAAAGGAGTATTTCCGTCCATGTGGGAAAAAGTTAAAGTCCAATCAATTCCAAAAAAAGGTAAGAAGAATATTTCTGCAAATTATGGCCCTATTGCATTGCTCTCAGTCATATCCAAAGTTATGGAAAAAGCAATTAACATAGAACTCATCAAATATCTGGAGAAATTTGAGATAATTCATGACAGACAATATGGATTCGACAACTTCGGTCTACTGGAGATTTGCTGACTTATGTCACTTAGCTCTGGAAAAACACAACAATTATCTGCCTACGGTCTCCCAACCAAACTGCGCCAATTTCTCTTGAGCTTCATGCAAGTTCGCTTTTTACCTGTGGAAGTTGAAGGTATTTCTTCTGATGCGTTTAAAACCAATGCCGGGGTCCCCCAGTTCCATCCTGTCCCCCACCTTATTTCTTTTACACATCAACGACCTCTTGAAAACCACCACGAACCATATTTACAGTTTCGCAGACGATAGCACACTTGTCTCAACTTTCACATCCTATCGATCACTTTCGGTGAATGATACAAATAGACTCAGGCAGAAACAGGTTAATTCCATCAATAGAGATCTTAAAGCAATCGTCGAGTGGGGAACCAACAATCTTGTTCAGTTCAACGCCCAAAAAACACAAAGTGCCACGTTTTCCAAGAAAGTGAATTCCTCAAATTACGTATTCAGTCTTTGGGAAGAGGATTTGTCCCCTCATCCATTCGTCTCTCTCCGGAAAGAGGACTTTGAACGACTTTCCTACGTGTATTTTTGTGGCTAGCAAGTCAGGAACCATCCCGAGAATTTGGTGGTTTTTTGTTTCACTCAGTATCCCGGAGTGATCTCCGAAATGTTCCCCATTTATTTGCTTTTCCAAAGACAGGAATCTATAGGAAGCTATCCTGGCCTCCCTCTCTAAGAGAATATCTAGGGGAGGGAGATGTAGGAGTTGTTCCATCGCTGCCGTTGGTGTGCTGGACATAGCTCCAGTTATGGCCAGGCATGCCAGCCGCTGAAGGCCAGCAAGCTTTGTTCTAGCTGTCTGTTGTAACCCTTTGGTCCACCAGACTACTGAACCATACGTGACCATAGATATTATCATTGTTTGATAAATCCAGTAAATCTGTTTGGGGTTTATTCCCCAAGATTTGCCACATACTCTTCTGAGATTCCAGAGAGAAAACCTGGCTTTGTTTATTGTTTTTTCCAAGTGGGCGTTCCAGGTGAGTCTTTTATCCAGAACTACACCCAGGTATTTCACTTCCGTCGCAAATGGAATGCTCTCTCCGTATAGGACAGGATGCCGAAGCTTATCTAGCTTTTTCCTTTTCGTAAAAGGAATAATTACAGTTTTTCGGGGGTTTACAGACATCTGTTCCCTCTCGCACCATCTGTATACTGTGTTAAGAGCTTCTTGAAGGACGTTTGAGATCGTCGCTTCAAATTTACCTCTAACTATTATAACCAGATCATCCGCATAGCATTGAAAATCTACTCCCTGCATGGAAAGCTCGCTCAGCAGAGAGTCGACTAGAAGTGACCACATTAGGGGGGAAAGTACCCCGCCTTGTGGACACCCCTTCGCCGCCCTGAACCTAACCGACTCTCCATGCAGTGATGATATTATATATCTGTTTTCAATCATGTTTTTGATCCAGTTACAGATTTTACCGTCTATCCCTCTATCCCTAATTGATGTATAGAGTGACTGTGGTAAGGCGTTATTAAACGCTCCTTCTATATCTAGAAAAGCTGCCAGCGCAATTTCCTTATGTTTAAGGGAATGGCCGATCTTTCCTACTAGATTGTTTAGAGCTAAATCCGTAGATTTGCCTGTTTGGTAGGCATATTGATGGGGGTTTAAGGGATGTTCCCCAAGATTCCCCTCTCTAATATGTCTATCAATAATTCTTTCCAGAGTTTTCATTAAGAATGAGGTAAGGCTGATCGGCCGGAATGATTTGGGTAGGGAATGATTCACCGTACCCGTTTTACGTATGTATACAACTCTCGCCGTTGACCAGCCCAGCGGAATATAACTCCACGCCAAACTCGCTCTGAATAGTTTAACCAAAAGAGGTAGTAAAATTTCGCTGCCCTTCTGAATGAGGGCAGGGAAAACACCATCCTCCCCTGGAGACTTAAATGGGGAGAAATAATTCACCGCCCATTGTACAGATGATGGGGTGACCACTTTTGAAACCTTTCTCCAGTCCTCCCTTTTGGGTCGTGATGTCGATCCCATTGAGAGTGGAATTTGCTCCTGGTCCCTCAGAAGCAGACTGCCGGGAAAGTGGGTCTGCAAGAGAGTCTCTAACGTTTGCCTACCAGAGTCCGTAAAAGAGCCATCTGGTCGTTTTATCGATCCAATCTCTTGCGTCGGATCTCTGGCGAGAGCCTTGTAAATTCTTGTGCTGGCAGGTAGATCTGATATACTCTGACAGAACCTCCTCCAGGATTCTCTTTTGGCTTTCCTTATTTCTTTGTTATAAGTCGTTAGAGCTCTACGATAGATTTCCCAGCAACCTGTTTCTTTAGCTCGATTGAAGAGACGTCGAACTTCTTTTCTTTGCTTGTCTAAGCTTCTGCTCCACCATGATGTACCTCTATGGTCCCTCTTCTCCTTTAATGGGCAGTTTTCCTTATAGGCCGTTAGAAGGGCGGATGTGATATGCTCATTCGCCGCTTCTATTTCAGCTCTATTATGTATAGTGCTATTACCGTTACCTAGGTGCTGTTGGAGGGATTCACAATACCCTTTCCAATCTGTGCATTTTGGATCTGGAAATTGCACTATGGGACGTTGTCCTATTCTCACGTCAAAACGTATGTGTCTATGATCTGAGCATGAGGGCTCGGTAGATACCTGCCAGTTAACTATTTTGGTACTCATAAACTGTGTACTAATAGTTATGTCTAGAACTTCTCCGCGAATTCTGTTCACGAAGGTTGGTTCCGAGCCTACGTTGTTGACTGCTAGCCCTTCCCCTATTATATAATTATGTAAGTACTCACCTCTTTCATTGATGTCGCTGCTGCCCCAATCCAAATGGTGGGAATTTGCGTCGCATCCAATGATCAGTTGCCTGTTGTTACTCTTGCAGAAGGCGACTAGATGTCGCACTGCTGCTGGAGGAGGGTGTTCTTTTCGGTCTCCAGGGAAGTAAGCAGAGCAGACGACTACATCTACACTACTGTCTCCTCCCGAGATCGAAAGCTGTGCTGCAACCACATCAGGGGTGCAAAACTCTGTTAACATAAAATAGTTTATGTTTTTCCTGATTAGTATGCATGCTCTTGGCTTACCACCTAGAGTACACGCTATTAACTTACCGGAGCAGTTTCCTAGGCCGCTTATTCTGCCTGTATTGGAGGTCCAGGGTTCCTGGATTAGTGCCACATCGAGTTGCTCCTTGGCGAACCTCCTGCTGAGGACATATGAAGCCGCTCTAGCATGTTGGATGTTCGCCTGGAGAAATTGGATGTGGTTAGCCATTTCTACTTAAAGGTAAAGTGGAGAGGTTTACTTTCCTTCCCCGTATTGTTTCCTGGTGTAGGTCGTTTTGTCGGCGCTTTACCATGAAGGGGTTTTTTCCCTTTTCCGGCTTTTTTGCTGGTTTTGGCCGGCCTCTTCAGTCCCGCTGTCGCCGCCGAGGTAGATTTACCTCCCTCTTTGGTTCTTACGGTTACCTCCAAAGACTTTGGAATTTCCACCGATGATGGATCTTTTTTGGCTTCCTTGGACCGGAATTGCACCTGTCCAAAGCCAAAATATGGGCGGAAATTTAGCCGCTCCAAATCTTTAATGGATACCTCATCCATTAAGAACGTCCACATTTGACCAGGTCCTGCATTTTCTCTGTGTAGAATGGTCCACTCCTGGGTATGCAGGGTACGGTTAATCTTTCTCAGACGGTTGGTTACCTGTTCTCCCGTCAGTCTGGGTAGTCCCTCATTGTCTGGGATGAAAGCCACACAGATGTGGGGTTTCGGTATGTCTTCCTTCTGAACTAATTTCAGCTAGGCGTTTTCCCAGGGATGAAGGTAGCATATCACTTCCTCCATCCACTTGACCGTCTCAGCGTCCGTACAGGACAGAAGGAGGATTCCAGGTCGAATGGTGCAGCTCTGGAATCGCACTTGTGGATTATCGTCCGGTAGTTTGTCTACAGTGTCCATAATGGATCGCTGTAGCAGCCGTAGCTGTTCGTTTGACATCTGAGCATTTGGGTGTTCTGAGCTACAGTTGCAAAGGAGCGTATTCGCTTGCTGGTGAGAGCAGGGGGGGATTGACCCCGCTCCTTTTCTCATCCCGTTCTTTTAGTATTTGATCTAAGGCGGTTTTGTAAGGTACCCCGCTCTTGATCAATCGGCTAAGACGTTTTCTCGTCGCGCCAGCAAGTTTGACCTTCTTGTCCAGGTTTATGCTGGCCGTTTGCTTAGCCTCGCCCCCTGTTGTCAGGTCCGTTTTCTCGGGAGTGGGGCATTTTAAAAGTACCCTCTCAGCTTCCTGCGAGATTTGGTTGCTAGGAGGGTCTGTAGTAGACACCTCCATTTGCATTTGTTCGTCTGCGAGAAGATTGCCTTCGTCGCAGATGGTTTTAATGTTTTTATATTTTTTGTTACTCATATAGTTCCCACGAGTAGCTAGAGAAAAAATGGTCGACTACGGCAGAGCTCTGCATTACCGTAGCAAGGCAAAAATACTACCGGGAGGTTGCCTGGTATCCCAGAGGCTCCGTTTGCGATATCTGTTTGGGGCAGGCACAGATATCATACATATAGTACGCCCCTTGGCACGGGTCGCATGACACCTTGAGCAAAGCCTGATGATCGCGGTAAGCTTGGCTGGCTTATAACAAACCAACCGCACCTGTCTAGTTTGAATACAAGGAAGTGAACTCCCTTGTACTCAAAGGTAGTAATGATATAGCCGTTCCCTATATCATGTCCTTAGTTGATCCGCGGGTGTTTATTCTTTAATATTAGACACCTTTCCTGTAAGCCAGGAAGTTCCCTATCAGCCATTGGGACGCGCCGTGTTGGGGTTAAGGACATCCCCGCACGGATGTTACCATTAACAAATGTGAAAGAAAAAAAAAAAAAAAAAAAAAAAAAAAAAAAAAATTAAGTGGTGCTGTTTATGTCGACATTGCATTATGTTCATACAATAGATGACAGTACAGGTGAAAAACAAAGACGTAATAATTAACTTTTGCATATGACAATATTGTATGGCTTACTAAATAGGGCAGCAATTAATGTAGTTGTCATTTATCGTAAAAATCACAAACTAAAAACAAAACGACGTAATTTCATTCAAATTAAATTTATCTTTGATAGCAGACAGCCTGCGCCAAAGACAGAGCAATGATTGCCTTTATAAGGAAACACGAAAAAGAGTAGTTTTGCATTTTGGAAAACCATAATCAATGTACTTTTTATCTCTCGTAAACTTTAAACCCAAGTACACAAATTCATTTACCTGTTTCACTTTTTCTCCCCTAATCAGAACTTTACAGTTTGTCATGTTTTATTTTCTTTCAAAACCATTACCTTTCTTTTGCTCACATTTATTTTTATCACTTTGATTTTTAGGGCATCATGCATAACATTAACCATCACCTGCAACTTTTTTCCGATAACGCCATTATGACTTGATCATCGGCGTAAAAAAGGCATTTGACGATCAAATCATTCATTTTTAAATCATACGCACTCTCTTTCAAATTTTTTAAACAATCGTCCATGTGTAAGATAAACAGCCATGGCGAAGCCACACATCCCTGTCTCACACCCTTTTCGATGTTAAACCATTCCGTGCAAGCTCTGTTTATCCTGACACAAGCAGTGGAATCCTCGTAAAGTGATTTCAGTACTCGTAATAAACTACCGTTTACCCCATACATAGACAATGTCGACCACAATTCACTCCTTACCACTCTGTCATGGGCCTTTTCCAAGTCTATTAAAGCGCAATAGACCTTCTGACTTCTAACCAACAAGTTTTTGACCATACATCGTAATGAAAAGACCTGATCCATACATCTCCTACCTCTTCTAAATCCTGCTTGCACATTTCATATCATCTTCTTAGTTTCATTCGTTACTCTTTTAATCAATATCTTTGCATACAGTTTGCCAAGTAAACTTATACCCTTACAGTCCGGCTGTAATAAAAAAAGTCTTTTTAAGGATTTTAACAGTTGTTGAACCACCTGCATACATGATTTTAACTTCAGTGATAAAATCTCTGTGATTTTTAAACCAACTATTTAAATTTTACGCACAGACAAAAGTAAATTAGCAATGTAAAATAGTTTATTTTTGTAACTCCGACTATGTCATAAGTATAATGAAAAAAAAACACTTCTACGGGATCCACCCTACTGCTTAATGCAAATTTTATTCACATCCGACAGTCTGCATAAAAAGGGTTTCAACAGTTTTTTCTTTTTTTTTTATAACAGTCCACATCCAAGTGGAAACATAACTCTTGTTAAATAAATAAAAAATTACAACATAAATGACACACTTCCGAGATTATAAGTTGGTTTTTCAAAACAAAAAGCGACCAGATTTTAATAGTTTTATTTATTACATCAATAAAAATATTTCTTTTTGCGAAAAATTCACTTGTTAACCAATTAAAATGTAAAATATTATGCTTTAAGTAAAACAATAACAGAGATATTTCATATTTTTAAATTTGTTTTTCGTTCGTTAGCTTTAAGGTAGGTATTTATTAAAAAAAATTACACTTAAAAGATTGGTTGTCTCTAAAGTTGATTTACGGACGATAATTTTACGTGATAACGTCATAAGAAAGATTGATGAAAAGTTGCATAATTTTATGAATTGAATTAAATTATTATCACTGAATTATCATTCTTCTTCTTCTTCCAGTGCCTGTCCGTTACCGGACGTTGGCGATCATTCTGGCAATAATTATTTTATCAACTGTGGCCCTAAATAGACCCGTGGTGGAGGTTGTAAACCAAGTTTTCAGGTTTTTAAGCCATGAGATCCTTTATATGCCTGGTCCCCTTTTTCTAAGCATCTTTTCCTGTAGGATAAGCTGCAACAAACCGTATCTTTCGCTGTTTCTCATGATGTGTCCTAAGAATTCCAATTTCCGACTTTTGACTGTACTTATGATCTTCATTTCCTTGTTTAAAATGTCGAGTACTCTTTTGTTTGTAACATGGCTGTCCAAGGGATTCTTAGTATACGTCGATACAGCCACATCTCAAATGCGTTCAACCTTTTACTGGCTGCATCTGTTACAGTCCATGACTCAACTCCATATAGGAGCACAGGAAACACATAGTATCGGAGAAGTCTTATTTTAGTTGTTAAGTTCAGAAAGTGGGATTTAAACAATTTCGACATTTTAAGGAATGCAGCACGAGCCCTCTCTATCCGATAACGAATTTCGAGAGAATGATCCCAAGTCTCGTTGATTGTAGTTCCCAAATATGTTGTAGTCTCTACCTTTAAATAACTTTATTATTTATAATAAGCTGTCTAGGAGGTGGTGGATTTTGCTTATCACTATGTATTTGATTTTATTTATATTTATATTTATTTTATATTCCTGACTGTGCATTGAAAGCTGGCTCATCATATTTTGTAGGTCCTCTAGTTTGTCGTTATTTTGTATAAAAAGTTAATTGAAAATAACAATTTTTTTGCCGCAATTGTTGTAATAAACAACGGAAACCACATTAAATTTATAAACTGTTCACGTGTAGGTTATGTGCTGCCGCATCGACCCATAAAGTGAAAGAGAGATAAATGGGTCACAAACCGAACGCTTAGGCCGATCGTGCACTCTCGCTTGCACGCTCGGCTTAGGCGGAACGTGACAATGAGTCATACTTTTTCGTACGTGCAGCCGGCGTTCATCGATTTATAAGACGTTATCACGTCAAAAAGTTTTACATAAATAAAGAGTATCCAGAAATGTTTTTAAAAAAAAAAACTGGTTCGAGGAGTCCCTACGCACAAATAAAGTAAAACTACACACTATGGAATTTAAAAGCAAAAGTTATTGTAATTGACTTTTTACAATTATACTGTTTTATCGAAACTTTTCTTAAAGCATATGTTACGAATATACGGCGGTTTCGAATTATCGTTAAAAATTCGATAACCAGTATTCAACTGTACATTTAAAAAGTACGAAAGTAAATTCCCCTAATATTTTTAAACAAATTTCGTAGGAAACGAGTTTTATTTTATAAGGCACTTTTTGTTTGAAAATTAAAAATCAATATTTTTATTTGTGAGCACGGGTAATTTTGCAACCAAATCTGTTGTAAATGACTTTATTTATTGTACATAATAAGAGAAGTAGGTACTGTGCAACAGAAGTAGCCTGTTAAGCGAAGAAACACAAAATCTGTGCACAAAGAAAACATTCGAATAACGATCTGATCGGTGACAACAAGATTTTCAGTAATCGTGAGTCTCAAGTACAATCGGAGGAAAAAGTTTACGAATGTGAAGTATATTCAGTCGAATATTTGTTATTTTAGAGGCTAGTCGCCCACCAAGCTACTTCTGTTGCACTATAAGTAATCCAAACAAATTGTACTAATTAACTAAGCTATTAACCCTTATTTGGCTTGTTGATTTACCAATGCAACAACAATTAGATTTCTAGAAAAGTAATAAGTGATTCTGGGATATCATTGTAGTGGGTACCTACATGAAAATCGTATGGTACCGATTGTAATTTCATATAGTTTATGTATTTCTAATGGACCGCTAAAATGCCTTAATGTGTTTTAGATATAAATATACAAATATTGAATGTACACGCTTATTTTACTGCGCAAAAGGACAATGGAGGTCCGTTGCTACCAGTTTTATCTATACATAAACGTGTGTGTAATGCGATGGGTATTGGTAAAACAAAATTAATATCAGTTTTGAAAATTGTAAGAGTTGGAAATAGTACACAAAAAATTAAAAAATTTAAACCCCGCCGACTCAAAGATTGTGGACTTTCCCGAAGCTTACAAATTTGAAATCAGTAACATTGTGTATAAAATGCGTGAAAAAAAAATCTCTTTATATTTAATATTAAAAAAAGTAAAAGAAAAAATGTATTTAAAATTTCTTGGACGAGTCTTTGGAGAATTTTAAAACATATGGGGTTTAAGTTTACCAAGAAAGACAACCTATTTGCTTTGTGTGAACAAGCTAGAGTCGTGCACAAAAGAATTGAATTTTTAAGAAATTATACTTACTGTAAACAAAAATGCTCTTTATTTGTTTATCTGGACGAAACTTGGATTTTTGGTAAATTTGAAACAAAACAAAAAAAATATAGCAGGACGATAAAATAAAGTCTATGAAACACACCGACGTTGAAAAAAAGGCACATAATTGTGCATGCAGGTGAAAAGCATGGTTTTGTTAATGAGGCGGATCTATTATTTTCGTCAAAATAAAAGTCGGCTGATTATCGTGACAATATGGATACAGAGATGTTTGTGAAATAGTTAAAAGAGAAACTATTGCCATCGTTACATGAACCATTATATTAGATGATGCTCCGTACCATTCGGAAATTTTAAATAAGCAGCCAACAAAGTCCTAGACCTAGACGGTACAGAAAATAAAAGAATGGTTAACGAACGAAAATATTTCTTTTCCACAGTATTGCTTTAAGTGGATCAAGTTTTACTCAGTTATGGAAATCGTATGCTAAGACTTCTGCCTTATCATTGCCAATTTAATCTCATTGAGTATATTTGGAGAATACATATATATATATATATATATATATATATATATACTTATTATGAAAATCACATGGTTACAGTGATGCGGCTGTTTTGGAAACCTGGCAACGAGCACTTAATACTGCCACTCCTGAAATTTGTGAAAAATGTTTTTAAGACATTCATTATATATGCTGGACAAACTTAAACACCGTCGTTGTTGTAGATTTTCCTTTTAATGCCCGTGTTGGGCATTACTGAGTAATTCATTCGTAACTAAGACGTTCGTAAGCCGATTGCACAATGCTGTTTCGAAGAGTTTCGAAAGGGAAGATCAAAGGCTTTTTGCTCTGTAATTTCATATTTCATTTGCATTACCATTTTGTTTATAAATTGGTTTTACCTTTAAAATTTTAAACTTTTCAGGAAAAATATGTAACACTTAATTTAATTAATCAAGTTGGAATTTGATCGCCTCCACTAGTCAACTTATTTTTAAATTTCTTTACAATCTATACTTCTTCTTGCTCCATGATTGCTTTTACAAACATAGATTTACTGCTATATTTACAAAATATTTGCTTAGTGCATTTATTTTTTCTTTTAGATTTTTAATTGTATCCAAGAAACCGACTATACTCTTTTGCATTACCTTCCTTTTCAAAACCATTCTCAGATTAACTAAAACCCTTAATATCCCTCATAATATTTCACATTGTTTTTGATTTATTGTCAAAATCGTATTGTGTGTATTGTTCATAATAGCTTTTATCTATTGTACTCATTGTGAACAGAATATCTAGCTGATTTTTATAATTTTTTACTATAGGATCATCAATTAAATTACTTTTTGTCATGTTTTGTTTGATCTTCCTAACAGGAAAGGCTTTGTTGAATTCTTCAAGAAACATAAATCCACAAAAAGATCCCACTGTTTATTCACCCGCATTTCATTATTTTATATATTGTTGCGATATTAACTTTTGGATTCGATAAATTTAAACACTCAGTACAATGACTAAACAATATATTCTTATATTTTTAAACAATCAATTCTTACTTGACAAATTACTTAGATATTCACAAACTCTATACAATCTTTTTATATTATTTTATAATTACTTTTTTTATTTACTTCAAACTAAAACTTTTAAACTCCTGGACAAAATGCTTGATATCAAATGTTCAACGAAAGAAACAGATTTATAAGGCAAGTGTGATTGGGCAAGTCGATAGAGGTTCAAATTGTTTGTTTGTTTGAAGAAAGACCAGGTCAAGAGAACCATTAACCGACGAGCATATATGAAAGCGCTGATGAAAGTAGAAAAAGCAAAATACGTGTGTAAGAACCGTAGCACATGGAAAGAAGTGGTCTCTGTCTACTTCTACGGAAAAAAGTCGTGACTATATGTATGTATATTTAATAAATAACTTCTGTTTTAAAAAAAATTGTTATCCAATTTGCCACGCCTTTTTCTTGGTTCTCTAAAGAGTACTCTGCTAGTGGTCTCTCTACTGGCATATTATGCCCGAGCTCAGCCGTAGAGGGTAGAAGAAAAAAATCTAAAAGTGAGCCGCGCCACCGACTTAGACGGTTCAAGCCGGAAACCCCTAGGTCTTGTAGGCACCAGCAGAGCCACGCGAAAAACAACAAACAATTATGGTGAACTAGATAAATAAAACTATAATTACAATTACTGCAATATATTAATTAAGTAAAAATGATGTTCTGATTTTTTTTTACAATAAATTCTATATTTTCCTAAAGTGGTTTAAACGAATTTAATACACTTTCTTAAAATAATATTTAAATTAATTATAACAATCTTCCAGACAGTAATAAAAACCTAATGAGGTACAAAAGAGAATTAAAATAAAAAAAACAACAAAAAGAAAATGTTCACAATATTTAAAATTTCGAAAATAATTGGTTTTATATAAAATTCCTGATAGCAAAAGATTAACACAACAAAAAAAAGAAATACCAAATAAATGGACTTGCTACAAAAATAATATTTTAAAACCCTTACAATAACCACATAAATTATACTCAGTGATATATAAATTCAGATTCAGCTTGGAGCCGGTACAAATTTAACGAAAAATAATTTGGTTACTTTTAAACTATTGAAAACTACATTGGGACGTCACTGGGAGCAGGTACAAATTAAATGAGAAGAACTTGTTACTTTTAAATTATTGAAAACACTTAGATCAAGCACATAATAACTGATAAGTTGATAAAATTAAATTCCATACCATGTAACTAATTGAAAACCTCACTGAGACGTCACGGTAACATCGATGATCCAAGAACCGAAACACCAAGTAGTATTTTCATAATAATTTCTGCTAAAATTACCAGGCAGGTCTTTATAACGCTGAAATTTATCGTCGATGTGGATGAAACGGCACGTGGTACTTCACGATGGCTTCACTTCATCAAATCCCACAAGTGGTGATCTTAACTCGACCCCAATATCCAAAAATATTCACCACATAGGCACGACAGAATGGTCAAGTTAAGAATTAAATGGTTTATCTTCCTAATCCAATAAAGATGGCCCCGAATACAGCCAGATATGAAAGAAAAAACCGTAGAAGTTCCGCTCACGTGTAAATATCAAACCGTTCCAAAAACTCTTAACCGACTTCCACCACTGCCAGCCAATTTGCTATTTTTTTATGTTAACGAAAAATCAAAATTTTTTTGGACTGGCTGGTTTTGAAATAAAATCACCGTAGAAGTTACCCTGTTAATAATACTTTAAATAATCAATAATATTAATATTTTTTTTTTTAAATAAATTTTTCCCATTTTTTTACAAAATTATTTTTTTAAATTGAAAGGGGAAATTTATTGTGGGAGCCACTCCGTAAATGGTATTTTAATTTAAAGCTCTCTAATGAGTGTTTCCAAGTAAATTATTCCCGCAAAGTTTAATGTCCAATGCTCGTTGTTTCTGAAATAATTATTATTTGTAATGTTATATGTAAAATAAAAAAAACACGGTTACTGTCAGAGTTTTTTGGCTTAATAAAAAATAATGATTTTTGCATGTCAAAATAAACCAAAAATGTTGCTCTGTTTATTAATATTATTATTGTTTTCCATGGGAACATGTAGCCAAGCAAAACAAGAATAGACTCTCTTTTTAAAGTAGTTTTTTTTTAAAAATCCAACATTTTTTAAATTTATATCATTGTAACCAAAATAAATTATTGGTTTAAAGTTTTAAAAAATACATTCCTAGGTAAGTCAAGTTTTCCAAAGTTGGCCACCAAAAATCAGCATATTGAATTTTATTTTTTTTTTGGCGATAATTATTTATAGATACATACATACATAAAGTCACGCATTTTTCCCCTAGGGGTAGGCAGAGACCACTTCCTTCCACTTGCTACGGTTCTTACAAACATCTTTTGCTTCCTCTACTTTCATCAGTGCTCGTCGGTTGTTGGTACTCTTGACCTGGCCTTTTTTTTAAACAGTGTTGATCTGATTGAGATATGTTCTCCGAGGTCGACCTCTACCGACTTGTTCATTCACACTTGCCTTATAAATTTGTTTTGTCAATCTTCCTTCATCCATCCTTTCTACGTGTCTAAACCATCTAAGCATTCCTTTATCTATCTTTGTAACCACATCTTCTTTTACACCACAGCGTGGTTCTTTACTTTATCCAACCGAGTCACTCCTGCTATACTTCTCAGACTGCTTATCTTCGCAGCATTAATCCTTTTTTTATGCTTCTTTTGCCAAACCCAACACTCACTACCATACATAAGTGTAGAAACCAACACACCTCTATGCACAGCCAGACGTTCCTTTTTGACACTTTCTGGCTATTCATAAAACTCTGCATTGCCCCATTCATTTGTTTTCCTGGCAACACCCTTCGCTTAATGTCACTGTCATACATTTTATACATATGTTAAAAGCAAAATACGTGTTTAAGAACCATGGCACCTGGAAATAAGTGGTCTCTGTTCACCTCTACGGGAAAAAAGGGTGACCATATGTATGTATATTTAATAAATAACTTCTGTTTAAAAAAAAATTGTTATCCAAATATACTTCTTTTAATTTATCATTTGTTAAACTTTAATTTAATTAAGATATAAATTATCAGCTTAGAATAAAATATTTCTAAATTATTTTTATGAGTGTGTTATAACTACAAAACATTTTATTTTTATGTGTTATCATTATTATCTATTATGAGAAAATCATTATTGTCAAGCAGTTGCAATACATTGGTCTTTGTACTTAATATACATTATTGCAGAAGTTATAATAGACTAAGTTTTAAAATAAAGGTTAAAGTAATACTTTAAAAAACATTGTCGAATACATTCAACCAACCATTTTGAAATAACATTTTTATTGAAAAACTTGGGTTAAGTATCTTAAATAGCACTAGCCAAGACTCTCTTGTTTAAAAGAAAAATATCAACGGCTATAAATAAAAGTGGATTATTTATTTTTTTTAAACTTTATTTATCGTCTCATTAACCTTAACAGTTATTAGAGACATTTATTTGACGTTGATATATTGACACTGCGTGACGATACTAAATTTTATTTATTACCTGTGTTTATAACCTGTTGATTATTTGGATCTTACTATTCTGATTTTGTTTCCAGTTTAGTAGTTGGTCGTAGATTCATGAAATAAAAGTTTATAAAGTTTTATGTATTGTGGGTAATATAATAAAAAAATTGAAAAAAAAATTGTAAATTAATTTTAAATTTATATTGAGCACCAAAATCCCGGAACCATGAAAAAATGCCGAGGTCGTGCTAATCACCAAAACAGGGGATCGTTCAAATATGGACCAATAAGTCTGCTATCACACCTATATAAAATTTTCATCAACAATCGACTGACTATAAAACTAGACTCCTAACAACCGGTAGAACAAGTAGGATTTTAAAATGGCTTTAGCACTACAGACCATCTGCAAACACTTAAAGCAGTTATCAAAAAAACAACGGAATACAACAAACCCCTACATCTGGCGTTTGTGGACTACCAGAAAGCCTTTGTCAGCGTTGAAACCTGGTCTTTTTTAACAGAAATGGAAGACGCGAGCATCGATTTAAGATACTCTACCCTCATTAGGAGGCAACCTTTCACGTAAAAATAGATGACGATCTTAATACAGAAAAAATATCACTTGGCAAAGGGTTACGACAGGTGGATACCATCTCTTCCAAGCTATTTACGGTAGCACTGGAGAATTTTTTATAAGAAGCTTGAATGGAAAAACAAGGTTCTAAACATCGATGGAGCATACTTAAATCACCTCATATTTACAGATGATATAGTATTGATAAACACCAACTTTTAAAAACTAAACAACATGCTGAATGAGCTTAACTAGCAATCCAAGAAAATGGGCTTAATAATTAACCTAAACAAGACCAAAATATGAAGCAAAAATAAATGTAACATTACCATGGACAACGTTACCATAAAGAATGTAAAATATTACATATACTTGGGACATAAAATCAAGCTGGGCAAAGAAAACCAAACTGCGGAAATTAAACTCAGGATTCATTTGGCTTGGGTGGCATTTGGAAACATAAACTTTATTTTTAAAGATAACAAGGTACCCATAAAACTAAAGAAAAAAGCCTACGACAGCTGTATTCTGCCGGTTCTCACCTACGGCTTGGA
The DNA here is from genome assembly GCA_950111635.1 of Agelastica alni. Classification (NCBI taxonomy): domain Eukaryota; kingdom Metazoa; phylum Arthropoda; class Insecta; order Coleoptera; family Chrysomelidae; genus Agelastica; species Agelastica alni. The sequence goes on along the minus strand of OX467711.1, from coordinate 63,660,818 downwards.
AACCCGAAGAGCAGCTGAGCAACTAAGAGTCGCACAGAGAACCATGAAGAGAATAATGTTGGGACGGATGTTGTGAAAAGGGAAGCAAGCCAGAAGTGGCAATGGAACGGACATGTGGCGATATAGGACCCAGATAGATGGACCTAGGAAACAGCACTCTGGAGACCAACTCTGAAACAACAAGAAATGTAGAACGACCGAAAAAAAAGATGGATAGAAGATGCAAGAACGGTAATAATATTTGTTTTGCGCGCATGCGTAGTTTACGCACCGGTTCTATGTCTCTTACTCTCATGCAAAGGATCTCTGAAGAAATTTATGAATCCTGGCGAAAGTAATTAGGACAGTTGGATATTTTGATCAAATTATTGCATTGTCGACGGTCTTTGACAAGTGTGCAAAGTATAAATTAAATTTGATAGCTTTAAGTAGGGCAAAATCGAGGCCAAAGAGTCAATTACAAGCAAACCAATAAAGATAAAAAAGACGTATTTAATTAGTCTTTTATTTTCTGACGCAACTTGGATGTTCTACCTAAAACGAATACCAATAATATTTTTTATTCTGTCACTGGTAAAAAGAACAATTTCTAATGAAGATATATTGTAAAAGGCTTTCGTGACCATCGTTTATGGGTGAATGGTTTTTCGGGTATTTTGGCCATCGTAGGTCTAAGTTTATACTCAACATTTCGCCATCTCTAGTGGATGGCATCTTCTGGAGATATGTCTTCTTTTTCAAGGTTTGTGACATTCGTATGTTATGATCGCAGGTTGTAACGTTTTGATGCGCGGGGCATATTTGAGGGCTGTTAAGAAATTGGTCACGTCCCGGAGATTCATTCTTCTTATTTTTGTAAGGAAGCAGCGTAGTATTTTTAAGTACAGCTACCCATGTTCTATTAATTTTAAGTGTTTCCTTAGATTTATTAATGAATACATTTTCTGATACATAAATACGGTAACCGTTATAAAATATTAACGATACGCTACTGGTACCCAATTCGGTTTAATCGACGCTGCTCATCTGCTAACTTTGGAAAAATGATGGTAACGTCTGACGGCTCTTTTTCTTTAATAATTCAAATCATACGCCATTTAGCAGTATACATTAATACATTTAAATTATATAATACCTATTAATTTATAAGTATACTTTATTTGAATCGTTTGTCTCTGAATTGAAAATTGAACTGATTCACCTAAAACTTCGTACCAATTCATTAAACTTTTTACTACAATATTACTTTCCTACGGAACCAACTTTTTAACGAATTTTAAAGTCGTTTGAAAAGTCTCGAACACTGGCAGTTAAAAACATCTTTATCCACTTAAATTGTCTAGTAAAGGTGTATAGATGATGACAAGGCAATAGAGCGGTGCATCGAACGACAATAATTTGCAATCAATAAGAAAAAAGTATCAAACATTTAACGCTTTAATTTTCAAGATAAAGTTTGTAACGTTGTTATTTAGGTACCAAACACAATGTTGTTACTACTGGTAAAGTCGATTTATATATTTTTACAATATTGGTTCTTGGGTTCGTTAATTTACAACACGCAGTACAATAACTAAACAATTTATTTTAATCTTTCTGTACAATGACTCTTATTTTATAAATGATTTTGATATTTGACAAAACTATAAAATAAAAATCTTTTTAAAACAATATCACTTCCTCTGAATCTCTGGATCTCTAAGTCCATCAATAAATAACTGGACTCCTTTTTCTTCTAGTACCCTGTCCGATTATCGAACGTTGGCAATCATATTGGCTATAATAACTTTGTTTATCGCAGCTCGGAATAGTTCAACGGATGATTTGCGATACCACTCTCGAAGATTTTGGAGCCAAGATGTTCTTCTTCGTCCTGGACCTCTACTTCCGGCAATCTTACCCTGCATCACTAAATTAAAGAGGTAATATTTCTCTGGATGCCTCATCACGTGGCCGAAGTATTCGAGTTTTCGGCTTTTTATTATTTTAATTATTTATTTTCCTCATTCGTTGTAAAACCACCTCATTTCTTATTCGGTCCATCCAGCTTATTCGTAGGATCCTTCTGTAGACCCACATTTCAAAGGCATCCAGCCTTTTTAATAAGTCGTCTAACTCTCTACTTTATAGAGCAATGTGGAGAATATATAGCAGCGTGTTAGTCTGATTTTTAATTTTAAAGTGATCAAAAAAAATAACTGGACAGCAAGTTGTAAATCAAAATTGTTTGGAAAAAATGCCTGATTAAGAGTACCAGTAACCAACGAGCATGTATAAAAGCGCTGATAAAAGTAAAAGAAGCGAAAGTGTGTAAAAATCGTAGCAAGTGGAAACAAGTTCAAGCTAACAGAATAGCGAGCGGGACTGTGCGTAATATTACAAAAACCATTTTAAGCCACTTTTGAACCCTTCATAACTTAAAAACTATTTTACATAAATATGTTAAATTTTGCTCACATATTAAGACTTGCGAGATCTAATGTGCTTTAAATTTCATAACCACACCTCAAATAGTTATTTAGATAATAACGTCCAAAAATCGTCATTTTTATCACTGACTGACCTATAGATCATCAAAATTCTAACCCAATTCCAGATGACCTAAAAAGTTCAAATTTGGCCTTTAAATAGGTAGTTTGGTAAATAAAAAGGAATAAATCAGAAACTAGTTTATTTTATTTTTTTCTTCTTTAATGTAACCAATTTGCTTGTTTTTATTCGTATCTTCTGCCCTTTAATTGTTAGAAAGGTTGTCGCTCCATCTTTTACGGAGTCTTCCAACGCTTCGGCGCCCTAAGGGCAACTTGTCCCTAGTTATTTTAACCATTCTGTCGTTATTCATCCAGTCTATGTGTTCGTTTCATTCTTTCTTTCTTCCATTCATTTAATTTGTTTATTATATATGTTCTTCCAATGTCCTCGCTTTTCTCCCTGTCAAAAAGTGTTTTTCCAGCGATCCTGCGCACTATTTTCATTTAGGTGGTTTCTAACATTCTCTTTTTGTTTAATGTATCTGGTCGAGTTTCCGTTGTGTATGTTAATATAGGTCGGATGACCGCCTTGTAGATTCGGAGTTTGGTCTGGATTCCGATATATTTGTTTCGGAGGATTGTATCGTTCAGGTAAGCTGAGGTTCGTGCTGCTTTTGCCGCTTGATTTTTTACCTCTGCCTCGATGTCACTGTATTCTGATATTTCTATGTCTAGGTATTACAATTTCATCTCCTGTTGTTTAATTTTATCATCCACAACCAGTTTGCATCTAATAGGTGTTTTTGAGGTGGTCATGCATTTCGTCTTTGCTGCAGATATCTTCATTTTTAGACTATTTGCCGTTGTGCTGAAGGTAAATAGAAATCTCTGTAGGTTTTCTTCGTTTTCTGCAATCAGAACAGCATCATCGGCATAGAATAGGATTTTGACGTCTTTGTTCCCCATTTTAAACCCTTTCAGGTTACGAATGCTTTTTATTTTTTCGTCCATAACGATGTTGAACAATAAGAGGCTAAGGGAATCTCCTTGTCGAATACCACTATTTACAGGAATTTCTTCGGTAGTTGTGCTATTAATTTTGGCTTGTATTTTGTTTCTCTGGTAAATATTTTCCATAGTTTTTATGATGTATGGGATTTGCCTGTTGTATAGAAAGTGTACCATGTTCTCCAGTTGTATTCGGTCAAACGCCTTTTCCTGGTCAATAAAACACATGAAGGCTGGTTTGTTATACTCGATGGATTTGTCGCAGGACAAATACCGCATCTGTACAAGATTATCCTGATCTGAATCCTTGTTGTTCATCGCCCAATGTGGTGAGTTTATTTATTTTATTTGTTATAATATTTGTTATTAGCTTTAAGGTTGTATTTAGAAGGTTTATGCCTTGGTAGTTTGTGGGTATCCTTTTATCTCCTTTTTTAAACAGTAAGATTGTGGTATCGAAGGCGCCATTCGTCCGGAATTTTTTGATGTAAAAGAATTTTGCGAATTATGGCTGTTTCAGGCTTTTCCCGCCGTATTTTATTATTTTATTATAATTAATTGATTTTTTTAGGAACACTTACTTATAGTGCCTGTAATGTAAGAATCAGCTATTTGCCGGTCTTTATATGGATTTCAAGGTTTTTACGTGAATATATAACGAGTGAAATACACCCTTAATTTTTTTTAATTCAAACGTATCAGTTTTTGTACTTGATAACTACTTATAACTAGGAGTATAGTCGAACTTTCGTATTTATTACGTTATTAACTGGGATTTGGTATTAATTATTATTTTAATATTTAGCGCACATTAATAGTTTAAGATTATGAAATAATTAAATTAAATCGGTATTTCGGACTACGGTGTACGATGCGGTGGCCGTGAAGCAGCGGGGTGGGGGGCGGTGCGATGTTTAGTAAAGGGCAGGCTTACGTTGGACTCTCCAGAGTTTAAACCTTAAATGAAGTACATCTTATCAATTTAGATATAAGTCAAACCAAGGCACAAGAGAAGCTCTATTGTAGAGTACAACCGCTTGCGCACGTTATATCGCCCCGACTTGGCAAAATTAAGTATAAACAGAAAACACGTAAAAAATTCCGAATACTGGATACTTTTGAGCATACGAATTATTATTATAAATAAAACAGTGGAAAAGCCCTATGTATGATGGCTAGTTTTTACCAGCAAGTCAAATTTTTGGAAGAATAAAATATAAACTTGATATAAGCTAGTCTGAACCAAAAGGAAAGCAATGTTTATTCTGACAGATAATAAAATATTATAATAACAATAATGTCATCGTGGTTGTCATCTCAACAGAACTTGCTTTAGAACTTGCGAACTAGCCAAGTTTGACCTTAGGCTTCAATTTTTTGTTTTTGTTTTATGTTCTGGTTCCCACGAAAAGGGATATCCTGTAATGCTCAGAGAACATCGTGAGAACCAAGGGAAAAAAGGTAGGAATTAGTGTTCTTCCTAAATTTCTGGAGGTTGTATGCCTCGGGGAACACCTTCCTAGGCAATGTTTTCCAAAGCCTCACTGTTCGTTGGATGAACGAGTTTTCTACGGTGTTCCAGAAAAGTGAGCAAGTTTGTAAGTGAGGTATCACCGACGTTGGCGATCATTCTGGCGCACATAACTTTGTTCACGGCTACTCGAAATAGCTCAGCTGATGTTTTTACATTGCCCAAGATAAAGTAACCATGATATTTGGCGTCTTCCAGGACCTCTATTGCCATCCATTTTACCTTGCATAACCAACTGCAGTATTTCATATTTTTGGTTACGCATTATGTGCCCAAAGTATGCAAGTTTTCTTTCTTTAATGTTCTTCATTAATTTTTTTTCTTATTCCATACGTTGCATAATACCGATTGTATTTATTCCCACAACTTGTATCATGCATTTTCTATCTTGTAATTAACAAATAAAGAAAGTTTCATTTCTGGATGACGCAAATTCATGTACTTTTGACATTTGTTATAAAAATTTCTGTTACTACAAATAAACGTCTCGTTTTAGAATCTAAAATATCAATTATCAAGGATTTTCCCGAGTCCTGAATATGTTCCATTTTTATATTTCTAAGTTCTTGTTTACGGCAAGCTCCGCTTAATCCAATAACGAGCATAACCTTAAAACGAAAAACAAAAACTCATTTTTATGTGATAATAATAACTCAATATTTTTCAGAAACTTAATTTGTTCTGTAGACAGGATTTTCGATTTTTTACTTCTAAATCCATCCGTTCGTCATTTTAGTTGGGCGATTAGTTTTGGATAATCTGCTATGTTAATGTTATTATTAGTTTTAAGTTTGGTTCTCAGTATCGAATAAATAGCCCATAACGAAGATGGCTTCATCGTTTTTGATATTTTTTAAAAATACACAAGGAAAACATTCTCCGATAACGATTTAACGTTAAGCTTGTGTCCATAAGTTTTTGATAGGTAATTTCGTATCTTGCTTTGGATTTAAGCGGTAACAAATTATGTGCGGCTGCTTAAGATTTTTCTAAAATTTTCAGCGGGGTGGTTATGATTTCATCACTTTCACTACTAACAGAAATATTCGTAGGTAAAGTTGAGAAAGTGTTCGGAAACAATATTTCGTTACAAAACATAAATGACATAGCGTGCTAAGAAAACGCGACCTATTTTTTGCCAAATTGTATGAAGTGTTGCCGATCTTCAGGGGCAATAATCCAAAATTTATTTCGGTAATGCTAAAAGATTTTATGTTTTTCAGTTGACCAAATATACGTTAATAAAGTTTGTTCGTAGATAAATATTTAAATGCGTTTTGTGTTGTGTCTACAATTTGATTAAACTTTGGGAATATTGTGTGATGAGTGTTAAAGTAAAATGATGAACTATTTAAATTGCTATTAACTACGTTTATTTAGCGAAACGAAAGAGAAACTTGGCAAGAAAGGCGATGCGTGTCACAGTGTCGAGAGACTGTGTCAGGGACCGTTGAGAGACTGTCGGAGTTCATTGAGAGACTGTGTGTCGGAGGCTGTTGAGAGACTGTGTGGAAACTGACTGACTGACGGTGTACCTCTGCCTGTCCTTTTTATCTTTATCCCGCAGGTCGTTAGTTTTATGACGGTTTGTAGATGATGCTTAACTTGGCGGAAAGGAATTTACATTGCTACTGCGAGTGTACGTGAGTAGCTAAAAAGGAAAGAAGCTTCTGGTCATAAAGCTTAGGCTCGTATACGTGCTATATTGAAAAGGAACAGAACTTAGGGTCGTAAAGATAAGGGTAGTATACGTGCTTTTTTGAAAAGGACAAGACTTGGGATTAAAGAGATCTTTAGTGAAATTAGTCGTCGGAATTTTGAGAATTCAAAAATGCAAAAGTTTTGTCACGTCGTCTGTGAGTAACCTGTATGTATGACCGCTACAAAACCAAGTAATTTAAGTTTTCTTATTTAAACGTACGTGTATGTTATGGGATCTCATTACGTGCATGTTATTATTAAATGTCACTTACAAGGAATGTCCAGTGCTATTTTTGACGTTTACCGACATGCGCGTAGAAAAAGAATAATAAATGAACAAACTAAAACCTTGTTGCAACAAATTATTAAAATAATAAGTCCAAAGATTTTATATAAAGAAAAATATTTTAATGTACTGTCTATTTTTGTTTATTTAAACGTTAAAAAATAAAGAAATTTTACAATTATTACATTAGTTGGTTGCCAAACAGTGAAATGTAAATGTGCCAAAATAAGAATGTTATTAAGTTAGGTTATACTGTTATACAAATACTTTTTTCTCTTTATTGTATTATTCCATTTTTTTCTACTTTTCATTTAGCTTTTGGAAATATATAAAATTTTAAATTACCATTTTTTTCAGTATTTTTTTAGTTGACTATACAACAACAGTTATGAACCATTTTTAATATAAGTATGTACTCTTTTCACTGATAAATTCTAAACGCGTTTACCGAATTTGGTATAACATTGACACCCAAAATGAATAAGATTAAACCGAGTACACTGCCCATCACAATACATCGTACAACGAATATTCTTTTCGTTTGATCAGTTCTTTTTCTCTCGGTTCATTTTGGTTACATAAAATATTTTTTCTACAATTTCTTACCAAAGTAGCCTTTGACGCTTTCAAATTCCAACGCAAAGTTGACGTTTTCCCGCAAATGTTATTTTGTGACAGCTTTACCGCTCTAGCGCGGAAATATTTCAATAACGCTTGAATCTCTTATTCATTCTTTTATCATGAAACATAGTGATAGTAAATTATCGAACACACCTCCTGATGTAGCAGAAAGTGCAAAAAATGTAACTTTTAATCTCCAACCAGAGAAATCGAGAGCAAAATATGAATTTCAATACAATAGATTTATAACCTGGTGTCAATCAAAGAAGGTCAATAAGTATTCAGAAAATGTGTGTCTGGCTTATTTGGAGAACAATCAATGACTGTAAAGTCATCAACTCTTTGGTCCATATATTCGATGATACGAACATGCTTGAATATTAAAAATAACATCGAAGTCAATAAGTATCCTAAACTTATCGCATTTTTCAAAAAACAATCTGTTGGATACAAAGCAAAAAAATCCAAAAGATTTACCACTGAAGATATTCACAAATTTCTACGAGAAACTACCGATGAAGAATATCTACTGAAAAAGGTAAATTTCAATTAAACCTTAAACTTATGAAGTGTAATAAAAAGTTAGAATAGTTTCTTAATTGAATAATACCATTGAATTCTTGATTACTTAAGCAGTAATATTAGCCTAGGGATCTGAAGCGCAGGAATTTCAAACTGTTCGCTTGGGTTCAATTCCGTCCGGGGCCACTTTTTTTTAATTTACGAGTTATTTTCCCTTCTATTTCGTTAAAAGTATGAATTATTGGATTAATAGCAATTTGGATAGCTTATACATTTTGGGTAGCTACTGATTGTTAATTTTTTAATAGGTAATTCTAATTATGGTATTGCTGGTGCCTGCAGATGCGATGAATTGGTGAAAATAAAGATCAATGACATAGAAGATAAAGATTCTTTTTTAATAGTTCGAATTCCAGATTCGAAAACGAGAATTAGCCGTGTTTTTACGATTGTTAGTTATAATGAAGATTATCTATCAATTTGTAAAAAATACATTGCAGTTAGACAACTTTGTCAAAATAACAATAATACTCCCCAACGCCTATTTTTACGTTATCAAAAAGGTAGATGTACGAAACAAGTTGTGGGTATGAATACAATCGGGAAAATTTATGGTGAAATTGCTAAATATTTGGAATTACCTGAGCATACCTTATATACAGGACACTGCTGCAATCGCTATACCCCCATTTTAATAATGTTGAATACATTACATTGGCTACCAGTCTCTAAACGTCTTTACTTCCTAACAATGATATTTATTTATAAAATAATACATAATGAAGCACCTTCTTACTTTCGTGATTATGTTGATTTCAAATACGAGATTCACAATCATTTCACCCGTAATTTGAACAACATTAATGTGACGAGAGTAAAATTATCAAATACGAGAAATTCATTGTTTTATAAAGGTATGGTAGAGTACAATAACTTACCACATAATGTTAAATCTAGTGGATCTTGTGAAAACTTCAGAAACAAATTGTTGATACATATAAGGGAACTAAATTAGAACTATTTTTTATCTGCAATGTTACTCTTATTATCCAGTTTACTGTTAAATCTTAAAGGATTAATAATTAAATTGTTATATACTTTTCTTTTTTACACTGTATGAATTATAACTGTTTTTATATTTCATTGTAATAATTTTTTATATTTAATTGTAATAATGTTATTCTTATTACTACAGATTAATAACCTATTTAACAGATCATTCATATAGGATGATTATATTGTTATTTATGTATACATATATTAGAGTTTTGTTTGTATATTAGGGAAACCTATTTAATAAATATTTCTTCTTCTAAACATCTGCTACTTCATTGGTGAATGCTGAAGGAGATCTAATACAACTAAAGAAACATGGTGGATGAAAAGTAGTAATGTCGCAGAAGGTTATATAGACGAATCAATTAAAAATAAGATTGAAACCACCAAAAAAATATTTTCAAAACCGCATGTATCCATATCTCGTTCTATAGATTTCCAATCTTCGGAAAAATTTATGTTGGAGAAATATTCTGATGGACCATCAGGATCGTGAATAAATATCAAAGATTGTGTGTATTTCGAGCACAAAGTGTCATTGACGCTCTCCAAAAATTACTTTTTTTGTCGAGCGGCAATATATTACTTTGCGCTCTTAATACACAAATACCTATCATCAAACTATAATTAACAGCAAAAATTTGCCGTTAATGCCAAATTATAATTAAAAACAAGTTTGATGCAATATAAAATTTCTATTATTTTCCCAAAAAACAGCATACATCCTTTTACTTTGAAAATAACAAAAAAAATAGTAATTTTTAACAATTTATAGGCATATTTCACGAATATACGATGGTAACGGACTATCGTTAGAAACTCGATAACCAGTATTCAACTGTTAATTTAAAAAGTACAAAAGTAAATTCCTCTTATATTTATAAACAAATTTTATTTTATAAGGAACTTCTTATTTAAAAATTAAGCAGCTATGTGGTCCACCGGAGATGACGGCGGTATATGTTGATACAGTTGATTTTAAGCAGCAACAAGGAAGAAATGTTTTGATTAATGTTTATTTTTGCAAGGATGCTGTCTTTCTCTTACCTTGTTTAAAATATACATCCAAGAAGCACTGTGCAAGTGGAGACAGAAATGCTCAGAAATGGGTCTGAAAATCACTGTTGACGACGCTGTACTTCGCAGATGACCAAGTAATAATGGCTAGCTGCGAAGAAGATGTAGATAACATGTTTAGGAAACTACATAAAGAATACGAAAAATGGGGAATGAGCATGAACATGACAAAAACGAAATATATGCGAGTCGGAGAGGGGGACGAAGATCAGGATCTAGAATTGCGAAGAATATAAATATTTGGGAAGCCTAATCTCGAACAAAGAATCTTCATAACGTGACATAAAACACAAAGCACAACAGGGTCAGAGAACGGTACATATTCCCAACTCATGACTTTGGTCCAACCAAATTAGCTTAAGGGCTAGGAGGATAATTTACACAGCAGTTGTAGAGCCTTTCCTAACGTATGGGGCAGAATGCTGGCAAATGACAAAAAAGACGAAAAGAAAGATAGACTGTGTGGAGATGGACTACCTAAGAAGATCCTGGTAGATGAAAAAGTAGTAATGTCGCAAAAGGTTATATAGACGAATCAATTAAAAATAAGATTGAAACCACCAAAAAAATATTTTCAAAACCGCATGTATCCATATCTCGTTCTATAGATTTCCAATCTTCGGAAAAATTGATGTTGGAGAAATATCCTGACGGACCATCAGGTTCGGGATTAAATATCAAAGATTGTCATAATTGCACATTCAATTACAATATAGTGAATGATAAATTGAAGTAATTATTTTCAAGAATATTATAAAATGTTATACTTAAAATACAAATAATATTATGTACTTACCTATTTTGAATAAAGTGTTTTTTTTTGTCTAAAAACTGCATTTGTATAAAAATCTTGTGTGGAATTCGAGCACAAAGTGTAATTGCCGCTCCCCAAAAATTGTCGAGCGGCAATATATCTCTTTGTGCTAGAAATACACAAATAGCTATTTTTTTCATTAAAAAATCTAAATGCTTTCAAATAAATTGTTTCGCGATCTGTTTTTTCGATCTACTTATTTGGCAATGTTTTTTGGTGTAGTATCTAAATTAAATTAAAGTTATGAACGTCGCATCAACGTCGAGACAACTCCAGACGCAAAAAATTCGATGTAAAAGTGACACTTCAGCGTTATCTTCCTTTCAACAAGATTGTTTTGCACATTAGATATGCCGACAGCGGGACGTATTTCAGTCCTCCCGGGATTTAATAACATTTGTTCTAGGCGAACTACACAAAGCTGCTTTGTCATTTCTTTATATAAAGAATAAAGAACTGCAACTTTAAGTATTTTTAGACAATAAAAATAACTTGTTTTTTATTTGGTAACGGCATTATTTTTGCTTAATTTAGAAAATTATTTAAAAAATCTAGAAAAAGTTTGTATGTACTTTGTAATATTAAATGAATATGACAAACTGCCACAAATCATTAAAAGCAAATCTTAAACGTATTCGGCAACATTGCCATCATTAGAAGAGAATTCTAAAAAGTAAGTTATGTGAAAAAATGTTTTTTAAATATAATTGTTAAAATTAATAAGATTAGACAGCCAGACGTGCCTTCCAAAATTAACCCGGTTTTATTATTACAAAGCCATAGGGATTTTTTTTATTTTACAAAACTACATCTCGAAACAAAGATTTGATATTAAATAAAGTAAAGGATGCTAATTTCATCCCTTTATAATGTAACAAGAATGTTAAAAAAATACCGGTTGTTGATCCTTTGCAAGTGCACGAAAATAACAAAATTTCAAGTTACTATCTTTCCTTAAATTTGAGTAAAAAATTTTTATAATTTATTTTACTTACCACCTTTAAGAAGTAATATCTCGAAAATGGGTGGGCTAAGAAAATTTTGTTATAGGAAAGATCCATCATAATTTCATTACATTCACCTCCTAAATTTTTTTGCATTAATTTAGAAACAACCTGTATGTAATTAAAAATAATTCTTTGCACAATATTTTACTTAATAAACTTTATAATAATTATAATTTAACTTTATAGATTATAGACTTTAAAGATTTTGGAAAATATTTTCCTAGAATCCATGTCTAAGCCGACAGATACTATGCCAGTTAGATACGACTTTGAAATGCAGTGGTCATAAAAAACCACCGAGTTTGCACAGAGAACGGACCCCAACTAGGAAGGGTAGGCTTTAGTGTGGTACACTGATGCATCCAAGATGGTTGAAAGAGTTGGAGTGGGCGTCACAGGGCCGAATTTTAGGCTCTTAAAACCACTTGATAACAACCCCAACCATCTTTCAAGCAGAATGACATGCCATAGAGATATGTGATATGTTATAACACCTCTCAAAGTAGTTTATAAGCTCCTCACAAAAATACTAACCACTAGGCTAACAAAAAAATTCGACGAACACCAATCGAAAGAACAGGCCGGCTTCAAAAAAGTTTCAGCACGAGCGACCACCTATAAACAATGAAAATCCTAACACTGATGTAGATATTAAAATCAGAATAGAACAAATAAAAATAGAACAAGTTGATAAATACATATATCTGGGACAAATTATTAAACCCAACAAAAAAAAACCAATCAGAAAAAATCAACAGACAAGTTAGATTGGGTTGTGCAGCATTCGGAAAATTAAGCTACATCCTAAAAAAAAATATCCACAATAACTCAAAACCAAAGTATATAATCATTTTATACTCCCTGTCCTCACCTATGGATCCCAAACATGGACACTTACACAGGAAAATAGGAATAAAATAAAAAAAGCACAAAGATCAATGGAAAGACAAATGTCTCATGTAAAACTGATAAATAAAAAGAGAAACGAGTGGATAAGAAATAAAACGAAAGTAAGAGATGTTAGAAAAAAAGTAGCAGAACTAACTAAAATGGAAATTCACCGGTTACAATGTTAGAAAAAAAGACGACTGATTGAACAAATGTATTCTAAACTGGAGACCCGGGAAAATAAAAGAAGTAGAAGAAGACTCCAAATGGGGTGGGCGGATGACCTGAAAAAGCACTCTGAAAGTAGGTGGATGAACATGGTGAAGGGAACAGGGAAGAGTGGAAAAGACTGGGGAAGGCCTATGTCCTAAGATGGACCTAAGAAGGCCAAATAGATAAATAGAGAGATATGTGCCCAGAGGTACATCGAAAGAAACACCTGAAGGGAAAAATCTTTTTTTATTATATAGCTAATTAGCACTAAAGGCTCTTAAGTCACACTTGCGAGTCTAAGCTGATTTGGGACTGTAAGCAGTGCCTGAGACAACTGGCAGCGAACAATTAGGTTACACTGATGTGGGTTCTAGGTCACAAGGGAGTTAAAGGCAACGAAGAAGCAGATTAACTTGCCAAAGAAGGGGCAAATACACAATTTTCCGGCCCGGACTTTCTTAAGCCCGCTTAAAAAAAGAGGTTCGACGCTGGGAAACTGATGAAATAAAATCTCACGGACAAAAAGTGCCAGGACAAAGACAAGCAAAAAGGCTAGTAAGCCTTTCGCCAAGTAAAGCTGTCGGGGCTCCTTACAGTACACTGCCCTTTAAGGTATCACCTGAAAAAGATGGGCAAAACAGAGAGTGCTACTGCAAGAAATTCGCTTAAACTGCAGAACATTTGCTCTGCGAATGCCCAGCGTTTTTCTGCAAGAGGCTCAATTTTCTGGAAGGGGCCTTCCTAAAGCCCTTTGATGTCAGAGACTTAGTCCCCAGGAAACTAATAAACTTTGCTAAAAGTCTCGGAATTCTAAGCCTCAAATAGATTAAGGGTTATGCCCAAAAAATCTGATAGGTCAAGGTGCTTGAGAGGACCCCCCCCCCCTTAAATCTACAATTAAATACCGCAGTCGATCTGATCGAGATATATTCGCCGAGGTCGACCTCGTCCGACTTACCCATTCACACTCGCCTTATAAATTTATTTTGTTAATCTTCTTTCATCCATCCTTTCTACTTTTTTATATTATTTAAAACATTACAATAATTACTTGGGTGGCTTTTTTATTATTTTTAAATATATATATATATATATATATATATATATATATATATATATATATATATATATATATATATATATATATATATATATATATATATATATATATATATATATATATATATATTGTAACGAAATTAATAACATTAAATATAATATCAATATAAAATACCAAAAGATGCTATATCGATTCTTAAAATTATATCGATATAAAGAAAAATAATATTTTTTTGTTGTAAAATAAATTTTTTTCCAAAATAAAACTATAATTTTGTTATTTATTACAAAAAAAATAAACTATTACGTATCTTGGGTGCCAATTGCTTTTATTTAAAAAAGCAATAAAACTATTATTATTATTAATTATTTACCTAAAGCCAAGATCTCTCTATCACTTGTAGTGGGTTTAATTTAATAGAAAAATAGATATGAAATAAATAATTTTGTTTATTAACACTGAAAATTATAACTTTGCATATAAATTTAAAGAAAACAATGAAACAAATGAATAAAAGAAAAAAATTGTAAAAGGTAAAAAAAAACTTAATTTGTGATTTAATTACTCATAGTTTTTTTTTATGCTGTTTAAAAGTAAATATACTCTTTAATATTAAAAAATAAAAAATTTTTACCTTAAGTTTTTGTTATAACAAAAATAAATTTGGTGTTTTGTTATTGGTATTTATTTTTTATGTTTCTTTTATAAATAATTGTTGATTATCGGACTTTTGTGTAAACTGTAAACTAGCGCCTATACTATAAGGTATCAGAAAGAAGATTAATGCAGAAGAGAGCTGGATTGGGTTTTCGTCTTTCTGGAAAGAGAGTGATAAATAGTTGCGGATAATTGTAGCTCTTGAAGGATGTTATAAGTAGTATTATCTGGTGTGTCTAATACCACAATTCGATTATTAATAACTTATGCAAGTAGTTGACAGTATATATTAACTTACTAATTAAAATGTTTTAAACTCTTAGTTATAAATAACATCTTTAAGTGGTTTTTTTTAAATAGCTTTAAGTATTTTTAAAATTTGACGATTTTTATATTCTATTTTTAAAATTAACTAATACAATAAATAAGTATTATTTAACTTTGGGTACCTTAAAAATAATAAATATTGATTTATTCTACAAATTCAAACAGATAAAACATTGGAATTCTTAAATCCGGTAAAATTAGAGGAACAAATAAAACAAGGAGAAAGTAGTTACTCACCCTATCAGAGACGTCAGGTATATGGAAAAATCTAGATCAGAAACCGGACCGAGCAAAGCCATCAGCATAAACCTGGGCCGCTTAACGTGTTTTGGTTCTAAATCACAGCATTTCTGGCATACATATAGTCACGTCTTTTTCTCGTAGGGGTAGGCAGAGACCACTTTCTTTTAATGGCTAAGGTTCTTATACACATCTTTCGCTTTTTCTCCTTTTTTTTACTGAAAATAGTCGCAAAAAGGGTAGACCTATGGTGTGGGCCGCGGACGGCCCGCACTGCGACTATTAGAAGGGGGAGGGATTATAAAAAGGAGATGATTGTGGACCCGCTTTTTGAAGGGTTGCAGGTCATAGTTTTTTAAAAAAACTGATTTTGGAAGCCTGTTCCATTCCGTAGCAGCACTGTAAAAAAAGGACTCTTGATGGAGATTGGTCCTTGTAGTGTTAATCTTGAGAGTAAATTGGTGAGACTGATCAGCGCGCCGAGTTTTTCGGCCGAATGTGGCCAGTGGTGGTATAAAAGTTTTTATGTCTCTGGAGCATCTGCCATGAAAATATCTGTAGAGTAAAGACTGGTCTGCAACTCTTCTTCTATGTTCTAGTGGGTGAAGGGTATCTGTGAGAGTTGAGCTGTTTATTAACCGAATGGCTCTTTTCTGAATGAACACGAGAAAAATTTTTTTTAGATTTTCACGAAAAACCTAGCCTCTGGCTTGCCGACTTTGCGATGTTAGCAATATGGTCATGCCAAGACATATTATTAAACACCGTGACTCCCAAAATCGAGATGGAGGGACTTGATTCAGTGGTATTTGATGAGTAAAAGAAATAGGGTGGGGGACAGGATAGATCCTTGGGGGACCACAGCATTGGTTTTTAACGCATCAGAAGAAATACCGTCAACTGCCACATGTAAGGAGCGATCTTGCATGAAGCTTATGAGCCATTGGCGCAGTTTGGTCGGGAGACCGTAGGTGGATAATTTGCTTAACAATACCTGGTGCCAAACGCGGTCAAAGGCTTTAGATATATCCAAGGCTATTGCACGGGATTTACCAAACTTCTCAATAATGTTTGTTCAGAGCTGAGTGACATAAGCCAGCAAATCTCCAGTAGCCTAAGTTGTCGAAATCTTGATAATTGCATTGAAATTACCATCGAACCTGTAGTTGTGGATCTAGGCGAAGATACTACTAATGAATCTGAAGATGACATAGGCTTGCTAAAAAGTTAACTTTTATTTGCTCATATTTTTTATATTTAATAGAAAAAAGTTTAAATATTTATAACTATTACTATCGAAGAATTAATTCATTGGAAATGTGGTGCATTGGCGGCATCTTCAAATACCATGGACTGCTCACCGCACCAATAAATTTATTTTAAAAAAACTGGACATATAAACAAGATTTTTTACTATTGTTAATCAACAGTACCTCAAATATTTTGGACCTATTGCCAGGAGAGCAGAGAGAATGAAAAAATTAATCATCGAAGAAAAAATCGAGGGACGAAGACCTAGGGGACGCTCACCGTCACCATGGGTAGACCAACTTAAAACATTTACTGGGGAGAATATGCACCAAGCCGTTCAATATGCCCAAAATAGGAAGTCCTAAAAGCAGCTTATTTAAAGAGTCACTATACCCTTACGGGGGTTAGATAAGGAAATAGAGATAGAAAGTACGGATGTTGACAGTGGTTCAATGTCTGACGTTGACTCTTAATATATGCGTGAAAGTGTGACAAAGTAAAGAATGGTCCCGTCATTGCGTTTTTTAACAAACTGGCTCTTTTTGGAGCCACAAAATAGTATATTATGTTGGGTTTTTTACAATTGTATTTTATATTATGTTTAAAAAAATTTTAATTTAAAAACTCTTGATGTTTCATAATAAATAAAAATACTGTTCAAAAAACACTTTTTACAGATCTGTTTTTTCATTATCTAATTAATTTTACGGTTTGCACTTATTTCTACATTATTCGAGCATTTAGCAAATTTGAACAATGACACACGAATTGCTTTTAACAGCTATTATTTTTGGTTTTAATTTATATATTTGAAAGATATTTTAAAATTAACGTCCATTATTTATTTATTTATAACCTATAATGAAATATGTATACACTTATAAGTAGTTTATTATAAAACAAATCGTTAACAACCTCCTGACAGGACTGTTAGTTTTCTAGAGATTCTATAAGGATGAAATAAAAAATTCATATCCCAAAGAACGCTCCTGTTATCGTTTTTAGTTCAAGTTGAGGACTAGAAATTTTACGATGTTGCCATTTTCATTTGCTTAGCTCTAATGTTTTAAAGTAAATTTTCTAACTTAATTCCTTGTCGATTTTAAACCAATATGTTTAATTTAAATTATCTTGTTTAATTAATATGACGTGTTGACATTATGTTTTAAAATTAATATGACGTGTTTTAAAACATAATGTTTTGCTATTTGTACGTACCTCAACGAATACGCACAAAGATGTTCGACCAATGTATATTGCCAGTATTAACATAGGGAGCGCAGACGTGGACCGTTACAAAACAGACAACACAAAAATTAAAAACGGCACAAAGAGGTATGAAAAGGACAATGATGGGTATTTCTTTAAGAGATAGGAAGACAAATGAATACATAAGACAACATACACAGATCAAGAATGTAATAGAAAGGGTAACCCAGTTGAAATAGGGCTTTGCAGGGCATGTAACAAGAAAAGACGACGAGAGATGGAACTCCAAAATAATACAATGAATACCATGGCTGAAAGGAAGATTAAGTGTTAGACCGAATACAAGATGGTACGATGACATCAAGCGAATTGCAGGACTATTCCTTAGCGTCATCTGAAGAGGAGTTGCAGGCGATGGTTAATGGTATGAAAATCAAAGGGATGAAAATAAATGTAAGCAAAACGGTTTTTGAAAAAGAAAAAAGCATGACAAACTGTAAAGTTTCGATTAAGGGAGAAAGAGTGAAACAAGTAAAAAAAAGTTAATTACTTGGGTTTAAAGTTTACGAGAGATGAAAAGTATGACAGTGACATTGAGTGAAGGGTGTTGGAAGAAAAACAAATGAATGGGGCACTGCATAACTTTATGAACAGCAAGTAGCAAGTGGAAAAAAGTGATCTCTGTCTACCCCTACGAAAAAAAGGCGTGACTATATGTATGTATGTATGTTAAATCATTATTAGGCATTTGGTTTTGTGAATACTGAATTAAAAACAATTTTAGCAGATAAACTTTTTTACAAGGTTAATATCATTCGAAATATTTTTGTGACATTTCAAACGTAAAAATACGTTTTATTCGGCAATGTTGGATAATTTTCATGTTAAACTGTTTGGTTGGTAAATATCAAGCGACCATAATTGAAAATTGATTTCCAACAAAATGAATCCAATAAAAAAGAGGGTTATAGTCTTTCAGCATCTGCATTTAAGTATCCATAAAAGCTCTACACACGTCGTTTAATCGTTCAAGCGGGTGCTACATAAAATTTTAGCTTATCTCCTCAAGGCATTTTCGAGTTTTTTAATGCTAAACATTCGATCCGTACTGACCTTAAAATAAAATCCATATTAAATAGGTACAGCCAAATATATTTTTTAAACAAAATATTCAATATAATAAACTACGTTAGATCTGTGGGCACGGCAGTTCCCCCGCCAAGTCGAGCAAAAAAGCGGCACGGCCGTACCATCCTTTTCTCGAAGCAGTTCAGACCATTTTAGACCCCCCTATAACTTCGTCGTGGACAAAACTAGAAGTCTAAATTTTAAGTAACCAAGCAGGCTTTGTATAAACATGGTATAATTTAAATTTTATTTATTTTGAACTAGTAGTTTAAAAATTATAACTAGTCAAAGTTTCTTAATTTTGTTACTCACTCACTGAATGACTGACCGATTATCAGAACTTTAGACATTAAAGCTTTAAATTTAGAATACCTACAATTAGTGTTTAGTGTATAAATTAATGAAAAACTGAAGAATTTTGCATTTTTGGTCCAGTTTTCTTAATACACCAACTGCATAAATAACTTACTTTGCAGTGAATGAATCAGTGTATCTGTATATCGGCGGAGCGTCGCCGACCGAGAAATAGCGAAAAAGCGGCTAGAGAGTTGCGGTGAGGTGTAAGTGGCTTGACCTGAACCTCTGGGGGATCTCGACGTACTCCTGTTGATGACACTGCCTTCCACACGTTGATGTAAATTTCCTTGGAAAGTCAGTCGGGCTGATTCATGTGTGTCTACCTGCTGTAGGTTGTACGATTCTTTCATTTTATCGCCGTGCATTTATTTTTTAAATTAAATAAAACAAACACTTGTCATTGATACTATATTGGAAAATTTATACATGGAGCTTCCATTGTCAAGCCTCCTGTATCTTCAGAAAATTGTCACTGGCTATCGACTTAAAATTTGATTTTATCTAATTACATTAATATACATTTTTTAACACGCAGTGTTTAAAAGCAGTGCTCTTAGCGGCGTGAGATGTTCTTCGCCCGGCGGTTAAAAAAAAAAGAGGTGCTTCCTGCTCGGAGGTTGAAACGGAAGAGAAAGTGAATCGGAGGGTCAAGAGTGACTTCGCCTTACTTTTCGCGCTCAAGCCCGTGCTTTTAATTGGTCAAAGCGTAACAGTCTTTTCTTTGCGCACGACCCTAGTTTATAGTCGATTACTAATTTCACGTGATAAGAGGGTGATCGGATTATTATAGTGGGTTACTAAAATGCTCGTGTATTAGCTTATTTCTTTTGTCGGCGTCAGGGCCGTACAGAGTGGTTTTAAAATCAAGGAGTTTCTCAGAGAGGAATTGTACAGTTAAAAGTACTAATTTCCAACACTGTATATGAATAATAAAGGAAAAAAAGTGGAAGTACCTACAAAAAGTAATGAGATGCCATCAAAATCATAACTTGTAAAAAACACCAAGTCTTGCAACTCAATTCTTCTACCATACAAAGTTGTAAGATCCATGTAATACCAATTTATTTTATTTAGTCCCTACTTAAGGGTCCTTCTGTCTTAAGTAATTACGTAATTGGCTAACCTAACAACATCTTATAATAACCATATAAATATTACAAATCTTTTATGTTTTTAATAAATAGATTGACTTGGCAATTGCACTAAACAATATTATTTAATTTAATATGTATTACTTGTAAGATACATTACGTAATATGCATAAAGTTAAGTGGACTCTCAGAACTAATGAACCCACATTGAAGTAAGTAACTACTCCTCTTAGTGAGCGTGGTATGCATAAAATTTATAACGAAAAACGAAGATGACACTCGGGATTGTTGAGTGGTCACTCTGATTTGCAGGTTTCGACTTTCGTGGTCTTTTTTTTACTGAAAATAGTCGCAAGAAGGGTGGACCCGCACTGCGACTATTAGAAGAGGAAAGGATTATAGAAGAGAGATGATTGCCTGTTTTATTCCGTAGGAATCTAGAAGACGAAGAGAATGCCTTAGTGCTGAACCCCAAATGTGCAAGCAATACTTCAGTAGAGGTCGGATTTGAGCCTTGTACGTCATCAACAGTTGATCAGGAGTAAAAAACTTTCAAGATTACCACAAAAAACCTAGCTTTTGACTTGCTGACGTTGCGATGTTAGCAACATGGTCATGCCAAAACATATTATTAGACACCGTGACTCCCAAAATTAAGATAAAGGGACTTTATTCAAGGGTATTTCCGGACATTGTGATGGAATTATTTGAGAAATTCACTTTCTTGGAAAACGTGGCGCTTTGTGTTTGCTGGGCGTTGAACTGAACAAGATTGTTGGTTCCCCACTCGACGCTATAAGATCTCTATTGATGGAGTCAACCTGTTCCTGCCTGAGTCTATTTGTATCATTCACTGAATGTGATCGATAGGATGTGAAAGTTAAGACAAGTGTGCTGTCGTCTGCAAAACTGTAAATGGGGTTCGTGGTGGTTTTCAAGAGGTCGTTAATGTGTAAAAAAAATAGGGTAAGGGACAGAATGGAACCCTGGGGGACCCCGAATATCCCCGTCATTCAATCAGTTTAAATTTTAACGTCGGTTGTGTATGTGACTACACGATGTCGAGCTGTTCTGGAGAGGATTTTTCCGAAAATGAATCCGTATTTGTGAAGATAATTAAACGATATACTGTTTTGTTACAGAAATCTAACATCCCGAAAGTAAAAAAGAAACGACATGAAGCGGTTAAAGAAATAAAAAAAAAGTAAGAAGCTGAATTAGGAGTAAAATATAATAAAGGGCAGATTGAGGTGCTTAGCCACGTTGTGCAAAATAAAGCATGATACTCATGACACACTTTTCCTATTTCGACACGTATTTTGTGTTGTAGTATGGGAAAACGATGTTTTAGTTGCCCGAAGCATCTTTCTATTATAATTCTTTGTTTCTTGTAAACAGCCTATTGTATGACCTTTGGTCTGGGGTATCTGCATCCCGAATGGGAGTCATGAGCCACGGAATTATACCATACCCAGAGTCTCCCAACAAAACAGGACTAGCTTAATTCCATTGCATGACGTTGTATACATTCGAATTTTTCCGCATCCTAGAATCGTGTACAGATCCTGGCCAAGAAGCATCCACACTTGTGAACTCTTCATTTAAATTGCACGTTGCCAGCACATTTATACTGGCAAAAAAATTCTGTTAAGATATTCGTCTCCGTGAATAGACGGTTTCAGTACAGGAACATGTGTATAGTCTATAGCACCAATAGCTGAAGAAAAATTAAACTTTTCTTGCCACTTATTTTTAGCCTTCTGTAGATATTTATGTGGTGATGAAAATTTGATCCAAATATTTGATTTTTGCAAAATACGTATTATAACGTTGGTAACGGTTCGGGATACCGTCTATTGATGGGCACCAATATTTCCTGCTACGCCAATTTGAAATCCTAAATTACCAACATAACGTAAAAAAAACCCTCATTCTTTCTTTATTACTTAAGTCTCCGCCCCTATATTCTTTAGTATCTCCAATAAAAATGGTTAGTTATCCACTGAACATTAACTCTGCTAAACCGATATCAGGCACGATACTCTACTTCTCTTGATTTCCTACGATTTCCAAACGCCTTGGTAGGCTGATAAATTGGCATACATTTAGCCATTACGTTCAAATATCTAATACTGATACAGCTAAGTCTGCTACTAAGGAGCCTCGCATTTTTAAAAGAAGATACTCAGTGAACAGAGAGGACGCTCGCATTTATGCATACAAAAATAAAAGTCAGTACTTAAGGAGCGAGGACATCCTCACGGAAAGAGTATACCCTTATACCCACATTTTTATTAATATCAAATGAAGTAGCTCCTTTAAATATGCAAGTAAAAAGTTGCCACTTAACTTTATGCATATGACCCATTGTGTTTTCATGCGATGGCTGGAATTATTATTAATAGATCAAAGGCATGAAAAAAAAATTACAAAGTGGATCAGATTATACTCAGTTATGAACATCGTGTGCCTAGACTTCCGCCTTATCATTGCCAATTTAATCCCATTGAGTATATTTAGGTAATATGCAAAACTTATCGCGATAATCACATTGAATTTAATGGTTACAGTGATAAGGCTGTTTTGGAAACATGGCAACGATTACTTAATACTGCCACTCCTGAAATTTGGGATAAATGTGTCACAAAATGTAAAAATTTAATAGAGGAATGGTGGGTTCGTGAAAACCGCATCGAAGAAGTTAATCCTGTTATCATTTACAATCCGAATGAGGATAGCGACGACAGTGATTCCGATTATGATGACTATAAATTTGATGCTTGATAATACCGTACTACATGATTAAACATATTTATTAAGTTTAAGCCGATAATTTATTTTTGTTGAAATCCCCTTTAACATAAATAAATACGTGCCTTTTTCTAACCAAAAAACCCATCGAAAGCTACATCAACGATTTCTGTTTACAATAAAGCAAAAAATAAATATAAAACCGCTCAACAAAAGCATAATAATAAACAAAAAATTTTCGGGTTTAAATCTTAGGGGAATTTACTAATGTACCTCTCAACACAGTGCGTCCGTTAAGTCGATACTTTGGTGATTTATCCGATACCGTCGTATATTGGTGAAATGAGCTATAAATTTGCGTTGACCATAAATAAAAAAAAACCATTGGTATTGCAAAAAAAAATATTATTATTTTTATTTTAAGTCCGATTTGTTTGCCTTATTTTTTCCCATATAAAAGTTGTTATTTGCTGTAAGAAATCGTTGATAAACACTAAACTGATAAATTGTTTTTTTTAACAGTCTGAGTTACGAGTTTACAGCGAAATTAAACGAAATTTATTACTAAGATGTTGCCTTGTCAAAGAAGTGGACGGGTTACGAGCTTTTCCATGCGATTGTGAAACTCAATAAAGGAACTTGGCTGGCGTAAAATCGATGACTGGATTACGAGGTATTTTCCGGAAGACTTAAGGATGTCACTTCGCAATATTATTCGTTGCTGGTGTTGTGGTCACTTCGAAATTGGGTATAATGCAATGTGCCAACAGAACACAACTGGAATTTGTTAGCATTGCAACAACGGTATATATCAGTTTGGTGAAACAAAGTTTCTGGACTGAATAAACACTGCCAACAGAGATATAACTAAATACTCCCTGAAACGTTAAAATTATTTATGCATGTATCATAAACTAATTTCTGTCAAACCTTTATAAATGGCTGTTAAAATTTATTAAAACAAATGTCGGATTTTCTTCATAAATTTATTACTAGCGGTGCTAACTTATTAAAAACATTTTTATAAACACAAGTGCTTAAAAGGCGCGCATAATTTGATATTATTTTAAAAAACCTTTTGAACGGCTGGTTAAAAAAATCGACATTTTTATTTTTAAAATTGGCACTAAAATATCTTTAGAGTAATAAAAAAGTCGCCTTGAAAAACAGAGCTCTTAATAAATTGCTTCACAACAGTTAAGAAAGTTCAACAATTGAGAGATTGTGTTTCAACAAATAACGATTTTTGGTCACCAAGTGTTTACACAGGGTGATTAACCGAAAACGAAACAGAGCCATTTGCAAGAACCTCGTCGACATTTTAGAAAAACGCTTAGACCCGTCGATTTTTTATTAAAGGGAGACACTCTTTTCCGGTATTTTTAACTTCACTTCTTTTAACCCCAAGCGAGGGTATTACCCTAAAATTTTTAAATAGGGTTGGGGGTCAAATAAAATGTCTTTCAAAAGCTGTTACAATTTTCTATACAATAGTCTTTACATTTTAAAATTTTGCCTATTACTTATTGAGAAATTAGATTTTAAATGTTAAAACTATTTGCAAACAATCACGAACGATAAAAATGTTATTCATTCGAGTTAAGTACGCCAATGGTATAATTTTAGTACCTTTTTTTTGCTGTGCATTGCTTTGTGACGATTTGTTATCACTTCTAAAAAACACAGAAAATCAGGAAATTGCTAATCCGGGCCTGAATACAGTACATGTCACAGTTGTGGATGTTAAATGATTGTCTAGTAACGTATTTTAAAGTGTTTGGTAGTTTATTTAACGTAGTTTTAAACATTGAATACTATGGTATATGTTACTGTGAAAAGGGTGGCAATTTTACTGGCGAATTTTATTTGTATTTACTGGAAGATGCTATTGACCCTGCCATTACTAATATAGTTTAAAATAATCCACAGTATGACGATAATTTTTATTTTTAACAGAACGGTGCTCCTCCGCATTATGCGGTGATTGTTTGTCAGTATTTAGACCAACGTTTTTCACGGCATTGAATTGGGGAAAAGGCAACATTGAATGGCCTCCACGATCGCCAGATTTATCGCCCATCGATTTTTTTGTGTGGAGACATCTGAAAGTAAAATCTTTCAAACACAACCAGTGTCGTTGGAAAATTTGCGTCAATGAATCATTGACAAATTACTCCGTAAATTCTTCGGAATGTGCGTGAAAATTTTGAACAAAATCTTTATTATTGTATGGAAGCGGGCGGTCATTAGTTTAAACATGTAATCAATTAAGTAGTAAGTAAGCAACTAAAATAATTGGCATTTTAACATGTAATTTTTTTTAAAGTATTGGGAGGAAATGTAAAATTTAAAGACTATTGTAAAGAGAATTATCATAGCTTTCCAAAGACATCTTATTCGACCCCTAATGCTATTTAAATGCTATTTGGAGGTAATTCTTACCCTCGCTTGGGGTTAAAAGTAGTGTCAAAAATACCGGAAAAGAGTGTCACCCTTTAATCAACAATCGACTGGTTTGAGTGTTTTTCTAAAATGTTGATGAGGTTTCTGCCAATGGTTCTGTTTCGTTTTTGGTTGGCCACCCTGTATTTTATAAATTCAATGTTTTTTCTTTTATGTTAGCGGTTATCTGCCCATTTGCGCAACAGGTTTTGAAGTATTAAACAATAAAGACAGCAATTTAGGGTTGTGTACAATTTACTTTGCCGTTTTTTAATTTTTAACGCCGGCACTGGTCGCCCTTCCATATACATTAAAGTAGTGGGAATAATTCTTATTTAAAACTGCGTTTGTCGATTTTTGGAGGCAGTTTCAATACTAAGTTAAGTAAGTTAAAGTTATGTGGAAAGGTCGATCAGATTTAATTTTTTCCTTTGATGGGTTTAAAAGTTAAAAAAAGGAAAATTGAATGGTAAGACTTTCATTCTGTTTTATTTTTAAATAAAATCATTTGTTAATGATTTGGCACATTTATTTAATTATTTAAATATTTTGTGCCAGTGTCATTTATAAATAGATTTTATATTTGAGAAAAAAATTTAAGTGGGTTTGTTATTTTTAGTGATTGGCCTTTTATACTTTCATGCTTTATGGAACTTTATGCTTTACGGATTTTTTTGCGGAAGTGGAAAGCCTTTTATACTGTATGGTCTCTTTCGGAACATTTTTTTTGGATTTATTTTTTTCTGGAATATTTTATATTTATATTTTTTATCACCAACTGCCTCACTACAACGTTGTTTTCGTTTCTTTATTTTTTTTGCTAAATATTGTTAAATTATCATAATTACTTCCAAAAGTAATGTTTACCTTTTTTCCTTTTCAGCAAATGTAACTAACTTTAAATAAACCTGTTATACGTTTTAGTTGCTCTCTTTTTATTAATTGTTGCTGCAAGATAAGAGTGTAGTTTGTACGGTTTAGTAAAAATACGTTTATATTTAAAGGGACTAAATTGAAATAAACTATTGGGTTTGTTTGGGGTAATTCTTTTATTGATTTTTGAATCTAAAATCACTTGGCGCCCTCGTAGTAATTTATTAAGTTCATTAAGTAATTTATTATTTAGTTAGTCTGATATAATTTTAATAAGACAAATTTAGAAAAAAATACGATTGTATAGATCCGCGATAGATAAAGGAATGCTTAGATGGTTTGGACACGTAGAAAGAATGGATGAAGGAAGATTGATGAAACAAATTTATAAGGCGAGTGTGAATGGGCAAATCGGTAGAGGTCGACCTCGGAGAACATATCTCGATCAGATCAACATTGTTTTGAAGAAAGGCCAGGTCAAGAGTACCAACAACCGAAGAGCATGTATGAGAGCACTGATGAAAGTAGAGAAAGCAAAATATGTGTGTACGAACCGTAGCAAGTGGAAGGAAGTGGTCTCTGCCTACCCCTATGGGAAAAAGGCGTGACTTTATGTATGTATGTATGTAGATCCGCGAATCGACCTATACAATCCCCCAAATTGAATTCAATAGAAAAAAATCAGGTAGCTACGAAACCCTAAGAAAATTAGTGATGGTTTTTTATTGATAATGTAATTTTAGAAACACATTTCGACCGTAATACACTGGCGCCCAACTTAAAAGGCATTTAGAAAAATAATTTTTTAAACATATTTTTAGATAGTACTATTTTATTCGTAGCACAATTCTGTACGACTATTAAAAAAAAGCTTCCCCAAATGGCAACTATACCACCTCTGAACGGATAAACATCCTGCACTAATTTCTTGGATTTCTGGGCACTACAGAAAAAGTCTATATACGAACTCGCCAACTATTGAAAAACCTTCCATGCCTCGACTTATCTTTAAATAATGTGGACCTCCATTCAGCATTACAATGAACCTTTTACTTCAAGTACGAAAAATTCCTCATTAGCAGCGCTAGTGGTACAGTAGGGACAAACAGTACCTAAACCCAATTTGCATACATGTAAAGGTACCTATCAGGAAAATGTTTTTGACGGAAGACGACGTTTCGGGAGCAAAATTAAAATTCGCAAATGTCAAGGACAATAATGTAGCAACATTAAAATGTTGGCTTGCTTGTGTTAATTTGAAAATTTCAGGCAAAAAAAATTAATGAATTGACAGGTTAGTATGTAGCGGTAGATACTTTAGAACTCTGATAACAGATGTTCGAAGTAATAATAAATTTAAAATTTATGTCAGACCACAGTCAAAAATACTTAGTAATTAAGATTAAAATTTAATTAAATATCACAAATTAAAATTATTTAGTAACAAACAGTGTTTATATTTTTTTCTAATTCATGTTTATTTACCAAAAAATCAATCAACAGTTGTTAACTTGTTAATTATATTTACAATAACATGGGTAATTACTTAAGTAAAATAAATATTTTACTCCAAAATTGACAATTAAATATTTACCTAACCAACCTTACTAATTGTTGCAGAAACTGAATCCGGATTTTCCTCAGTTGGACTTTTACCCCCAATAAAATGTTTTAAACAGAAATAATTATATATTTATTAATTTTTTCTTTTGTCCAATCCAATCTCCTCGTTGAGGGTAGATACAGTGCAACAGAAGTAGGTTGGCGGGCGAGAGATCACAAAATCTGCGCACAACGAAAACATTCGAATAACGATCCGATCGGCGACGACGAAATTTTCAGTAATCGTGAGTCTCAAGTACAATCGGAGAAAGAAGTTTACGAATGTGAAGTATATTTAGCCGAATATTTGTTATTTTAGAGGCTAGTTGCCCGCCAAGCTACTTCTGTTGCACTGTACCCATTTATTACACCTAACCTTATTAATGTGAGGTTTGACAAATGGTATAAAAAACACGTTTTCCTCTGGATATCGATTATTTGAAGTGCAATTTGCAACACTACAATGTTTTATATAACAAAAATTTTAATTATTTGATTAATAATTTTAAGTCACTCACTTATATAACTCAATTTACACTGTCTTAAATAAGTAAAGTTTAGTATTTGTCCCTAACACAAGTGCTGCCTCTCGTGACAGTTTACACTATT
Source organism: Agelastica alni (assembly GCA_950111635.1). Lineage (NCBI taxonomy): Eukaryota > Metazoa > Arthropoda > Insecta > Coleoptera > Chrysomelidae > Agelastica > Agelastica alni. The sequence goes on along the minus strand of OX467711.1, from coordinate 63,632,026 downwards.
TTCATGGAAAAGGCCGTAAACGTAAGTTGAAATTCAATCGAAATTGAAACACCAAAAGCATTTTAAAGACGCTGTTGCATGATCTGACTAGTACTCAGAGGTTCTCTTCGGGTATAAACAGTCAGATAACGATCTTGTGTGGGGTTGGTAACCCTTGATCGTCCACGTCACGTTTCCAGTTGCTTAATATCTACGAAGAAACCGCGAAATGACACTTTCACTGACTTGGAAAACGTCCACAACTTCTTTTTGAAGACGTCCCGCCTTAATCATTCCAATAGCCCTATTAGCTTTATCCGCACTAAGTTTATGTCTAGGCATTATTCAAAACAAAATTCTAGATCTTAAATCACAGTTGAATGAATAAAGTGTAAACAATAACTGATGTAAAATTCTTAAAAATCCAAAAAAAAACAACTTGCCTTAAACATATCAACTTGAAACCAAAAAAACTATTCATGTAAGTAAACAGTCAATATAATAACAGACAAAATAATTTTTATTATAAATCTAATATTTGTGAAGTTCCCCAAAGCTATTTAGTTTTAAAAATCTGGTTTGTGTTAAAATACATAAGTTAAGTAAATTATTAAATCGTAATAAACTGTTATTAACCTTATTTAATAAAGTATCACAGAAACTCATCTTCATTCGTATTTAGTGTTATACTGGAAGCGCTTCTGATTTAGCCCATTAGTATATTTTACTGCCTTAACTGTGTACCCTCTTTTCGTTTAATTAATACTGCGAATAAGATGAAAGTGTAATGGTGAAGATTTATTTAATAGGTAAGCAATTTGCTGATGGTCTTTCCCCCGTTACTCTGACAGGATGACAAGATTAGAGTTGGGTAGCATACCCGTACATGATTAAATAATTACCTTTAAAATGTAAAAAAAGGAAAGTAGACAGTGACATTAAGCGAAGGGTGTTAACAGAAAAACAAATTAGTGGGGTTGCATAGCTTTATGAACAGCCAGAAAGGGTCAAAAAAGGCACGTTTGGCTATGCATAGAGGAGTGTTGGTTCCTACACTTATGTATGGTAGTAAATGTTGGATTTGGGAGCAGAAGCATAAAAATAGTATTAATGCTGCGGAGATGAGTAGTCTGAGAAGTATAGCTGGAGTGACTCGGTTGGATAAAGTAAAGAATAGTGAAATAAGACAATGCTGTGGTGTAAAAGAAAATATATAAATGAATGCTTAAATGGTTTGGACACGTAGAGAGGGTGGATGAAGAAAGATTGACGAAACAAATTTATAAGGCGAGTGTGAATGGAGGGAAGTCGGTACAGGTCGACCTTTAACAGCTCAACTTTCACAGACACCCTTCACCCACTACAACATAGAAGAAGAGTTGCAGACCAGACATTACTCTACAGATATTTCTATGGCAGATGCTCCAAAAAAATAAAAACTCTTGTACCACCACTGGCCACATTTGGCCGAAGAACTCGGCATGCTGATCAGTCTCACCCTTTTACTTTCAAGATTGACACTACGAGGACCAATCTCCATTAAAAATCCTTCTTTTACAGGACTGCTACAGAATAAAACAAGCTTCCAAAATCAGTTTTTCCAGAGAACTATAACCTGCAACTGTTCAAAAAGCGGGTCCACAATAATTTCCTTTCTATAAACCCTCCCCTTTCTAATAGTCGCAGTGCGGGCCGTCCGTGGCTTACACGATAGGTCTACTCTTTTTGCGACTATTTTCAGAAAAAAAATTTAGTTGTCTTGTAGGGGCTTTTTTTTTAATTCCAAAATAAAATTAATTCATTGAATATATGATATATCCGAAATGTTATTGTTCGTAATTGGCAACATATATACAAGTGAAATGAAATATTCAAATGTAAACCGTAAAACGTGATGTTCCAGTTTTAATTGCTTGTCCCAATGTATACAAGAATTAAAGTAAAGCAAATACAAATTTCTGCATAATTTATTTAAACATTGCACAAACTGGATTAGTATCTGATCAGCAAACACTAAATTGGAATTGCAATATGTGTTCCCAAACTGTTTAAAGAGCTATTTGCTATCTCCTCAATAGCTAACGATATGTATTTGTTTGTGTAGTAAATAAGTAACGTACAAGGGAAGGAGAAATAAGGAATTAACAAAAAAATTGGTGATGCAATTAATAAAATGTACATTCTTATATATCAATTAAGCCAATTAAGTCGGCATCATATGGGAAACTTTTTTATTCTTAGTTTCACGAAAAAAAGTTATGTTTTAAATAAGTTATGCATAGTCTAAAACTTAAAATACAACCATTAGATTGCAATTTTTTTAAACCGTATAGTGGTTTGTCAAAAAATATGAATTTTTATCAAGAGTAAAGAAAATAACGACAATTGTTATAAGGAAAAGTTGATCATAATTAAAAACTATTGTTAGATATCCAATTACTTATTACGTGTTAGTTAACTTGTTCATCTTTTCATTTGCAAAATAAAATATTATGATATGTACTATGATATGATATGTAAATCGATATTGAGAACATATCTCGATCAGATCAACATTGTTTTGAAGAAAGGCCAGGTCAAGAGTACCAACAACCTACGAGCATGTATGAGAGCACTGATGAAAGTAGAGGAAGCAAAAGATGTGTGTAAGAACCGTAGCAAGTAAAAGGAAGTCTTCTGTGCCTACCCCTACGCGAAAAAGGCGTGACTTTATGTATGTATGTATGTTATTTTACTTTTCTTGATAATTCTTTAAAATTTGATAAATAATTGGTGACAGCACTTCTCAGTAATTCTTTTAGATGCTGGAAAGTAAATACTGATCGGTGTTTGGATTTCACGAATTTTAAAGTGGAATAAAATGATTTATATAAGTACTTTGTACGTATGTAATTCAATGCCTGTCGCGGGATATAGCCAGAGGAGTATTTTGTTTTCTGATACATAATCGACCCACATATATCTAAAGTATAAGTTAACATGCAGCGAAATTAACCAGTTATTTAAAAATCAGTTTTATACATTTTTATATTTTTATAGTACGTTGTTTCAAATATTGAAATAATTCGACAAGCAGCCTTTTTTAATTCAGGATACTTCGATTCTGGTACAAATTTTCAAAATTCAGTAATCTTTGTAGACTTATATTTTAATTGTAGAGCTTGATTTTCTTGCATATCTATCAATTCTTATTTTTCAGATGATTTTTGGTACATAATTATATTGGAAATGGAAACTCACTTTAAATTATGTTAATCTTAAATGGTTTTAGAAAAAAATAAAAAAAAAATGATTTAAAATATATTCTGGAATTCCGTCAAAATATTCCTTCTAGCTTTTTTATACACTCATTGTGTTTTTTTTTGTTTAATATTAGAACTTGCTTTATAGTCTTTTATATTTGTTGTCAGTAATTTAAAAAACATTTTAAAACACATACGCAACAATAATAATTTTTTAAAATATAATGAAAGGGGAACTCGGGTACATTTATCGAGTGCCACAAATAATTTTTCAAAGAGCCGCATGTGGCTCGCGATTCGCAGGTCAGCCCCCTTTGTTATATATAGTCACGCCTTTTTCCCGTATGGCAAAGACTATTTATTTCCACTTACTACAGTTTTTACACACGTCTTTCGCTTCTTCTGCATCATCACTGCTTGTTGGTTGCTGGTACTCTAGACCTAGCCTGTTTTCAAAGCAATTTCAATCTGATCAAAGTTCGCCTAGGTCAACCTTCACTAACTTGCCCATTCACACTCGCTTTATTAATCTGTTTCTGCAATATTCTTTTATTCATCCCCTCTACGTGTTCAAACTATTAAAGCATTTCTTTATCTATCTTTGCTACTGCATATTCTTTTACACCACAGCGTTCTTTTATTACATTATTTCCCCTTTCATCGATCAGAGTCACTATACTTCTCAGACTACTTATCTTCGCAGCATTAATCTTACTTTTATGTTTTTTCTTTTAAACCCAATAAGCATTACCATTTATAAGTATGAAGAGCAGCACTTTTCTATGCACAGCCAGTCCTGCCTTTTTAATAAATTAATTTGTTTCCTTACCAACACACTCAATGTCACAGTCATACTTTTCGCCCCTCGTTAATTTTAAACCCTCGCTCCAGCTTTCCACTCTTTTTTCTTTAATATTAGCACCTCACGGTATGTCTGCTTTCTTCGCAATTAAAAACCAATACTCTCGTCCTACTTACAACTACTTTAATCCACTTGATTTTTATGGTATCATGCATAATATTAGCCATCGCCTGTAACTCCTCTTCAGATAATGCTTATATAACCTAATGATTTTTAAGTCCTACGCAACTTCTTTAAAAATAATTTAAACAATCGTTTATGTATAAGTTATTCACGTGCCCTACTGCAGCCGTAGAGGTATTGCTAAGCCTTGCACCATTGCACTTATGTGTAATGAAAGAAGCAGCAATCATTGCCTTCAGACTGAGCCAGACAATAAATCTTAAAGCAGAAAATCAGATAGGACATTTAAAGATTTAGGAAAATATTTCCCCAAAATCCATGTCTAGGCCGACATATATTATGCCAGTTAGGTACGACCTCAAAATGCAGTTTAAAGTGGTCATAAACAACTACAAAGTTTGCACAGAGAACGGACCTTAACTAAAAAGGGATGCTTTAGTGTGGCACACTAATGAATCCCAAATGGATAAAAGGGTTAAAGTGGGCGTTACAGTGCCGAATTTTAGCCCTGTAACGCCCTTGGTAACACTTTAACCATCTTTCAACAAGAATTACGTGAGATAGAGATATATGCCCAGGATTGAATCAAAAGAAATTCCCGAGCGACAAATATTTATATTTTATCAGATAGCCAAACAGCACTAAAAGCTCTGAAGTTATACACTTGTTAGTCTAAACAATCCCTAAGACAACTGGCAGCAACCAATCAGGTTACTCTGATGTGGGTTCCAGGTCACAACAGAGTTAAAGGCAACGAGAAAGTAAACTGCCTTGTTAAAGAAGAGGCAAATACACAATTTTACGGCCCAGAACTCTTTTGTGGACTTTTCAAAGCCCACTTGAAAGAAGAGGTTCGACGCTAGGAAACGGATTAAATGAAATCTTACTGGCATAAAGTGCCAGGACAAAGACAAGCGAAAAGGCTAGTAAGCCTTTCGCTAAGGAAAGCTAAACAGCTTCTCGAGTTGGACAAGAACGACTTGGAACTGTTGATGGGACTCCTTACTGGACACTGCCACCTTAAAAGATGGGCAAAACGGAGAATGATTTTAGTGCTTGCATTAAAGTCTCGCTAGTCCCATACATAGACATTGTCGATCACAATTCATTCCTCACCTCTTTGTCAAAGCCCATTTTCAAGTTTACGACAGCGCAGTAAACTTTTTAACTTTCTATACATCCCCTTTCTCTCCTTTATCCCATATCTTATAATCAGTTTCATTCGTCACTCTTTTAATCGATACCTCTGCACACAGTTTTCCGACGATGCTAAGTGGCTACCACGCCCTGTCCAGCAAGTATTTCTGTTATACCCTGCTTATTTACCCAATTTTATACTGTTTAACGTTTTTTACAATCTCTGTCATACCAATTTTACTTTCATTATTATTTTTACTTATGTCCCCGAATGGGGACTGCGCTTGTGTATCCTCTTTCTCACTTTAGAAGTATTTCTTTTATCTATTTGATTTCTTATTTTTTTTTCAATTTAGAGTCATAAATTTTACCTCAGACTGTTCTTATAGACTTTCGGAAGGATTAATTTTTGCTGTAATGGCTAGGCATGTCAGTCGCTAAAGACTATGCCACGTCTTTTTCGTTCTCTAAATAGTACTCTGCTAGCGGTTTCTCTACTGGCAAATTATGCCCGAGCTAAGCCGTAGAGGGTAGAAGAAAAAAATATAAAAGTGAGCCGCGCCACCGACTTAGACGGTATAAGCCGGAAACCCCTAGATCTTATAAGCACTAGCAGAGCCACAAGATAAACAACTATGATTATGGTGATCCAAATAAATAAAATTATAGCAAAAATATGTTGGATACTTTACTCACACAATAAATAATTAAGGTACACAGCTCAATAGCAACATCATAACAAATATAGTCAAAATTAACAGCTATGGTAAAATTTTCTTGCTAAAACAAACCAAAAATTTAAAATTTACAACTTTATAAAATAACCAGAACAGAAGTAAGAGTAACAGACATTACCAAGTTACAGAAAAAAAGTAAGACATATATAAATTAACTCATTAATAACACTAATTCAAACATTTACATAAAGGCAAAGAAAAAAAAAGGTAAAACATATTTAAATTAACTCATTAATAACACTAATTCAAACATTCACATAAAGGCTGATAATTCACTATTTAACCGTTTACATAAAGATTTTCACTGCCAAAACAATCGAGTTTATTTAAAAATATTTTTACAATGGTTGTCCTTTAAAATATCAAAGTTGTAGGATATTTACAAGTACGTAGGAAGAAAATATATTTTTACTTGGACATAAAGAATTATTGAGAAGGTTATTTTAATCCAAGTTTAGTTTTGGCATATTATCTAATGCAATAAATAGTTTCCAACAATGTACTATATTAATAAACTAAAACAGAACGTAATCGTGGTGTCAGAATGAGTCACTGCGTTATATATTTAAAAAAAAATCACTTATAACCTTTGGGTATACGAATTCACAAAGTACTATATTTATAAACTAAAACAGAACTTACTCGTGGTGTCGAAATGAGACACGGCGTTAAATATTTAAAAATAAATCACTGATAACCTTTGGGTATATGAATTATCATGTACTCCTGTGGCCTACTCCTGGCCTACTCCTGGGCTACTCCTGGGGCTAGTTAGATTATGGGGCGGCACCGGCTAATTAACAATGGCTTCCCTCAAATAAATCCCGACAACGGTTATTTAACTCGACACCAAAAATCCAAAATATCAACAACGTAGGTAAGACAAAATGGTCAAGTTAAAAATCAAATGGTTTTTCTTCAAAATCCAATTAAGATGGCCCAAATACAGCCAGATATGAAAGAAATCCCATAGAGGTTCTGCACACGTGCTAATAACACACCGTCCCCAACGACTTTCACCGACACCTCACTTCCAAGACTCTCAAAACATGACTGCCGCTCCTTTATCGGAAAACAAGAAAAATGGCGCGGAATAAACGTCAACCCACAATCTTCCGCGCTTTACAATCGCCTCGTCCGTGTGGATATCCAGTCCCATCCACACAGAAATTGCAAACCAAACGATAATCCTACCCCTACAAGTTATGCAACATTATCTACAACGAATGATATATTTGAGTTACAGCACAGTGTACTGTATGCAACACTACTTACGAGTAAGACACAATTATAATGAACCGTAGAAGGGAAAAAATAGGCACGTGACAACTAGCAAGCTTTGCTCAATCTGTGAGTTGCAACTCTTTGGTCCACCAGACTACTAAGCCATACGTGACCATTAATTTCATTACACATTTTATAGGTACTACTATAATTATTTATCATGATTGGAAATTTTAAAATGCACGGTTTTATTCACGCTATAAATAGTAATCATTGGACGTCATAACTTTTAAATATTTTTTACCGCTGAGAAAAACAAGTAGTAAAACAGTAGTCAAATAATTAATTTAAGTATTAATAGACTAAAGATTATTTAGTACAATTTAACAAAATCATTGCACATTCGAGATACCTGTTTTTAATCTATAATATAAAAATGAATCGCTGAATGTGTTGCTAAGCGCAAATCTCGAGAACAGCTGAACCGATTTCGCTAATTCTTTTTTTATAATATTCTTTGAAATACGAGAATGGTTCTTACGAAGAGAAAAATTTAAAAAATTGCCTGAAAAAGTCTAAAAACAACATTTTTCTATATTTCCATACCAAAATGTTTTTATGTATGTATGTCCTTCAAAAACTCCCAAATGGCTGGACGGATTGGGATGAAATTTTTAGAAGTTGTTTTATACATACCATGGGTGGTTTTAGTTTTGTTAGCACCCCAACGATGGGGGATGAGAAGGGGATGGAATGTAAAAAATATCAAAAACGGCTGATATTAGTGTCTAATTCATAGTCTTTGGGAACTCTAAGTTTGATAGTGACATTCCCAGTTATGTAAGCATCCATACAAAGGGGGTGGGAAAAGGATGAAATATAAAAACTATTAAAAACGCTGATATTAGTGTCAAATTCATTGTTTTTGTGGTGGCTAAGTTTGTTGGTAACATAGCACACCCACGATAGGGGTGAGATGGGGATGGAATTTAAAAACTATTAAATACGGCTGATGTTAGTGTCGAATTCATAGGTTTTGGGGTGGCTGAATTTAATAGTAAAATTCCTAATTTTGTTAGCACCCCTACGGAAGGGGTGGGTGGCGGATGAAATATAAAAAAATATTCAAAACGCCAATATTAGTGTCGAAGTCGTAGTTTTCAAGGTCGTTGAGTTTGATTGTGATATCTCCAATGATATCTACTACGAAAGGGTTGGAAAGGAAAAGATAAAAATGGACGTTTCCACAGAGCTAGAATCCCATTTATCAACTAGCCGGCAAAATAGAGTAAGTGTTTTGGTTTTGCTGTCACTGACAAAATTAATAAAACTTTAGTTTAAACATTTCTTTGGAATAAATTCAAGTCTACAGATGGCTCATTTTCTTACAGACACTTTGTTTAAAAAATACTACAGATACCTACCAAAAATAAATGGAAACATACTGTCAGAAACGTATTAGTCATGGTTTATAAACAGAATAGAGACAACCTCAGAATTGGGCAAATTTATTATACCACCTTCGCATATAAACACTCAGGATAAGCATTATCAATCACTGTCTTCGTTCTTCCTAGTTAAGATTATTCGGGTTTCGCAATAAGCACATATTCCTGTCGTATGGTCAAAATGGGAAGGTGTACGAGAAAGGGTTATAAACTAAGTTGTATAAATTAAATTAGGTCCAGGAGTGAGATATTGGATATCAAAACTGTCTGTCGTGACCGAGATTGCTGTGCTATAACAGCTTAAATATGTTGCGTGGACATGATAAAATTGATTATTTAGGTAGAAGCGAAATGAAAAAGAAAATCTTTAAGTAATAAAATGGTTTAGAAGGACGCGAAATGTTTTGTAAATATTTTTTATATGAAAGGATTTTAATAAATTTAGCAATTAGTGCTTACATGATATATGTAACATTTTTTTAATAATAGCTTTTATTTAATTTGCAGTGTATGTATGTTTGTCCGGGTGGAATCTTGCAACTCAAATTTGAAGCAGATATTATTAACCGATTAGGCTGAAATTTTGTATACACGTTAAGTTTGGATGACAATGCATGATTAGCTGTGTGATATCATTCTAAATCCAACATGGCGAAACACCCAAGATGGCGGACTAGTTATTTTCAATGCACTCCTGCAATATGGTTATCAAATAAAAGGACTTGCTGAGAATAACTCGAAAAATAAAGTAAGTCATCTAAATCCAATGTGGCGGACTTGAAAGATGTCAGACTAAGTTTTTTATGCTTTTCTACAATATGGGTATCAAATGAAAGAGATTAATGAGAATAACTAGAAAAAATAAATTGACGTCACTCTGAATCCAATATGGCAGACTTGAAAGATGGTGGATTAGGTTTTTAATGCTTTTTTACAATATGGGTATCAAATGAAAGGATTTGCCAAGATTCAAAAGCGAGTTAAGTTCTGTGCTTTAATCTGTCCGAAATTTTGGTGTCTCTCTCGAGAGTAAAAGGACAAGAGAGAGAGAGGGTTTTTAAAGTCCTTGATTATGATATTGAAGTCAAATTATTCGAGTCTGTAGCATCGGTTGGTTAACTTTGATTTGTGTAATTTGGCGAAATAGACGTCAACAGCATTGGTTTGCAATATGTCTAGGAGAAGAAAAACTCCAAAATCAAAAGTTAAGCTTACGTGATCTTAAGTAGGGTAAAAACATTAAAAGGTCTCCTTATTAAAGAGCTTCTTCTTAGTCCATTACATCATACATGATGTGTGGTGGTTGTTGTGAATTTCTGTCAAATTTAGTCTGTCCAGGACGTGACTAATAATTTGTTGCTATCGTTGCCTGCTGGTGGCCTCTCTTGTTGCTGTCTTTAAATTTAGACCAGTTAAATTGTACAATGTACAATGAGACGCTTCTTATTATCGTGTCGAATTATTTGGCCGCAGAACCTTGTAGCCCGCGCTGAAGTTTGGCTAGACAAACGGTGCTCTATTCTTACTTGTTTTAATATGGATGCGTTTGTTCTTCGAGCAGTTCATGGGATTTTTAACATTCTGCACCAACACCACATTTTGAACGCATCGATTTTTTGTCTATCAGCGGCATTGGTCACCCACGTTTCTGATGCGTACCAAAAAACTGAAAATACCAGTGATTTAACTGGAGCTTTTTTTGTTTGGATCGAGATGTTGCGATCTTTCCATACTCTGGTGGGTTGGCTCATAGCTGTTTTACCCAGTTGAATACGTCTACGAATTTCAGGTTCACAATTCCCATATAATGTCCTAGATATACGATCTTTCCGACAACTTCGCAATTTGTCACCATGTGTGGTTGTGGAGCACCTTCTTGTTCTCGGTTGATAATCATGATCTTCGTTTTTTTTTGTAGTTTATTTGCAAACCATATCTTAAGCGCACAGATTCGAGTTTTTCGAGGAACATCATCAGTTATTTTTTATTACTAGCAACCAAAGGGTGTCATCTGCATATCTTAAACTTAAAAATTTTTGACCGCCCATAATAAAACCGCCGTCCCAGTTTTGCAGCACTATTCTCATTAAGTGTTCCGAATATAGGTTAAATATCAACGGAGATAATACACAGCCCTGCCTAACTCCTTTTTTAACCAAGGCTTCCCCAGAAAGAGAGTTGTCCATCTTTATGCCTTACTGTTTGCATATAAATTCTGAATGAGCATTACGAGATAAGATGGCACACCCATGTCCAAAATAATATTCCACATCCTTGTCCTTATTACATTATCGAATGCTTCTGTTAAGTCTACAAAGCAAAGGTAAAGGGGGCTATAGTGTTCTTTAGCTTTTTCGATCAAAATACGTACATTAAGAATCTGATCTCTTGTACCCCTATCCTTCACAAAACCTGCCTGCTCTGGGCTGATTTAAAATGTTGTAAAACGTTGCAATCTTAAATGGATAATATGAAACATGATTTTACTGGCATGGAAGATAAGATGAGTCGATAATTATCGCAATTATGTTGCCTTTTTGTGAGGAGGTATAATCACAGAAGTGGACCAGTCGCAGGGCCATTGACCTGTTTCTCATATCATTTTAGAGAGATTTTGTAACGTTGGTAGGCAGTTTTTATCCAGATGTTTCCAAATTTCAGCAGCAATGTCGTCAAAACTGACTGTTTTGTTGTTACTTAGGTTACTTACAGCTTCTTTAACCTCGCACAACAATATGGCAGTCGTAGAAGCAGTGTCATCATCATATAGACTCTGACAGTACTTTCTCCATATTTCAAGGACATTCTTATTTGTTATAGCATAAGACTTTGGTTTAAAGCTTCAGGTTATTTTTTTAATTTTATTAAAAAGATTTCTACTCTGGTTGTGGTGTAAAAGAAGATGTGGTCACAAACATAGATAAAGGAATGCTTAGATGGTTTGGACACGTAGAAAGGATGGATAAAGGAAGATTGACGAAACAAATTTATAAGGCGAGTGTGAATGGACAAGTCGGTAGAGGTTGACCTCGGAGAACATATCTCGATCAGATCAACATTGTTTTGAAGAAAGGCCAGGTCAAGAGTACCAACAACCGACAAGCATGTATGAGAGCACTGATGAAAGTAGAGGAAGAAAGAGATGTGTGTACGAACCGTAGCAAGTGGAAGGAAGTGGTCTCTGCCTACCCCTATGTGAAAAAGGCGTGACTTTATGTATGTATGTATGTACTCTGGTTAGTATTTGAGTGCGTTGAAGAGCTAGACTGTTCGTAATTAACCGAAAAACGACTATGCAGCAATAATGCGTTGAATGAGATGAACAGACTGAGAAACCTGTCAGGCAATAAATTAAAAGTAAAAAATAAATTAAGAGTAAAAATAATTTTTAAAAACAAGCTTTTATTTAAGTGCCCTAAAAAGAAGAAAATAAACTTTAAATTAAATTAAACCAATCAATTTAGTACATGTATAACACAATTTACTAAAAGATATAAAAGCTTGTCGCGAGATTTGCATGTTAAATAGGAAACATTTTTTATTTTTTTCGACTCTCCGAGTAACTGCAATCTGCCTAAGGCAATAAGCGTTTGATATATATGGGTGGATGACTTCTAGAGAATTACTCCAGCGAGTTAATCTAAGTCTTATTAAAGAGATTTTTTTTTCTGTCTTACTATTTTATCCTATCTGTATTCATCGTTCAGATCGGATGGTAGCAGGCATTTGAACCTTCGCACTACACTGATGTCGCGCACATTTAACTGATTGGTTAGCACATTGGGATGGACTGACATCCTTTTAGTGTACTTGGCACTAAAACGACTTCTTTGCTTCTTTGACGGATTCCAAAAGAATGTCAGCTCCTTAGGCGTCGACTATTGCACGTAGAACTTTGTTTTGGAACCTCTAAATAATGGCGGTTTTGGAGTTACTGGCGGTACCTCATAGGTGTATGTCCTACGTCTAGATTGGTTTTAAGATGGTTTTATATAACAAAATTTTGTGTTCTACGAACAGTTCTGATTTTCGGCCAGTAAGCCAGTATATTTGATGTAGTTTGATGCCTATTTGCTTACATACATACATACATACATACATACATACATAAAGTCACGCCTTCTCCCATAGGGGTAGGCAAAGACCACTTCCTTCCACTTGCTACGGTTCTTACACACATCTTTTGCTTCTTTTACTTTCATCAATGCTCTCATACATGCTTGTCGGTTGTTGGTACTCTTGACCTGGCCTTTCTTTAAAACAATGTTGATCTGATCGAGATATGTTCTCCGAGGTCAACCTCTACCGACTTGTCCATTCACACTCGCCTTATAAATTTGTTTCGTCAATCTTCCTTTATCCATCCTTTCTACGTGTTTAAACCATCTAAGCATTTCTTTATCTATCTTTGTAACCACATCTTCTTTTACACCACAGCGTTCTCTTATTTCACTATTCTTTAGTTTATCCAACCAAGTCACTCCAGCTATACTTCTCAGACTACTTATCTCCGCAGCATTAATCCTATTTTTATGCTTTTTCTGCAAACACAACATTTACTACCATACATAAGTGTAGGAACCAACACACCTCTATGCACCGCCAGACGTGCCTTCTTGACACTTTCTGGCTATTCATAAAGCTATGCTGTGCCCCATTCATTTGTTTTCCTACCAACACCCTTCGCTCAATGTTACTGTCATACTTTCCATATCTAGTAAACGTTGAACCCAAGTACACAAATTCATTTACTTGTTCTACTCTTTCTCCCTTAATCGAAACTCCACAGTTTGTCATGCTTTCTTCTCTTTTAAAAACCATTACTTTCGTTTTGCTCATATTTATTTTTATCCTTATTTTCAGGGAATCATGCATAACATTAACCATCGCCTGCAACTCCTCTTCAGATAACGCTAATATGACTTGATCATCGGCGTAAAGAAGGCATTTGACGATCAAATCATTCATTTTTAATCCGTACGCACTTTCTTTCAGATCTTTTAAACAATTGTCTATGTATAAGTTAAACAACCATGGCGAAGCCACAAATCCCTGTCTCACACCTTTTTCGATATTAAACCAGTCCGTGCAAGCTCCGTTTATCCTGACACAAGCAGTGGAATCCTCGTAAAGTGATTTTAGTGCTCATATTAAACTACCACTCACCCCATACATAGACAATGTAGACCACAATTCACTCCTCACCACTCTGTCATAGGCCTTTTCCAAGTCTATAAAAGCGCAATAGACCTTCTGATTTCTAGCCAAGAATTTTTCGACTATACCTCGTAATGAAAAGACCTAATCCATACATCTCCTTTTTCTTCTAGTTCCTGCTTGCACATCCCATATCATCTTTTCAGTTTCATTCGTTACTCTTTTAATCAATATCTTTGCATACAGTTTGCCGACTATGCTGAGTAAACTAATACCTTGGTAGTTCTTACAGTCCTGCTGCGAACCTTTTTCCTTGTAAAGCGGCACGATAACGGCCTTGCACCAGTCGTCTGGTACACTATTACTTCTCCAACAAAGGTTGAAAAGGTGGTCCAGTAGACTAGCTACCACTTTTTTTCCAGCCTTTAGCATTTTAACTGTTATCCTGTCGTACCCAGCAGCTTTACCCAATTTCATAATGTTCAACGCTTCCACAATTTCTGTCGTAGTAATTTCACTTTCATTGCAACTTTTACTCATGTCTTCGAATGAGGCCTGTACTTGTGTATCCTCTTTCCCAAACAAACTTTCGAAGTATTCCCTCTATTTTTTTAATACGCATTCCTCTCCTTTTACCATACTACCATCTTGGTTTCTGATTCTTTCCAATTGCGAGGTAGTATTTTCACCTCTGGCTGTTCTTATGGACTTCCAGAAGAGTTTAATATTGTTTTGGAAATCGTCAGATAACCTTCTATCAAATTCATCTTTATCACTCTCCTTCTTTTTTGCCACAACCTCTTTTGCCACACCTTTTAACCTTTTATACTCTTTCTTTGCCTTGTTTACATCCTTAATCGTTGCCTTTTGCGTTCTTTGATTGGCTTTTGTAGCTAGCCAATCCAGCCAGGCTTTCTGACACTGCTTTTTGAACCTCTACGCTTACGCTTTGTAAATATACGTCTTCTCGAAGTTAGTCTTCTATTCAAGTGTATCCAAGTGTATTTTGCATCCTCTGATTGTGGAAGTTTACTATTATTAATCGTTACCGGTGGAAATGTTTCTCTTCGTAGGGTGAATGTTACGTAAAACGATTTTGTTTCGTTAGCTTTGATACGCCATGTTTTTAGCCAGCGCTGTAGTTTTGAGTATCTTATAAGATATTGGAGGCCATTGTTGAATCAGTGTGAGATGACAGTACAGCAGTGTCATCAGCATATGTTGCTATGAGGGTGGATCTTGAAGTCGGTAAATCTGCTGTGTACATCAGGTAAAGAATTGGTCCTAAGACACTCCCTTGTGGAACGCCTTGTATGGGTTGGATATCGGTAGGAAACGTGTTCTTTTATAGAATTACTGCCAATGAGTATGTCAAGCAAGACTAGTTAGTATTCAGGTAAATCTCGCGACAAGCTTTTATATTATTTAATAAATTGTGTCATACATGTTGATTGGTTTAATTTAATTTATTTATTTTTGCTTGTTTTTAAAAATTATTTTTTACTTAATTTATTCTACAACAGCTTAACTACTAGAGTAGTCTATTAAAAAAATGCTTTCCCCGTGAATACAGTAACATTCAAAAAATTCTTCGCCGACCATCGAAACAGAAAATTTAAAAAAAAACAATATATACGAAACAAATAAAGAAAAATTTTATTAATATATTTCAAAAAAAAACTTGCAATGACGATGTCTAACTAGCCGAAAGCGTTTTGCTCAATAAACATTTTTTTGCACCAAATACACAAAAACATTTTTTTATTTCATTGATAAGTCGTGTACGCAATAGTTAAAAAATTTATTTTATTTATTAACACTGAGTCTTGTAGTTTAATGACATCTTTAAGTTTGTTGTATAATAGTCAGTTCCAACAAAGAAATTTTAATTTAAAAAATGGATTTGCAAAAAAATTACTTGCAAATAGTTGGTGCCTATCTCTATAACGAGATACCAGGTACCACTTGTATGTATCGTAAGTCCAAAAAAAATTGTATTAAATGTAAACACCCTAAATAAAAGAACAATTTTATTAAGAAGTAAATATTAAAAAGCACATAAACAAAATTTAGAAACCTTTTATAACAAATAAATAATGTGACCCCCGTTTAACCCAATAAGTTATGTATTCTTTCGCTAAACCATCCTCTAGTTTTCAAAAATATGTTTGGCTGATTGACAATAAAATTAGCGGAATTTACAATTTATCTAAATAAAATAGAGAAATGATTTAAATCGCATTTATTTATCTGATTTGAATATCGTAAATGCATCCATTCGTTAAAAAAATTTTAATAAATAAAATTATGTTTTTTGTTAATAAAGATTAAAGTTTCATTCGCGAAATAAATGCAATCAAATAACCCAAAACACCGACATAATTAATATACATCAGAAATCAAAATAATTGTACAGTTTCATGTTTAACCCGAAATATTTTTAAAAAATAATATTTTTATCGCTATAGAGAAGGAGTACAATATTCACGTTGAAAGTATTGGAAAATCAAAAAATTGTGATAAATTTGCAATTCCGCCAGTGGCGTAGAATTTGGGCGGGATTAACCAGTTACTTGTCTCTGTCGTAAGCTTTTGGTAGTAGCCAGAAACGTTTATTTACCATAATTTAGTGGGGTGTACAGTACTTACACTCCCCACGAAATATGGCAATACTACTTCAAATAGTTTTAAAGTACTGTGCATAAATAATTTTTAAATTTTCAAATTAAATTCCCTGTAACTCAGACAGGAAAAACATTTTATCTAGGTGATTTGGGTTGAATCTTTATATTTTGAGTTTGGGATTATATATTTAAAATATTTCCAATTAGGAATAAAACACCCTGTATACCTTAATCCAAAAAGTTCTATCAAAATACACCTCACAAAATTTGTAGGTTTTAATTTGCATGACCCTTGGAGATCAGTTCTATTAATTAATAAAACGAGGAACACTTCTATCTTTTACAAAGTTAGCTTTGTAGAAGCTTCACAGTGGGGTTTCATTAGTTGTAAAGGTCACACAAAGCCCATTGGGGTAAGTAAAAATTATTGGATAATTTATAGTGACTTTATTGATCTCGTTTATTTTGAAATAATAATGAATAATAATAGCCGTGCATTTACTACAAGAACAATGGTTCAGTATCCTCTTAGTGTTTAAATTGAGATACTTAAAAGGCCATCAATATATTTTGACGCAAATCTCATAAACGCGACAAATACTGGCATAAAATTCAATTTATAACTTAAATGCACTTGAAAAATGGCATCGAATTTAGCAGGAAACCAACGACAACTATTAGCAAAGCTTTTTTAGAAAGGCTATTGCTGGAATTCTAAAAGGACATTTTTAAAACATATAATTAAACAAGCGTTATTTTAAATAGATATGAGCGATATTATTAAGCTATATAAAATTGCTTTTATGAACGATATTTGTTGTAGATGAGCGATAACAAGTAAATGAATTTGTGTACTTGGGTTCAAAGTATACGAGAGATGGAAAGTATGACAGTGACAATGAGCGAAGGGTGTTGGCAGGAAAACAAATAAATGGGGCACTGCATAGCTTTATAAACAGCCAGATAGTGTCAAAAAAGGCACGTCTGGCTTTGTATAGAGGTGTGTTGGTTGCTACACTTATGTATGGTAGTGAATGCTGGGTTTGGCAGAAAAAGCATGAAAATAGGACTAATGCTGCGGAGATAAGTAGTCTGAGAAGTATAGCCGGAGGGTCTTGATTGGATAAAGTAAAAAATAGTAAAATAAGAGAACGCTGTGGTGTAAAAGATGTGGTTACAAAGATAGATAAAGGAATGCTAAGATGGTTTGGACACGTAAAAAGGAAAGATGGAGGAAGATTGACGAAACAAATTTATAAGGCAAATATGAATGGACAAGTCGGTAGGGGTCGACCTTGGCTAACAAATCTCGATCAGATCAACATTGTTTTGAAGAAAGGCCAGGTCAAGAGTACCAACAACCGACGAGCATGCATAAGAGCACTGATAAAAGTAGAGAAAGCAAAAGATGTGTTTAAGAACCGTAGCAAGAGAAAGGAAGTGGTCTCTGCCTACCCCTACGAGAAAAAGGCGTGACTATATGTATGTATGTATGTATGAGCGATAGAATATAATTAAGTAAGCAATAATTAATCATATTTTGAGCGATAAAATTTTATATTCCAAGCACTAAAATTCAATAAAATTACATTACAAGTTTATTTATTCTTAGGTTAATCACCCAGGTATTTCACTTCCGCTGCAAATGGAATGCTCTCTCCGTATAGGACAAGCTGCCGAAGCTTATTTAGCTTTTTCCTTTTTGTAAAAGGAATAATTACAGTTTTCCGGGGGTTGACAGACATCTGTTCCCTCTCGCACCATCTGTATACTGTGTTAAGGGCCTCTTGGAGGACATTTGAGATCGTCGCTTTAAATTTCCCTCTAACTATTATAACCAGATCATCCGCATAACATTAAAAATCTACTTCCTGCATGGCAAGCTCGCTCAGCAAAAAGTCGACTAGAAGTGACCACATTAGGGGGAAAAGTACCCCACCTTGTGGACACCCCTTTGCCGCCCTGAACCTAAACGACTCTCCATGCAGTGATGATATATCGGTTTTCAATCATGTTATTGATCCAGTTACAGATTTTACTGTCGATCCCTCTATCCCTTATTGATGTATAAAGTGACTGTGGTAGGGCGTTATTTAACGCTCCTTCTATATCTAGAAAAACTGCCAGCGCAATTTCCCTATGTTTAAGGGAATGGCCATTTTTCCTACTGAATTATTTAGTGCTAAATCCGTAGATACCTCTTTTTGGTAGGCATATTGATAAGGGTTTAAGGGATGTTTGCTAAGATTTCCCTCTCTAATATGTCTATTATAATTGTAATTATTTCTTTTGCATATTAGAAAAAGCTAACTAAGCTTCGGTAGTCTGTCCTATACGAAAAGAACATTCCATTTGCAGCGGGAGTAAAATACTTGGGTATAAGTCTGGATAAAAGACTCATCTGGAACGCCTATGGCACACGGCTGCGATAAAACACCTTTCAAGTCTCCCTTTCCTAAATATTCTCTTAAAGAGGAAGGCCAGGATAGTTTTCTACAGATTTATGTCTCTGGAAAGGCGAATTTATGAAGAGCAACTCGGGGATCACTCTGAGATACTAAGTAAAAAAAAAACCATCAAATCCTCGAAATGGATCCTGATATGCTACCCACACAAATACACGTCTTTTCCAAAGAAGTCTCTTCGAAGAAAAATAAATGGGTGGGGTGAGAAATCCTCTTTTCAGAGACTAAATACGTAATATACACAGATGGCTCAAAAACCCCAAATTAAGTTAGGGCTGGTGTTTTCAGCGGGAAACCAAAGATTAAAATATCTACCAGTCTTGGCAGGTACAATCTTTCAGACTGAAGTCTTCGCTATCAAATTTTGTGCTAGAGAGCTAACTGACAGATCTTTAGCATACAAAACAATAGCATAATATCGGACAGCCAGGCTGCTTTAATAGCACTGAGCTTCAACAAGATAAATTCTGGGCACCAGTGGGTGGGGGGCAACGAAAAAGCTGACATCCTTGCAAAAGAGAGAGCCGAATCTGCGTTCACTGGACCAAAACCAGTCGTTGGAATCACTACAAGTGCCGCCAAAACAATTATTTTGGACTGGGCCGAGAGAAAAAGACTCACGCACTGGTCCGATATACCAGGGTTGAATCACTCAAAAGCGTTTTTACCTAAACCCTCGAGAAACACAAGTCGACTGAACGGAAAGTTTCTAACGTCATTTTAAGGTTTAACAGAGGTGATAAGGGTCTAGAATCGAGGACAGCCTCAACTTAAGTAATCACAGTGTATAAGCTCTTATACTTTAGGTATAAATTACCAAGAATTCTTTTAAGGTAAAGTTGAGCCGATTTTATGCAGGCTTTCCAAAGGACCCCAAAGTAGGGGTGCATATGGTGGTGTGAAATGCCAATTTATTTTATTTAAAAGTAAATTATAAATTTTTTTTTTAAATTGATAATGTTATTTTTAGCTCTTTCTCGGCACCTACAAAATGTGTACCATTATCTGAATATATATAACTACAAATACCTTTTTGGATATAAATTGAACATTTTAAAATAATTTTTACCTTTATTATCATTCTACCTAAGTAGGAGATATCGGAGATCCAACCACATAAATGCAGATTGCATATGATGTGATATTTTGGTCAAAAATTAATTGTTTCATAATTTGTATAAAATCCATTATCATCAAAATTTCAAAAACGTAACTTTTCTTTGCAATTCATTGTTTCCCTGCAATGTTTATTTGCTAAGAAACCAATATTCACCTA
This sequence comes from Agelastica alni, assembly GCA_950111635.1. Classification (NCBI taxonomy): domain Eukaryota; kingdom Metazoa; phylum Arthropoda; class Insecta; order Coleoptera; family Chrysomelidae; genus Agelastica; species Agelastica alni. The sequence goes on along the minus strand of OX467711.1, from coordinate 63,611,752 downwards.
TAACATGTCGTAGGTAATCAGTGATTTTTTAATAATCGTGTTTACAATTCAAATTTCAAGGCAATTATAGATTATACAAAACATTATACTTATTTATTATTTACAAACAATTTTTGTTTGATGTTCAGATTTTTTATTATTATCAAGGCTCAATGGTCTAGGGGTATGATTCTCGCTTTGGGTGCGAGAGGTCCCGGGTTCAAATCCCAGTTGAGCCCTTTCTTTTGTTAAATTTAATCTTACCATTTTGTTGTAAATTTTTGTTCCTAAATGGTGTTTAAATTTATTTGTAATAGATATATAATTTTAGTTACATGAAACGAAGTTTTTTCTCCTTTATTAACATGTAATTGCAAACTTGGGGGTTTTGTTCGGGAGGTGAATGTGTAAACCAAAAGCCAAATAAATAATTTAGTGGTCTTGTTGCCCTGGATATAAAAATAATTTCTAGTAAATTTATGTCAACAATTTATGAGACTATAAATGAAATTGGAATATTGGCTTTGGTTTTCTTAAAATTTTCATTTTTATATTACACTTAGTGTTGCCCCTTACATGGGTTCCTGGGCACACAGTGATAAATGGCAACAAGGTAGACGATGAACTGGCAAGAAATGGGACACTGGTGGAACTAAGAAGCCAATTGCCAATTGCCGAAGCAAAACATTTATTGAAATTAATCTTTGAACAAGAATATATTGCTCAAGGGAATGCAAATACTGGCTGCAGAACATCAAAACAGTAGATGAAAAAACCTCTCCAGAAGAGGGCTGACGCACTCTGGACGATGGACCGAAGTAGACTAAGCAGCACGCTTGTCCTGCTCACAGGACACATCGCTCTAAGGTGCTTTTTTTTAAACTTAAGCTGGTGGCCAAAAAAAACTGTCGACTATGCAAAGAAGAAAAGGAGAGCAGTATACAAATTCTGTGTCACTTCCCGATGCTAGCGGTGTACAGGTATCAAACCTAAAGCCATATGATAATTGATCCAAGCGATCTAAATGAGACAGGGCCAACAGAAATCCTAAGGTTCGCCAAATTAGCGGACCAGAATTCAAATGCCCTGAAGACACAAAGGTAGTCACAGAGGATCAAAAGATCTAGGTGACATAGGTGTCGATACAAAAGGCCCAACCGAAATGTAATGTAGTGTTGCCCAAAATCGTTCTTGGTCCTGCAGTCTTGGTCTTGTTCTTGCATTTTTGCAAGACCAAGACAAAGACTGCGTAATTTTAGCAAAACCAAGACCACAACTGACCGTGCAAGATTTGAGCAAGAACAAGACTAATCCTGCGAGACTCTTGCGTCTTGCAGTTAGGACTGAGTGTCGTTTCAGGGAGCGGTCAGGCTTAATTTATAATACAAGAAATTGACACAGAAACAAAATAAAAAAAGTGCTAGTACTTAAAATTTTGAAAAAGAAAATAGGTAGAAAATAGGAAGACGTAAAGTACAGATATAAATGACTATAAGTGAATTTTCGTTAAAAGGGAGAATTTACGCAGTTTGAAAAGGTAAATAAAAAAAAATATATTAAATATAGTATGATAATAAATAAAAATATGAAAATTATACAAACGAAAAATAAACTATATAGAATAAAGCGTAATTGCGAGACTCTTGCTGCAAGACCAAGACCAAGACCAGGTGTATTGGCGCAAAAACAAGACCAAGACTGGCTGGGTCTCGTCTTGTTCTTGCATTTGGGCAACATTTATTACACTATAAAAAGGCAGTAAGTATAAGAAAAAAAAACAAGTATAAAATCTTTTTTTTTAAATATTGTATTGTTTTAATGATTTAATTTACATAGATGTAAAAAAAAAGCAAAAACAATGTTACAAATCAGAGAAATATCTTTTATAAGCTTTTCTATTGTAATTTTTTTTGGGAGAATCTCTTTGTAAAGACCAGCAGTAATCTGCTATCATGTGACGGTTCTATTTACCCTGATACCTGTCCTCCATCACCTTTAGATTTTGGTGGAAACGTTATCTCTACTTCTCATTGTAATTTCTCAGATTATAAGAAAATATATTCAGGTGACTGTAGAGAAAGTGCGCTCATATTCGCTCCTAAAATTTGAAGGTTTCCAACACCTTTTGCACATTTTCTCTATAATTTGGTGCTTTAAAGTTACCTTAGAAATGTTTTATAACTAACACAAATTCTTTTCAAGCTTTACTAATTCGTCTCCTCGTGTTGCACCCTGGGTAACGCTAAATTAACTAGCAAATATTGGCGGTCAGACAAACCATGAATGTTCTCCTGACCATAAAACACTTAAACAACCAGCCAAATCAGAGTCAAAATCATAATCCTACCAAAATTAAATACCACCTCTTCTAATGGCTTGCTGACCAAAAACCCAACACATCGTGGAGGAATGCCCTAAAACGGCTTATAACGGCAGACCAGAAGATTTCCTATTAGCGACTGCAGAATCAATAGAGTATAAAAATTTGTTGAATGTACGTTTGTAATAATTTTGTTGTCATATATATGCTTTGTGTCTTAATATGCCATACGCTAAATAAAATTCACTTTCAAATCGTCTTAATTTTTATAAAGTTTGTATCTTTCATTAATGTCCGAATTTGGGGGCCATTGAATATTCCAGCTTTTAACTTCTCCATACCAAAATAAAACGCATTTTAAACTACAGCTTTCAATGAACACTCGGCAATCGTTAGATTTGTATTTTTTTAAAGCCATGTCTAAAAGTAATTTTGCGATATTATTACAGAAGACAAGTTCTTCATTTTCGCTAAAAATTAATAATATTTCACTTTCCTTGTTTTGTATGCTGTAATTGTTACTTTTGGTTTTAATAAATTCTTTTCTTTTAGTCTTCATGCAAGAAGTTCGGATGCTTGTTTTGATACTTTTAGATTTCGTTTTAAATCGTAGAGCTCATTTTAAGAAACAACTGTGAAACTGATGTAACACCGTCATATTTACTACTAGTTGTATATTGTTTGGAATGTTGCGAGTTTGGTAACATCATAGTTTCTGAGGGCATACGAACCACTTTTGAGGCATAAATAGGCCAAGAAGGATTTTGATTGTGCAGGGTAGGTTATTTTATAGACTGTAAAGCTAAATATTACCACGTTTTATTTCGTATAAAACCTTTAACGTCTACTACGCATTCTCATATTAGCAACTTACCCAAACGCGCGTCATGCGTCCTACTATCTTGTTAAATAATGATCTCTGGCAGGTTAACAAAGTAAGGAGAGCAAGAAATTACTTGCAAAATCACGTTATGTATGTACGCGCAAAATAAATGTGCAGAAAGCGAATTTTAACCAGAAACCAAACAGTTATTACCTAATAACTCGTATCCAGAGGAGCCGTTGTAAATTGATTATTATTTTTAATATTATAAATACACCAAAATTATAAAAACCAGAGCGAATTCAGTACTTTCATGAATATATTTGTAAATTGTGTACTTGAAATAATAGAAATCTGCAGAAATATCCAGGGCAACAACATAAAATTTAAAGCTTTTTGGAGCAAATGTCTAGTCTTGCTAGTAGTAGTTTTTACAATTACGTGTAGAGTGCAAGACGGTAAACAAAACTAATTGCTCCAATACGGTGGGCATAGGCTAACAGAATAATTAACAACTTTAGTACAGAAGATTATATATCAACAAAATATCCTGGATGAAGGGGGAACCAGCACCACTGTCCTAATGCTCAAAAAAGGGGACAAAAAAATACCATCAAATTATTGAGGAATAAACCTTTTAAGCACTGTTGTAAAACTAACAACTTAAGTACTTACGAACAAAATCAACAATCTTACATTTGGCGGACGAACCACAGGGATTCAGGTCAGGAAGATCTTGCACAGACGTCTTGTTCGTATTAAGACAAATAATCGAAAAATTTATTGAATACAACATGCCAACGTTTGTATGTTTTGTCGATCTAATTATAGCATTTGACCGTGCTCAGCTAAAAGACGTCCTGCATCTTCTTTACACCAGGCAAATCCCATAAAATCTCACCAAAACCTTTGAGAACATATACAGAAACAATAAAATACGAGCAATAATAAAAGGAGACCTCACAGAACCAATACCAGCGGGTATCGGAATTCGCCAGAAAGACTCCCTGAGTCCTACCCTTTTCAATCTAATAATGAAAGAAATTACTCGAAGTGTTCCAGGACTAAAGGAATACAAAATGGGGAGTGCAAAAATCAAAATAGTGTGTTATGCTGACAATGCTTCTCTCATTGCAGAAGATGAAGATGCCTTACAAAGGTTATTACACTTATTTAACTTAAAAGCCAAGTGTCTAAACATGGAAATATCACCGACTAAAACAAAGTGCCTTACAACATCAAAAACCCCTCTAAGATGCAAACTTGAGCTTGACGGTATTGTAATCGAGCAGAAAATGAAATTTAATTACCTTGGCATAAAACTTTCCGGCTTTGGTGATATTGAAGCAGAGGTGAGAGATCAAACAACAAAAGCAATTAGAATTGCTGGCTGCCTGAATACAATATGGTGCAATAAGAGTATGGGAACGGACAATAAATCGAGGATCTACAAAACCGTCGTAAGGCCGGTGATGAGATATACCGCAGAAACCACGCCAGAAACAGCGAAAACCAAAAGACTCCTAGAGACAGCTAAGATGAAGATACTACGTAGAATCACTGGAAAGACACTACTGGATAGAGAGAGAAGCGAGAATATCAGAACAGCCTGTAAGGTCAAGAACATCGATGACTGGGTAGCAAACAGGAAGAAGGAATGGAACGAACACATAGGCAGAATGGACAACCGCAGTTTTATGAGAATTGCTCGCGACCAGTCCCCATTGGGACTAAGAGACGTTGGGCGCCTCAGGAAACGATTAAGCAACAGCATTACGCAAGTGGACAATAATTGAACAGGCGATTTGCCTAAAATCAAGAATGAAGAAGGAAGTGTAGAGTGCATATTTCTCGGGAGGTTTGTCTATAGTGTTTGGAGAGTAGACCTTCTTTGTGTATAAAAAAGTGTCCGGCGTAAAGCGTTAAAAAAGGGTTCATTAATTTCTTGTTTTAATTGATACATTTCCGAAAAATGAAACAAATACATGTGCGAAATTTTAGAGAACTAAATATGCAAGTTGTATGTACATTTACTCCATACTAACTTATTAGATAATTGTTTACTTTTAAAACAGCACATTTTACTCCGTTTACAACTGCTAAATTTATATCATACACCTTTGCTACGTTAGCGCCATTCTGGTCGACTTTTGAACTGCTATTTACAGTTCACAATATGGAGGGTAGAGATACATCTCATATAGGGGACAAGTTTAAAAAGTGTCTACTTGTGAACTGTAAATAACAGTTTAAAAACCGACCAGAATTGCGCTAATGTAGCAAAGTTTTATGGTATAAATTAAGCAGTTGAAAATAAAGTAAAATATGCTGAATTAATAAATTTAATTTACCAAATATAACCTAACAAACTGTAGGGATATAAAGACGTAAAGAGTGATTGATTCTTTGTGAACTTATAATAATTCTTTGCTGTGATTTTATAATCTGTTATGTTATAAAAATTTTTAAAACAATCAAATAATGATGAAAAAAATTTGTATTGTAAAAAGTTGTTCAAGTGGGCGTAAGTTAAAAGAAAAAATAATGATACGCCTTAGTCTCTGTCTTATTTACAACCAACGGTATGTAAAATAATTTTTTATTTATTTTTATTAAAGCAGTTTAAGATTTTCGAGTTTATAATTTTTTTAATAAATTCACATACTAAATTTTGGCGCTGTCTTTAAAATTTACCCTCGTGCTACTGTATCGCCACCTATATTTAACGCTTTTTAACGGACACTTTTTCATACACAGAGAAGGTTCTTCTCGTCTCTACCCTCCATAGTTTACAAGTGGACACTTTTTCAACTTGTTCCTCATATGAGATGGTTCTTCTTACCTCTACCCTCCATATTGTAGGGTAATTGTAAAAGTAATGTCAACTGTCATAACACATCTGTCCACTCAAATGTCAAAATTGACGACAGGGTTTCGCATTTTTAAAAGTAGAAATTCAGGATATTGACAACGTCAAAATTTGTTTTATATATTTTTTTAATGAAATATTATGGTCAATTCCGAAGAAAACTATGTGAAAATCCTGCTTTGTAATAGCTCAAGTAAAAGAGAATAATAGTGTTATCAATGAGTCCTGTTGCTTCTAAATTTGTGAATCCTTTTAAACGACCATGGTTGCAGGATAATGTCGCAGCAGCACCAGCAGGATCAGGCAGTACTGGTTTAAAAGGAATCGTAGCTGGTGGACTAACAGGTGGTATAGAAATATGCATAACATTTCCGACTGAGTACGTTAAAACTCAACTTCAATTGGATGAAAAAGGGGATAAAAAAAAATACGACGGCATAATAGACGTAGTCAAAAAAACTGTTAGACACCACGGAATCACTGGTCTTTATCGAGGATTAAGCGTATTAATTTTTGGATCGGTACCAAAAAGTGCAGTCAGATTTGGTTCATTTGAAACTTTTAAATCTCACATGCAAAAACCCGACGGTACCCTTAATCCCGCTGGCAGAATGTTGTGCGGCTTAGGAGCAGGTATTTGTGAAGCAATTATCGCTGTCACCCCCATGGAAACAGTCAAAGTTAAATTTATCAACGATCAAAGATCCGAGTCACCAAGGTACAAAGGACTGATCCATGGTGTCGGTACTATTGTAAGAGAAGATGGTTTCGGCGGTATTTACAAAGGAGTAACAGCAACTATCCTAAGACAGGGAACCAATCAGGCGACGCGGTTTTTTGTTATGGAAACACTAAAAGATTCATATAGAGGCGGGGATCAGGACGTTAAGGTTCCAAAACCGATTGTTGGGATGATGGGTGCTATTGCGGGTGCTTGTTCGGTTTACGCGAACAATCCGATTGACGTCGTTAAGACCCGCATGCAAGGTCTCGAAGCTAAAAAATACAAAAATACGTTGGACTGTGCTATTCAAATTTTTAAAAACGAGAGTCCAGCGGCCTTTTATAAAGGTACAATACCCAGACTTGGAAGAGTTTGCCTCGATGTTGCTATTACTTTTATGATATACGACAGCTTTATGGATCTATTTAACAAATTATGGTAAAAAGCTTGCATACATAATAATTTCCAAAGCAATAAGAAAATAATTACCTCATTCATTAGTTAGTTTTTTTGTTAATGCAATTTATATTTAACTATTTTATTCATTATTTATAATTTTGTATAAATAAATATATATGTACCTATACATAAAATGTTAAAGCACAGGTTTTATTTTGATTTTCTTTAACCTCATTCGCAACGCCTTGATATCCTAAATGATGTCGACCCATGGCGGGTTCATTACATTTCTTCTGACTCTATCTAAGGCGGCAAGTTTATTAGCTAGGTAAATGTCCTAACAGTACCTATGGGGTCTTTTTAATGTTCTCAGCACAGGCACTTTGTTTTTCAGTGGCCGAATATGCCTGCCCAGTGTGGTCTAGATCGGCTCACGCAAAAAAGGTCAACATTAGCATAAATGAAACATACAGAATAGCCACAGGCAACATGAAACCAACCCCATTGAATAACCTCTACAAGGCCACTGGTTTTACAAACTCTGATTCAGGAAGAACGGCCCAGGAACACACCAAGAAACTTAAAAAGACTTTCGATGACCACCATTCACTTATCGGCCGAGAGTGCGGTCCAAGGAGACTGAAATCTAGGCACAGTTTCCTAAGCAGCGCGCTGGACGAGCCCCCCTCCACCTACCCACCAAGAAAGGATCCAACCAACGGGGCACCCAAGGATTTGAAGACCTGGATAACACTGAACCACATTGGAACTTGGGTTGCCCTGGTGAAATCCAACCTGATTAAATGGGGTTTGCTAAACGAAGACGACGACAAGTACGACTGCGGTGCTATCCAGGACATGGAACACCTCCTCCAATTCCCTGCCTGCCCCAACAGATGTACCCTCAAGGATCTATGGCTCCACACACGAAAAGAGCATTGGACTTGGCCCGATATTGGGCCAATAAACTATAGATTCCCGGACACGAAAAAGTAAAGTAAAAAATGATATGAACAGCTGTTTCGTTGTTTATATCATAATATCATTGTCCAGTTTCGGGGTTCCAGAGGGTCCGTACATTCTACGTAATATCTTTCGCTTGAATCGTCTTAGTACTTGGGTGTCATTTACGGTAATGGTTCACGTTTCGCCTGCATATGTTATAATCGGTCTTATAATGGTCTTGTGAAAAGTAATTTTTAATTTTCCACCAAGGTTTTTAGACTTAAATAAAGATTGTAGAGCGAAGTAACATTTGTTTCCTTGGGTAATACGGTGTTTAAGCACTTCATATGTGTTTTTATCCGCTGGGGACACAATGGACTTGAGCAATTATCAACCTATTTCCCTGTTGTCAACCTTAGCCAAGATAATCAAGAAAATATTGAAAAACCGCATGATAAGCTATCTGGAAAAGTATAAAATTATGTCTAGTAGGCAATTTGATTTCACAGAAAATAAATCTACTGGGGATGCAATAGTTCACCTAGTCTCAGCGATAACAAAAAATATTGATACAAAAAAGCCTACACTTTGTATATTCGTCGACCTGAAGAAAGCGTTCGATACGGTAAGCCATAAACAATTATTACCTGTTCTACATAATATTGGCTTTAGAGAAATTTCATATCAATTTTTCAAAAGTAATCTTGTCAACAGAAAGCAACAGGTAGCAATTGGCTACTCAAAGAGCTCTACTAAAACTGTTTCGTACGGTGTACCACAAGGAACCGTCCTTGGGCCCATACTTTTTAATGTCACCTAAATGACTTACTAAAACTAGAGACTGAGGGAGACATCGTGAGTTTTGCCGACGACGCACCTAGTTGGACTTTGTTGAAAAAAAAAAGTGAGAGAGACTTCCTTAAAATCATCAGTTGGCTCAAAAACCGACTTCTCACAATAAATATCAATAAAACTATATTCCTGCCTTTTACTTCGTACTTCCGTTACCTACCAAATTACGATACACTTACCTTCTCTATCAATAATAAATCAACTTTAATTTTCTCTGAACCGTATATCAAATATCTGGGTGTATACATAAATCGCCACTTGAAATTGGACACACAAATAGGCAATGTGGTAAAGAGACTTCGTTTCACTCTGTATAAATTCAAATACCTTGTGAGACTACTTTCCGCTGACCAACTGAGGACGCTATATTATGCACTGGCAGAATCTCATATTAGATATGGGTTGATAGCATGGGGAGCTGCCACAAACAATTATATGATACGCTTGGAAAAAATTCAGAAATGGATTCTGAAAATAATCTATGATAAACCTTATTCCTTATTTCTGTAAGAAAAGTCGGTCTTATTATCAATATGGCAAAAACAAAATTCATGACAAACCTTGTTCCCAGCTGTGGCTTAAAAATTGGCGGAGGTGAATTTCAAATGGTAAATAGATATGTGTACCTTGGCCATGAGGTCACCATCTCAAGGGATAACCAGACATGCGAACTAAAGAGAAGGCTCACTCTCTCATGGGCAGCTTTCGGAAGACTTAAAGACGTTTTCAAGAGTGACATCCCCGTCAATCTTAAAAGAAGGGTTTTTGATCAGTGCGTGCTGCCAGTGATGACATATGGCTCAGAAACCCTAACACTAACAACAGCAATAGCTAAGAAACTTAGAGTTACACAGATAAAGATAGAGAGATCCACGCTTGGTGTGACCTTGAAGTACCACATAAGAAACGAGGATTTGCGCGGAAGAACCGGTGTCAGCGATTTCGTTGGATCTATTGCGAAGCTTAAATGCAACTGGGCTGGCCACGTTGCACAGATGCGAGACGGTCGATGGGAAAAGAGGCTTTTTGAGTGGAGACCTAGAACGGACAAGCGAAGTAGAGGAAGACCGCCAACAAGTTGACGATATTAAAAGGACCCGCAGCAACTGGATACAAACAGCACAAAATCGATTGGAATGGAAAATAATTAGGGAGGCCTATGTTCAACAGTGGACACAAAGGGCTGAATGATGATTATGATGATGAAACCTTATTCCCACCCAACAAACCAATTATACTTAAATGCGAACATTTTTGATGCACGACTTTTATATTTCATAACGACTGTCACGAGACAACACAAGTTCAATTTGGAACTCTCCTTCTCAAACCACAAATATGAAACAAGAAACAAAAACAAATCCATTATTACAAGACGTGAAAAAAATGCTCTAGAGAGATGTTTTCTCTACTTAGCACCAAAGTTCTATAACACAATACCTCCAGAACTCAAAACCATAAACTCGATAAACTTATTCAAATCAAAATTAAAAAAATGGGTGTGTAGTGTACCACGACTAATAATACACCAGTTCGTTGACGTTAATAACACTTACCATTTTTGAAGTCTGTTTGTATTGATCCATTCCAATGTCCCTTGTTGTTCGTGTCCGTCTTATCTCTATTACTACTCGAATATACTTCATTGCTTTTTTTGTTGTCTGAACATTTAGTGTTCTATTGTATAAAAAAAAAATAAATAAAAATGTGATTACTGTGATTTAATATTATAATGCCGGACTATTCTCCTCTATGAAACTATTTTAATATTTAACTATTTTATTATTATCATTATAGAATCTACATACCGCACGATATTACTTTCAAGGCCTAGCCTTTAGTGATTACAGTGTTATCGTTACCTTCAGATAGTTAAATGATTTAACATGTTTAAAATTGTATTCGTTTATTTTCACATTTTGTCATATGCGGTCGCGTGCGGGGTTTCTTGTTACATGCAAATATTTTGTTTTCTGCTCGTTCACCCTAAGCCTTATCTTATTAGCTTCTTTTTCAATGCGTACGGAATTCTCGTTTACGTTCCCTGTGCTACCTCCGACATTATCAAAATCGTCTGCGTATGCAAGTAACAAACTTGAACCTTGTGGTTCAAATAACTCCACTTTTTTCGATGTGGCTCTTGCGGCCTTTTCCAGGGCAATATTAAAAAGCATCGGGGACAGCGCGTCTCCTTGTTTTAGACTTGTCTTGGTCATGTCTTGGTCATACGCACTAGTTTGTTGGGTACTCCATAGCCCCACTCTAATGATGCTGTCATATGCTTGTTAAATGTCGACGAATATGTTATGGAAGTCTCTGTTAAATTCCCAGTACTTCTGCAGGAGCTGTCGGATGGTAAAAAGCTAGTCCATTGTGGATCTGCCGCCTCTGAACCGGCATTGGTAATCGCCCACAATCACCTCCACATAGGGAGAGATACGTTACAGGAGGTTGTGAAAATAACTGCATATATATATATATATATATATATATATATATATATATATATATACTCAATACTCATGCTATATATTTTTTATCTAAATTGAACTTCCAAAATATTTCCCCAAAAACAATTTAACTTATATTAATAATAAGTTAACAACCTACGGCTTCTTTAACTTTGAGTTTCTTTTTATTCACAAATATAAAGAGGACACTTACTCAAATTTTACATACATATAGTCACGCCTTTTTCCCATAGGGGAAGGCAGAGACCACTTCCTTCTACTTGCTACGGTTCTTGCACAGATCTTTTGCTTCCTCTACTTTCATCAGTGCTCTCATATATGCTCGTCGGTTGTTGGTACTCAGAACCTGGCCTTTCTTCACAACAATATTGATCTGATCTAGATATGTTCTCCGATTTCGACCTCTACCGACTTGTCCATTCACACTCGCCTATAAATTTGTTTTGTCAATCTTTCTTCATCCATTCTTTTTACGTGTCAAAACCATCTAAGCATTACTTTGTCTATCTTCGTAACCACATCTTCCTTTACACCACAGCGTTCTCTTATCTCACTATTCTTTACTTTATCTAACCAAGTCACTTCGGCTATACTTCTCAGTCCTTTAATTTTTATCTTCCAGAATTCAGGTATGTGGATAACAGGTACTTTCAGAAATCTCAGTTGACTTTGATATCCAGTATGAGACCACTCAGTTCGTCAGACTGTATTTATATCTGGAATCTTTAGTAAGCTATTTCTGTCTTGAATTTACTCGTGCAACAGGAAGTCCGTATACTTCTTTCAAAGTCAGGAACTCATTATCCTTTACATGTTTAATGTTCTTAAAACATAGTAGACAGCAGTAGATGTTCCTTACTGGAGTGTCAATTTGTTCTCTCTAGATCATCTATGTATAGCCAACTTCTATGACATAAATTAAAACTCTAATAATTTCAATTTACCTGGAAAATAGTTATATAAATTAAAAGCTAGATTAATTAAAAAAAAATTTAACAAAATATTTAATTTAACTGGAAAATACTTATATAAATCAAAAGCTAGATTTATTGAAAACAAATCTTAACAAGATATTTGCTTTTTAAAGGTAGGATCTTCGCAGTATTTAAAGATGTAAAATTTCAACATTTGAGAGCACAATGGCGTCTCATGTCTTTAAATGCTATGAAAAAATAATAATCCTTAATCACTAGCAAAATTCTTAAAACAAAATCAGAGAGTCGAAAAATAATTTAACTTTAAATACGCTAATACATTCTTTGCTTTTAATACCAAAAATTTAAACAAAAATTTCTATTTACAACTTTGAAAATTTAAATCTTACCTTTTCTTATCAAAAAAAAAAGGTATTTTAAAGCCGCAACAAAGGTTTACGTCTTCTCCCAAAGAATAACCTTCGACGAAAGAGAGAAAGTACCTCTAAAAGGCACATGCCAAAGAAAAAAATATTTTTCTTCCATACAACTTGCTTCCATAAAAAGCAAATACAAAAAATCCGGCAAAAGCAACCACGTGCTTTTATTTCCAGAAAAAGTCACAAATCGCTTCTATTAAGAGCACACGCCATCGAAAAAAAAACTTTTCTTCTTCCAGAAAACCATAAGGGGCACCCGCCAAAGGGAAACAAACACTTTAAACTAACTAACTTCGAAGTAAAATGATGAATTGTTTTTAATTTTAATTTTAATGAATGATTAAAACATCACCGTTTTTGCAGTTCTACCGATAAAGCATTACAATATACAGGATGTGAAAAATATGTATTATTACAAAAATCAAAACATGAAAATTATTTGAAATGCCATGATTTTGAAAATTATTGGTTAATTGTGACGCGCAGTGTATTTATTTATATTTTCTGTGTTAAATTAGAAAACTCAAAAAATACATCCAATGAGAGTGTTTTTTTTTTGTTGGAGAAGGGGATTGCATTGGTTTAAGACTTTTTGCCACGGTTTTGTTTTATTATTTTTATTTTTTTAAATTGTTTAATTGAGAGGGTTAAAAATACAATAAAGGTATTCAATGAACAAATTTAGTGAAATATTAATTTAATTAATTAATTTAATATTAATATTTTTGTTAATTGCAGCAAAATGCATCAAATTATTTCTTTTTAACTTACAAATAAAAAAAAAGGTTGAAAACTGAACGGTATCAATAACAATTACATTCGAAATGTTATGGATTTTTAGTATTATTCCAAATAGCTGTAACAATAAATGCCAGTTTATTTCAATAGCATAAAATTGCTCTTTTCCATCTGGATTAAGCTATAAAAAAGATCTTCATTCTGGCGCCAATTATTCACTCGTTTATGATGTAAATTAATCAAGTATGCCGAGACGCGTCATTGTCTTTTGTTTATCACTGAGAAAACAAATGACAAAGTAGGGAGCAATTTGAGATCCTCCTCGGTAACTAGATTAGTAACGTTCGAAGTTAATATCGCGGAAAATATTTTTTACGAGTTTACTGCGTGCATTACGTGATCTTGACAAATGTCTTTGCGATTATGCTATGTCAAATGTCATTAATGAATACTTACTCCGTAGCGCTACAGCCCCTGATGTGCTTTGGCTGACGCGACGACTTGCCTCCATTTAACTCGATCGGTCATAAGCTCCGTGCCATTTTCGACGCCCAATTTTCTCAAATCCGCAGCAATGTTGTCTCGCCATCTCAATCTGAGTCTTCCAAGTGGTCATTTCCCCTCAGAGGCTTTCTGCCATTCTATGCTGTTGCGTCTGTGTATCCTTTGTCGGGTCAAATATTTTCCTTAGTATTAGTCCTACGAATCTTCGGATGACCTCCTCATTTCGTACCGATAGCGTCCACGATTCGCAGCCGTACATGATGACAGGTCTGATGACAGTTTTGTATATTTTGATTTTGGATCTTCTAATTACTTCTTTGGATCCAAATACGTTATTAAGAGCATAAAAGCAGTTGTTTGCGGTTTTTAGTCGGTACTTTATTTCCTCGCTGATGTCATTGTCGACTGTAATGATTGTACCCAGGTACTTGAACTGCGTGACCTTTTTGAAGTTGTACTCATTCATTGTTACATTTTGTCCCAATCTCCCTCTGCCTGTCCTAGAGATGTGCGTGTATTTGGTCTTGCCTTCGTTGATCTTTAGACCCATTTTAGATGCCTCGTATTCCAGTTAAACAAACATTTCTTTACTATTTATTACGCTTGTTTCCACCACGTCAATATCGTCCACATAAGCAAGTATTAGTTGTGAACCATTCGTTTGGAAGAGCTTTGTTTCCAATTTGGAGTCCCTAACTACCTTCTCCAAGGCAATATTAAAAAGAGTAGGGGACAGCGTATTACCCTGCTTCAGTTCCGTTCTTACCCTGAATACGTCCGACATATCGCTTTCAACCAATACTCTGCATCTGGATCCTTCTACACAAACTCTGGTTAGTGTTATAATTTTATGAGGTATCCCGAATTCTACCATTGTCTTCCAGATCCTGACTCTTTTTACACTATCATATGCCTGTTGAAAATTTATGAACAATTGGTGTAGCTGCCTATTAAATTCCCAGTTTTTTTTTTAGTAGCTGTCTAATGAATAATACAAATAAATGGTCAACAAAAGTGACAACACAGCACAAACTTATACTTATCTGTATTGCCAATAAAATACATACATAAAGTCACGCTTTTTTTTCGTAGGGGTAGGTAAAGACCATTTCTTTCCACTGGCTACGGTTCTTACACAAGTCTTCTACTTTTATCAGCGCTTTTATACATGCTTGTCGGTTGCTGGCACTCTTGACCTGGCCTTTTTTTAAAAGAAATCCAATGGTGAGAGATCCGGTTTTCTGGACGGCTACTCTATTGGACCCCTTCTGTTAACACTCCGTTACTCACGCGGGGTATTTTAGACCTCATGCTATATTAACTAGTCGATTTTTTCGGTGGTGGGAAGCGTTGGTTCTCAACGCTCTCGCTTATCCTTACTGGCAGTCTGCTTTATAACTTAAGCCGTACTGCAGCTTAGTATGCCGCTAATTCTGCTCATAAGGCGGTTTAGAAGATTGTCTGGGTTGTTTTGGACCCCACGCGACCTATTTTGTTTGTAGTATAGTAAACACGATACAGACAGCGAACAAAAGAGTGAAGCCGAGAATCTGGACTTTGCAGAACAAACAGAATGGAAAAAAGATAGAAGGTATATCGTATTTTATTAGGAAAGATAGGGAATCCAAATGAAGTATAATCCCACCGCCTTCTAGTAGGACTAGAAAACACAACCTAGTTATAAAAGTACCCATTGGTAAAGCAAAAAATACAAAAACTGTATTGGAATGCTTCTTAATTTTTATTGATGAGAATATTATAGACACGATTGTTACGTCTACCAATATTTATATTGAGAAAATAAAATCTAATTTTTTTCGCGACAAAGATGCAAAGTCCACAAGCGCTTGTGAAATAAGAAGCTTACTGGGTGGGAACAATGTAGTCACCCAAGAACCGCCCATTCCCCCCAGCGACCCGCAGCAGCACAGCAAGCGCTCCATTGTTCCCGGATCCCCGCCACACAACCCGCAGGTCAGGCCTCCATTATACAGTCTTAGCTGATTTTTGTTCATCGGTAACAGCTCTGCCGTCTTTTTATGGCACGGTCCCTTTATGTATTATTTCCCGTGTTTTTTTTCCTAATATACTTTTCCAAGAGTTTTGTGTTTTTCCAAACCTCTTGCAACTTCCTGACGTCCTGGAATCCGTATCGGTTTGACGTGATTACGGTCTACCAGCGTTATCAGTTCTTCTTTGCAGTCAACGAGTATGGAGGAAGGGGTGGTACGGCCCTGAGGTGCCTCCTGCACAGGACTAAGGCTGTCTACTATAGAATTTCGCCCGGTTTCCTGTAGGCTCCGTTAGCGACGGTGCTCACCCACCGCCATGCATTTATCAGCACGTGTTGCATATCACTTTGGATTAGGCGTCTTTTAGTCGCCTTTTACGACAGAATGACCATACCTGGGATCTATTCTATTTTCCCCGTATCCCAGGGCAATATTATACTTGGCTGGGACACTTAAATCTGGCAGACAAAATATTTTAGACATGTGGAATACGAACGGGTTTGGTATAGATTTAGCTAACCTTACTATGAGCTACAACAGATTTAGATTCTTGTGTCGTTGTATTCGATTTGATAATATTTACGATCGTTTTATTAGACGTGAAGTAGATAAACTAGCGCTAATTAGAGATCTTTTTAATAGTTTCGTATATAATTGTCAACACTCATTTGTTCCTAGTTTATACCTAACCATAGATAAACCATTGGTAGCTTTCAGGGGAAAGTGCCCTTTTAGTCAATATATGGCGTCCAAACCATCAAAGTATGGAATTATGATATTTGCTATGGTGGACCCTAAAACAATTAATACAATTAATATGGAAATATATACTGGAATTCAACCTGAGGGCTTGTTTAAAGTCAGTAATGCGGCGTCTGATTTAGTAAAGCGATTGGTAGTACCTGTACAAAACACAAACAGGAATATTACTAAAGACAGGTATTTTTCAAGCATTTTGTTAACTAAGGATATGTTACGGGACCAAAAACTAACTATACTCGGCACTATTCAATTAAACAAAAGAGAACTTTCATCAGAATTCGTAAATGTTAGAGCTCGTCCTGAAATCAGCAGTTTATTTGGATATCAAAAAGACGTTATCATCGTCACTTTTGTCCCAAAAAATACAAGAATATTTTTGCTTTATTGACTATGCATTGTGATAATGAGATCGATAAAACCACAGATAAACCTAAAATTATTATGGCTTATAACCGCACTAAATTTGGAGTAGATATTGTGGATAAAATGTGTTTAATGTGTGTAGAAATAGTAAACGATGGTCACAATCTTCATCTTATGAATACTGCCGCTATAAATGCCTTAAATTTATATGTTACAAATAATAGTTAAATACACGAATGGATGAAGGTGTTATATTACAAATCTAAAGTTTTGTGAAAATAGAGGTATAGTTTTTGTTATGTAATTTTTTCTGTGTTAAGCTTATTAATAAGTTATAATGTTTATGTATTAATAAAAAGTAAAATAATTTTAGTAACATCAGCTCAATTTAAAAAAACTTAAAAAACAAACATTATTTTAAAAAAAATGTACCTAGGGTGGTCGTCCAACAATAAAACAATGGTGCACAAGGAACCATTGCGATATTGACGAAGGGCGACTTCGGCTAAGGTCGCATTGCTGACCTGACCGTTAGGCTTGGTTATGTATCATTTTTTACCCCCTTAGTTATCTTGTCTCTGCCGTACTGTGTACACGTGAAATTTAAGTATATCCAAATTTTATGCGCCAACGTAACTTTTCCCGGTACGTTTCAACATGTAAAAGAAAAAAACTGATAGCTATAATATTATTCCTTCTATTCTACGTCATTGAGTGTTACTTTGGCTGTTAAATGACGTATATAAAAATTAATTATTATGTTGTTTGTTGGTGTTTTTGGAGTGTTTTATACAAAATGGCTTGGGTAGTACACATTGAACCATTAAGACGTGTTATACTATGAACCGTGGTTCATTGTTTACCACATATTGGTTCACTAAATGCCAATCACCAATCAAAAACGGCAGGTTCTACTAGATAGATCACACAAATTACAAAAAAGAAAACTCAAAAAGAAAGAAATTGATTCAGATTCAGATGGTAGCTTAGTCTTAAGTTCCGGTTCTTCAGATGTAAAGTGGTTTGAAAAAGACAGAGAAAATAGGACTGCAGGGAAATACCGCTACTCACTACTGATTTCGCGTAATT
Organism: Agelastica alni; assembly: GCA_950111635.1. NCBI lineage: Eukaryota > Metazoa > Arthropoda > Insecta > Coleoptera > Chrysomelidae > Agelastica > Agelastica alni. Next base: position 63,593,548 of record OX467711.1, on the reverse strand, counting down.
GTCACGAGACCCTATGAAGAATTACTATGTGTTGGTGCTATTTAAAACGAAAAAAAAAAACAACATATGTTGCCAATATATTATAATGTGTTAATGGGGCAAAAGAATATTATGTTTTTTATTTAAGGTTGAAGGATAAGGAAAATTTTCATTTTACCCTGCCTTATAATTCGAAAATGGCAGTTGCACAATTAGATGACATCCAATATATTCTTCCGCCTTCAAAAATTTATGGAAGTAAAATTCAAAATATGACATTCGTTTTGATATTAATTTGAGTTGGTTGAATTTGCAATAAGTCCTGTGTAAAGTATTTAATTTTTGTTTTACCTATAATTTTTCGGTTACCAATTTGATCAATAAACTCAAATTCTACTTATAATTGCATTTTTCCTATTCGCTTATAAGACAGCCAAGTCTGAATATACTGAATCCTGGTTAGCAATATCTGCTTCATTGTTGAATTTACCCTGGTTCATCGTGAAGCAACCCATGTACACAATGAACCACTTGCTACTTTTTTTAAAATTTAATTTTTCTGCTAAAATATGGATATCTAGTGAATATAACATTAATTTTTCTATCACTCAATACATTACTGATACAAAATGGTTGTTGAAAAAAAATTTATTTTTAAATTTGCATACAAAAAAAAATAGGTTTATAGAAATATCGATATTCTTCTTTAACAAACTTAATCAAGTCCCAAGGGTTTTTCTTTTATTCATCAGAGATTATTTCGTAGTTCTCATGAATTTTCTCAATTTCAATGTCATTTGGTGAAGCAGTATTTTTTTTCTTTTTAAGAATATTTACTTTCTGGAAGGGCACCGTGTCGTCGTATGAAGTGGGAACCATACTCTTTAACCCTTATCCATTTAATCCCATCTCTAAATCTTACCGTTTGCTGTAGTTTATCTTTTTTTCCATTGGTTGTGATTTTCAGGTTTATCAAACACACGCCTTTCGTCTATCTGTTAAGAAACTTTTTGCTGTTCTACAAGTTTTACAATTAATTGACATCTGGAACTTATTTTGTCACACTGTAGTAAAAAAAGAAATCATGATACAAAACGACACGATATTTACTCCGCGTCTGATGCGGGCTTCTCGAATTTTTCCCTAACCTCACAATTAATTTTGATTAATTGCGAGAATTATATAGATGTGATTTTTGATTACATAACATGCAAAAATCCTATTTTTATTTATACCCATTCAAGATGGATTTCTTAAGTTGGAAGTTAGTCATCTTCTTAAATCTTAAGTGTAAAATCATAAATCTTAAATGTTTCTATAACAATTACAATGCTGTTTCCATATTCCATATGTCTTAAACGATCAATCTTAAATCTTAAGTGATAAATATTAGGTGTTAAATTCTTTTATAAAGTCACCCTTACCAATGGAAACAGATGCGTAACCAGAACCAGAGACGTCACATTCTGTTAAAGGAATAGGTGTTTTATGTGATCGCAAAAAAGATCGTAAAACCAAAATGGCTTGTTCTTCATGCAGAAGTTTGGTGTGCAAAGAGTACTCCAAAATAATTTGCAACACATGTGCAGTCAAAAAGGATCGAGTTGATAGTGATTCTGATTAAAAGTTTTTTTGTAGTTTTCTAACACGCCTTATTAAATTATACTTATGTTTATTGTTTTATTACCTTTTTTTTGTTTTAGTTCTTTAATATATTGTACTTTAGATACGTAAACTTCTTTTATTAAAAAACATTTAACTTACTTCTCCAAGTCATGTATAGAACGTAAATATTTTCATGGGGTCTACATTACCCCACTCGAGCATGGTCGTTGCAAATTGCTGCGCGAGTAATGGACTGGTAATTAAATGCCCTGGAAAATGTTGGCTTAAAAACTGTCCTATGCGTCTAATATAATGTGGGGTCCCCCGTTCTGTCGGAAAATTAGTTCGTCATCTAAAAGATTATTATCATGTTCCAATGTGCCAGTTATCATTAGTTCAATAACGTCTTCTAACAAATTTAAATAAGTTGTTTCAATGGGATTTCCGTTAATAAATAATGGTCCAATAATGTGATTCCCCAAAATGCCAACCCATACATTTAATGTCTCAGGTGTTTGTGTATGTTTCTGTACGATTAAATAAGGATTACTCTTACTTCAATAACGACAGTTATGTCTATTAACTTCACCATTTAACATAAAGGTACACTCGCCGGAAAAACATGTATTGTACAATTGAAAAGATGGATTTAACACATGGCAGTAAGCGGGCCTGGAATGTAACAAAAAAGCTAAATGGTAACCCAACGAAGATTAAACAACCGTATGCAATAAGCCCGGACCAATCATCAACTTCTCGAAAATGAAAAATTCAGGAAAAGCAAGGCCCCAAAAATCAAAAGAAGACCGGAAATGGAAACAGACCTACTACCTTAGGACAAAACAATGACTGTTGAACCTTTATAACAATTGTAAGACTACTTATCAAATCCCAAAACAATGGCGCAAAACAAAAGTAATTGCTCTTCTCAAACCGGGGAAAGATCTGGAGCAGCCAAACAACTACCTCCCAATATATTTGCTGTGTCATCTGACGATCTTGGCATCGCAATACAAGACAAAACATACAAACAGATTGAAACTAAACTGAAGGAAGCCTTAGAAATGATGTCACATTACCACAAGGAAAACTCACTGAAACCAAATCCTGCCAAAACCCAGGTATCTGCCTTACATTTAAACACCCATCTAGCAAAGAAAAAATTAAATATGTCCTGGGAGAGGCAAGTGCTGGAACACACAGTTAAACCCAAATATCTCGGTGTGGTACTCGATCGCTCTCTGACCTACAAATACAACTGCTAAAACACTAGGCAGAAAGTCACTACTAGGAACAACCTTCTTAAAAAACTAGCAGGGAACAAATGGGGAGCAAACCTTAAGGATTTAAGAACAACAGCTGAAGCAATGTGTTTGTCAACGGCGAAGTATGCCTGCCCGGTATGGGGTAAATCAAAACACTATGGCACTGAACGACACATGTCTGATAATTACCGGCTCTATCTACTCCATTACCACTGCTCTACCGAACAGCGGGTTTTGAATCACCGGAAGAGCGAAGCAGCGGTGTCCAGTACTTGGAGAAGTTCAAACAAACTTTTAATGACAGACACCCATTGCACCAGCTCGAAGAACCTGGACGATCCAACCGGCTTAAGTCCAGAAAACTTTTTATGAGAACTGTCACCAAAGAACCACTAGTGACTTACCCCTTGCATCAAGATCCCTTACACAGAATAGAGACGGAGTTGAAAACCTGGCGCATGCTAAATCGCATGCGTACTGGCGTCGCCCCTGTCAAGTCCAACCTGGCGAAGTGGGGTATGATAGGAAATGACGGAGTTCTGTGTTAGTGCGGAGAAACACAAAATATGGAGCATATAAGAACATGCGAACTGTGTCCCTCAAACTGCACTCTCGATGATTTATGGCTCGCTAACAATGAAACAATCGACGTAGCCCGATTTTGGGCCAAAAAACTGTAACATTAGGATTCGGACACGAAAAAGTAAAAGTAAGTGTACAATCGATGTGGGTTTTATTTATTAATTGGCTAAATTCTTTAAAAATTGAAGCCAACGATTAGGATTATCTTCGCAGTAATCTAAGGATGAAATTTATGGGATTTTACAATTTGATAAACACTAGATGCTGATACACCATATGCTCAAGCAAGATAGATGTCTGATAGGCTGTCGATTATTCATTTGTAAATGACCCCATACCGCCACTTCAATTGCTTCATTTCGCACTTGAAGTTCTACTCCGTGATTTTAATTTTTAACCCTACCTGTGGTTTTAAACTTATTGATTAATTGCTTTAAGTATTGATAATTTACGTTTCTTTTCCAGGTGGTTGATATTAAACTTTCTAACCGAAGCCTTAACACTGATAGTTTCTGAAGTATAGCTTAACGATTTCCATTCTTTCCTCAGTAAACAATTTTAGTTAGCGTTGACAATAAACTGTCTGATTAATCAGTCGTTGAAAATTTTCAAATCAAATGTAAATTGATATTGGTACTTTTAAAACTTATAAATCTTGTTAGCATTTAAAAGAACACTTTATCAAAAAGTGGAATTTTTACAAAAACAATCTATTTTCACTCCATTGGCGGGGTGATAACGATTTGCAGGTATATTGTATCGTTGTGTATGAACGTAAGTGGTGAAGCTCATTTTGAACATTCAGTTCCTTAATTTGGTGAAATTTTAAGTTTTTGTGTTATTACTAAAATTTAATAAATTAGTTAAATTCAAAATATCCTTAAAGTTATTTTATAAATTTAAAAAACATATTATTCTGATTCATGTCCTTCTCAATTATTTTTCGGGGTGAATAGCGGGTTTAGGACGAAAGAAAACAAACTTTTCGCTCTTTTTAAACCGTTGATGTTTTGATCATTATTTAAGATCTTTCTCAAGGCTACACATACGGAAAAAAACTCTATAATGGGTAAAATTAATTAACACCATCAGTGGACTTATTTTTAACAATTGACTATTTATGCATAAAATATTAATAAAAAGCAATATCAGAGTCAATTTGGTCACATATTAATCCCTTTGATTCAAATATACAAGAATATTTTTGTTAACAAGTAAATAGTTTTAATAAATTAATTACATAACAAAACAATATTAAAAACAAATAATTTCTATTTCTTCAATAATATTAAAATCACATACAGACAGCACAAACAAACTGAGGCAATAAAATATTAGTTTATGTTAATTTTCTTTTAATGAACTGTTTTTTTATAATTTTTTCTCGCTAATTGTCTACATACTATCAATACCAACGGCTGTTTATCTTTATTGATTTTTAAATATGTAAAATAGCTTTATGAACAGCCAGAAAGTGTCAAAAAGGCACGTCTGGCTGTGCGTAGAGGTATGTTGGTTCCTACACTTATTTATGGTAGTGAATGTTGGGTTTGGCAGAAGAAGCATGAAAATAGGATTAATGCTGTGGAGATGAGTAGTCTAAGAAGTATATCCGGAGTGACTCAGTTGGATAAAGTAAAGAATAGTAAGATAAGAGAACGCTGTGGTGTAAAAGAAGATGTGGTTACAAAGATAGACAAGGGAATGCTTAGATGGTTTGGACACGTAAAAAGGATGGATGAAGGAAGATTGACGAAACAAATTTATAAGCGAGTGTGAATGGACAAGTCGGTAGAGGTCGACCTCGGCGAACATATCTCGATCAGATCAACATTGTTTTAAAGAAAAGCCAGGTCAAGAATACCAACAACCGACGAGCATGTATAAGAGCACTGATAAAAGTAGAGGAAGCAAAAGATGTGTGTAAGAACCGTAGCAAGTGGAAGAAAGTGGTCTCTGCCTACCCTGTATACATTCAGGCCCTGTACATCGGTTCTGCAATTTATGGTATCATTCAAGGAAATGAAAATCATCTCGCTTAAACCCCTTTTTTTGATATTCGGCTCACGATCCAAAACTTTTATTGACGAAAAATTAAAATTATGGCTAGTAGTAAAATGATGATTGCTTAATGCCGTTTTTTTCTACTTATGTCTATTAATTTCTCGACAGTCATATTGGTATTGATTCATCCCTTTTTTAAGGTATCGTTTTGTTTGTCCAATATAACATTATCTTTAGGAACAGGATCTTTAATTTTATAAAAAATCGAACCAACTACTTTAATATTATAAAATGCCAATTTGCATTTTGTTTATGATTTTTTGAATATTTTTAGACAGTCCAGTGAAATAAGTAAATTTAAAATATCTTATATCTCTCTTACTCTTATCAATCGCGTGACTATGCCTTTGTTTATATTCATTGATTATCCCATTTACCAATGACCTTGGATATTTATCCACAGTCAAAATCCGTATTATGTCATTCTTAATCTCATGATAGAACTTTATGCTACTCAGTTCAAAAGCTCTATAACACATGCTTTTAATAGTGGCAATCTTATGAGAGAAGGAATAAGTCGACATAAAGTTAAGGACCCTTCCGGAAGCTGTAGGTTTCTGATACCAACACGTCGAGATCGTAACATCACTATTATGTATCACCAATGTGTCTAGGATTTGGATTTTTTCCTCTTTTTCAATTTCCATAGTAAACTGTATTTTTTTATGGTAATTGTTGAAATGTGTTAGAAGCTCTGTTATTTTATCAGATGAGCAAGCCAGTGGAATATCATCAACATACAGCTTTATAAATGAAAGATCAAATGGAATCTTTTCCAAAACATTCATAATAAGATAAGCTTATACTGGACTAGCTGGGTTTCCCATGGCTGATCCATCAAGTTGTTTATAGAATGTTTCGTTAATTTGAAAAGGAATATTAATCAAATTACAATGTTGTGCAGAGAATTAAATTACCTTTTAAATGATGCGTCACGTAACCACACTTGCTGTTTAAAAAAAATTTGTCCCCCTCCCAATAAAAAAAACGTGTTTTTTTTAAGTAAAACTTTTTCACCCGCACCGCTCTAATAAGAAATACAGACAGTGAATCGGCAAAAACGTAACGTCATCACTTTGGAATTTTACGAGAATGCGTGACGTTTCTCCTCCGCTTTTACTACGTTGTTACTTAAAAGAAAATATTAACAATATATAAAATATAAATATAAAAAATATAATACAAACCCGTTTAAATCAGAAGTCGTAGGATTTTGATATATAACATCATTACTCGGAGTTGGTTGTATAAATTGTGGTTGCTGAATAATCACATTGGGATAAAGAGAATGCTAAAAATGATTAAAATCCATAGCTGACTGTGTAAATATTATTACTTATAATAATATTGCACGAGTGCATGACGTTGACTTCGGATTTCAAATTGTAGCTGATTTATGTTCGGTCTCGTGTGAAACAAATGATGTGAAAATTATTATCATAATTGCCTTTTATATATCTACAAATAGCATAATGGAGGACATTATACGATTTCTTCATAATAAGTTATTAATATATACCAAAGAGCAACCTGCGTGCTCTAAACATTTAAAAAATGCGCCGCTGATTTTATTGTTAATTTTGTAAACGAATCGTCACAGCCATTACTGAATTTTATGGAAAATCAAAAAACCGAAATAAATGGTAAACTTTCGGAATTGTTTTTTGTCTTAATTATCTTAAGAACAAAAATGATAACGACGTGGGACTAATTGCTTTCGACGCATAATTACGCAACTTAGGACTGATTAGATTTTTAGCAAAATTAATTGAGCTGTTTTTTATAAAGAATAAAAAAAATGGTAAACTTTCGGAATTATTTTTCGCCTCAATTATCTTAAAAACAAAAATAATATTGACGTGGGACCAATTGCATTGGACGCATAATCAGGCAACTTAGATAAGTTTAGATTCTGAGTAAAATCTGCAAAGCTCTTTTTGATGGAGAATCAAAAAACTGAAAAAAATGTTAACTATGGGAATTATTTTTCGTCTCGATTATCTTAAAAAAAAAGGATATATACGTAAGACCAATTGCATTTGACGAATAATTACGCAACTTAAAATTGATTGGATATTTAGCAAAATCTGTAAAGCTGTTTTTTATGGAGATTAAAAAAAACTGAAATAAATGGTAAACTTTTAAAATTATTTTTCGTCCCGATTATCTTGAGAACAAAAAATGATATCGCCGTGGGACTCAATTGTATTCGACGCATAATTACGCAACTAAGGACTAATTAAATTTTTAGCAAAATCAATGAAGCTGTTTTTTAAGAAGAATAAAAAAAAATATGGTAAACTTTCGGAATTATTTTTCATCTGAATTATCTAAAAAACAAAAATGATATTGACGTGGGACCAATTGCATTGGACGCATAATTAGGCAACTTAGATTTGTTTACATTCTGAGCAAAATCTGCAGAGCTGTTTTTGATGGAGAATAAAAAAAAACTGAAAAAAATGTTAATTTTTGGAACTATTTTTCGTCTCGAATATCTTAAAAAAGAATGATATCGACGTAAGACCAATTGCATTCGACGAATAATTAAGCAACTTAAACTGATTGGATTTTCAGCAAAATCCATAAAGCTGTTTTTTACGAAGATTAAAAAACTGAAATAAATGGTAAACTTTTAAAATTATTTTTCGTCCCGATTAATTTCAGAACAAAAAATGATATCGCCGTGGTACCCAATTCATTCGACGCATAATTAGTCAACTTAGGACTGATTTGATTTTTAGCAAAATCAATTAAGCTGTTTTTTTATGGAGGATAAAAAAACCAAAAAAAAAATGGTAAACTTTCGGAATTATTTTCATTGCAATTATCTTAATGACAAAGATGATATTGACGTAGGACCAATTGCATTAGACGAATAATTAGGCAATTTAGATTTGTTTAGATTCTGAGCAGAATCTTCAGAGCTGTTTTTGATGGAGAATAAAAACTAAAAAAATTAGTAAACTTTCGGAATCATTTTTCGTCTCGATTTTCTTGAAAAAAAATGATATCGACGTAAGATCAATTGCATTTGACGCATAATTACGCAACTTAAACTGATTAGACTTTTAGCAAAATCTGTAAAGCTGTTTTTTATGAAGATTAAAAAAAACTGAAATAAATGATAAACTTTTAAAATTATTTTTCGTCCACTTATCTCGAGAAAAAAAAATGATATCGACGTGGGACCCAATTGCATTCGACGCATAATGACGCAACTTGGGACTGATTAGATTTTTAGCTAAATCGATCGAGCTGTTTTTTATGGAGAATCAAAAAACTGAAAAAAATTTGAAAATTATTTTTCGTCCCGATTATCTTAAGAACAAAATATGATATTGCCGTGGAACCCAATTGCATTCGTTGCATAATTACGCAACTTAGGACTGATTAGATTTTTAGCAAAATCAATGAAGCTGTTTTTTAAGAAGAATAAAAAAAAATATGGTAAACTTTCGGAATTATTTTTCATCTGAATTATTTAAAAAACAAAAATGATATTGACGTGGGACCAATTGCATTGGACGCATAATTAGGCAACTTAGATTTGTTTAGATTCTGAGCAAAATCTGCAAAGCTGTTTTTGATGGAGGATAAAAAAAAACTGAAAAAAATGTTAATTTTTGGAACTATTTTCAGTCTCGAATATCTTAAAAAAGAATTATATCGACGTAAGACCAATTGCATTCGACGAATAATTACGCAACTTAAACTGATTGGATTTTCAGCAAAATCCATAAAGCTGTTTTTTACGAAGATTAAAAAACTGAAATAAATGGTAAACTTTTAAAATTATTTTTCGTCCCGATTAATTTCAGAACAAAAAATGATATCGCCGTGGGACCCAATTCATTCGACGCATAATTACTCAACTTAGGACTGATTAGATTTTTAGCAAAATCAATTGAGCTGTTTTTTTATGGAGAATAAAAAATTAAAAAAAATGGTAAACTTTCGGAATTATTTTCATTGCAATTATCTTAATGACAAAGATGATATTGACGTAGGACCAATTGCATTAGACGAATAATTAGGCAATTTAGATTTGTTTAGATTCTGAGCAGAATCTGCAGAGCTGTTTTTAATGAGAATAAAAATTAAAAAAAATGGTAAACTTTCGGAATCATTTTTCGTCTCGATTTTCTTGAAAAAAAAATGATATCGACGTAAGATCAATTGCATTTGACGCATAATTACGCAACTTAAGCTGATTAGACTTTCAGCAAAATCTGTAAAGCTGTTTTTTATGGAGAATTCAAAAACTAAAATAAATGGTAAACTTTTGAAATTTTTTTTTGTCCCGATAAAAAAAGATATCGACGTGGGACCCAATTGCATTCGACGCATAATTACGCAACTTAGGACTGATTAGATCTTTAGCAAAATCGATTAAACTGTTTTTTATGGAGAATAAAAAAACTGAAAAAAATGGTAAACTTTGAAAATTATTTTTCGTCCCGATTATCTCAAAAACAAAAAATGATATCGACGTGGAACCAATTGCATTTGACGCATAGTTACACAACTTAAAATTGTTTAGATTTTTAGCACAATCGGTATATTTGTTTTTTATAGAGAATAAAAAAACTGAAAAAAATGGTAAACTACCTGAATTATTTTTTGTCTCGATTATCTCGAGAACAAAAAATCAAATAGCGCGTGCTTTCGCTACTTCTTGTTACACACTTCCTGTTACACACTTTCTGTTACATTTCACGAAATCACTCCCACAAATTGCAAGAAAGCGAGATGAAAGATATTACACATCTGTTACAAACTTTCATCCCATTTCACGAAATCACTTCTACAAATTGCAATATTGAATAAAACTTTTTGATGTAATTCGGTTTTTTTTATTATTTGTCAAAAAAAAATTAAAATATACAGATTTTATTTCAAATTACATTCGGAGTTAAAGAAAAAATGTCAGGAACTGCGTTTCTTACGTTTTACCCCGACCTCACAATTTTTGTTTTGTTTTGAAGAACCTAAGAACCTAATTAAAATACAAATTAATTTATCACACATTTTTTCCCTGTATATTTGTTCCAAAAGAAAATTTATACTTAGATAATGTTGCACTTAACCTGAATAGATATTTTGCAAATTAATTAACTATTTACAAAAGGTATTGAAAGAAATATTTATACTTTACAAAATATGCAGTAATTTTGCGGCGAAGTGTAGTATGAAATATTGACCGCTTGCTTTGGTCACTGCATTTTGTATTTTTAAATAATTTTCATTTAGATTTTTTGTTTATGTTTTGTTACTTACTCTAAAGTGAAAATCGAAAATCAGATTTAGCTAAGTGTCTGTTAGTTACAAACTAAAAATGACGCATTGTAATGGCGCTCCAGGGAAATCTATGTAACAGCGGCATCTGTTTACACAGTTATTGATCTTTATTACTTCTCCTTGGAAATGCAATAAAGTCTACTATAATCCATTATCTTATTGTTTCATTATTCAAGATTTAGGCAAAATGGGAACTGAAATGGCTGTCATTTGACTAACAAAAAACAAATCATCGCAGTGTTGCCAATCATTAGATATTTCAGTAATTTAATATCCAAATACACTGCCGGGAAAAAAATTTAGATTTAGTCCAAGCAATAGGGAAAAGTGCGTGCGAAAATTAATATCCAAAAAAAAAATATGAGCGTAAAGGAAATTAAAATTCAGGGTGAGTTTCCATTTTATGAGACTCGATCCTGATTACCGAACATAACCTAAAAAATTTGCAAAGTTGCGAAAAGGGTTTTTTTTTAATAACTAAAAATCTGCAGCTCCGATCGAAAAAAGTTAAATCAGGAAATTGTAGGTATTAAAAATATCTATCTATCTATCTATTAAATTAATTATAATTTTTCGGATTTTTTTGAAATACAAAAATTATCTCGGCTCCAAGTGATCGTCGAAATTCAATTTTTTTTTTCAAAATGCGTAAAATGATGCCAGAAATATATTTTCGTAAAAGTCATTTTTATATAAACAAAATTAAGAAATTTATTATAAAAAAAAATGTAAAAAATATTGCAATTTTTTTACTCATTTTTCGACCCTTAAAATTAAAAAAAACAATATACTTTTTTAAAAATATGAAAGCACAACTCTTAAAGAAAAAAATAAGCCCTAAATCGTTACTGTAGCATCATTCTCGGAGCAGAACTAGCTAAATTAAGAGAGCATATTTTTGGAAAAAACTTCATATATCTTGAAAAATAATCAATATTTATCAATTTTTCTAACAAACACTTTTTTGGCTTGCCATAGGCTACACTAAACAGTAAGTAAAAAGTTTGAATACGTTACAGTTAACGAGTTATTGAAAACCCGATTTTTCACGGTTTTTCCAATATAACTCGAGAAGTATCAATGATACCGAAAAATTATAATTAATTTAATAGATAGATATTTTTAATACCTACAATTTCCTAATTTAACTTTTTTCGTTCGGAGCTGCAGTTTTTTAGTTATTAACAAAAAACCGCTTTTCGCAACTTTGCAAATTTTTTAGGTTACGTTCGGGCAGGACAACGTCTGCCGTGTCCGCTAGTACCCAATTATTTATTATTATTTTTCAATGAAATAAATAAATTTAACTAATAGTTTTTATTAAATGGTTTTGTACTAAGTACATTCATTAGAATTTAAGGAAATGCTGACATTAAGTCAATTTTTGTTATAAGGGGGACACATTTTAACAATACAGATATCACTTTCCCGTTCTCCTTTTGATTGGTGTTTGAAGTGGAATTTGTTTCAACGGGCGCATTAAGTGCTGTCATTAGCGAACATTTTGTGCTAATTATTGATAATGGACATTCGCACCGTGTACCGCAATTATTATCAATGACTAGAACTACACGGAGTTTTCAGCATAAAGTGGGCGGATTTGGCAATCAGCGTATTTGGCCAGCTAACTAAATTTCTTGAATAACTCCATTAGGTCTGTACAGGATTTGGGTAACGCTTGTGCGCACATCTAGACAACTTTGCCTCTAAAATTAATTGATGGTTTAGTTTAAAGTACGCTTACTAAGGCTCGTAGCCTACTTCAAACTTGTAGTATTTCTACTCGCTACCACTTATTTATTTTACGAGAATTTTTGTAATATCCTACTTTAATTACTAACACTTTGTACAAATGTTAAATGTCAACATTATTTTGAGTTTTTAACAAAAACTTTTTGCCTTAATGTAATAAAATTTGACTATTGGGTTTTTTAAACAAACACAAACGTTTTTAAACCTAAAAAATCGGTACAAATGTGTACAGGGTGTTTCAAAAAAGGTGACCCCATCTCTAGGATAGGTAAAAAACCGAAAAATAATTTGTGTTGGCTTGGTAAAAGATTTAGGTAACGCCATCTGTATTCAAAATAAAGGGCGTTAAAGAAAAAAATGTATACACGTTTATTACGATTTTACCAAAACTACTGGAAACTTTGAAATAAAATTTTAAATGAATATGTTTTAAAAGCTAATACATCCCATTAATTTGTTTTTATATCTGACTCTCGTAGAAGTAGCTACTTACACGGTTCGTATCAAGTAGTATTGAACATAACTTTTTTAAGGTTAAATTATTTAATCAAAATTTTAGGTAAACTTAAACATTATTCAATTTTACATTAAAAAGGTACCCATGGTAAAACTCGATACTGTGTATCGTTTTCGGAATATTTTGATTTGAAAATTATGAAGTACTTACCGATGCTGATATAAAGTAATGATAAAGTTAATAATTATTATTATTAATGATTAGTATGCACTATGTAAGTTAAAAAAAATTTGTCGCGTAAATGAGACCTCATCGATAAAACGGATACATGTTACCAAATTGGGATTAAGGGTCCACCCATGATATTTTTAGCATCCTCCTGTAAAGCCACATTTCGAAAGCTCGAGTCTTCTTTTTTGTTGCCTCGGTTAATGTTTATGACTCCATCCCATAAAAAAGAATCGAGAAAATATAGTATCGGAGGAGTCTGATTTTGATGTCGATGTTGAGGGTGTAACTTTTAAATAGTTTAGCCATTTGGTTGAAGGCGGCCCTTGCTTTCTCTATTCTATACCTGATCTTCTGTAAGTGGTCCCCATTATCATTAATCATGGTTCCCAGGTAGGTGAACTGTGTTACTCTGTCTATTGGTGTATTGTTGATCGTTAAGCTGTATCTTCCACCAGTTTCTCTACTGATTACCATAAATTTGGTATTACTAATGTTTATTTTTAAGCCATAGTTACTGCTGAAGTCTTTTATTTTGTTCATTAGTTTTTGTAAGTTGTTCATGTTGTCGGTGAAAACCACAGTATCATCTGCGTACCGGATGTTGTTCATTTGTTCTCCATTCATAAAAATTCCTATGTCGGTAATCTCAAGGGCCTCTTTAAAGTTTCCTCCGAATAGAGATTAAATATGAGTGGTGACAGGATACAGCCCTGCCTAACTCTTTGAAGAATGTTTACTGTATTGGTTTGCTCTCCAATATTAATTTTAATAGTAACTGATTGATTACAGTAAAGGTTTCGGATGATTCTTAGATCTTTTTCATTCATCCCCGTATTTATCAAGATGTCTTACATCTTTTTGTGTTTTATTCTAAAAAAACTCCTCCTGGTAGTCTATACACGTAAAAAATACTGACTACGACTTTTTTTACTAAGGCTTCATAGTACGCAGGTGCATACACACGTATTAACGCTCAGACCAGAGCAAGTATTACACAGTGTGCACTCACTATACGCACACATACCTACAATGCTTAGTAGACAAGAGTGAGAAGGCTACGAAGCAGGGAACAAAAAGGAAACCAAGTAGTATAAAACGCTGTACAATGTATTCCATCTTATTCTCTCGCAGGTTTTACTTTAAAAATCCATGAATTAAGTTAATAATATATCAGAGTAATTACTTTGTTTGTTGATCCATACACGTACGTAAATATTTAAACAGTGTGCAGAATCCTATAAAATGTTAAAAAAAATTTTAATATTGTTAAGTGATTACTCTATTATGACAATAAATTATCTGACAACGCTGCATTTGTTAGCCGTAAAAAGCGTAACTAACATCAAAAGGACAAAGGGAACATTAATGACCAAAGCAGAAGGGAATGTATTTTTTTATTTGACGTCACAACGTTTGAATAAACAGTCTCCATATAAAACGTCGTTTTACTTTATAAATAATTGTTTGGTTTCACATACAGGGGTAATCACTATAAATTACCCACTTTTTATAATTTTTTTTATTGGTCACAGCAAAATATAATATATATATATATATATATATATATATATATATATATATATATATATATATATATATATATATATATATATATATATTATATTAAACGGGTTGTTTCTAAATTTATGCGAAAAAATTTAGAAGATATTATGATAGATCTTTCCTGTAACAAAATTTCTTCGGCCCACCCCATTCCAAGATATCACCCCTAAAAAGTGGTAAGTAAAATTAAAACAAGGTATCACACAGGATATAGTATTTTTTTTTACCGATTCTCTTGGTTTTAAATAGTACATCTATTTGAGGCCCGGCAATATAAATCTAAACCCTAAAGTTAAAAACCTAACTCTTTATTCACACTACATAAAAGTAAAGTACTATAAAAGCAATATTAAAGCTCAAGAAACCAACATTAAAAATAAATAAATTACTGTCTATACAGTATGAGACCCGTCTCTAGGATAGGTAAAAAGCTGAAAAATAATTGAGGTTTGCTTTGTAAAAAAATTTTCGTAACGCCATCCGTATTCAAGATAAAGGGCGGTAAAGAAAAAAATTTTGATTATTACTTTATAATTTTCAAATCAAAATATTTCGAAAACGGTACATAGTATCGAGTTTTACCAAAAGTACCTTTTTGGTGTAAAATTGAATAGTGTTTAAGTTTACTTGAAATTTTTTTTAATAAATATAACCTTAATAAAGTTATGTTCAATGCTACTTAGTACGAACCGTGTAACTAGTGCCCTCTATGAGAGTCAGATATAAAAACAAATTCATGAGATGTATCAGCTTCTAAAACATATTTAAATAAAATTGTTTGCAGTAATTTCTACAGAATCGTAATAAATGTGTATAAATGTTTTTCCTTCAACGCCCTTTATCTTAAATACGGATGGCGTTACGAAAATTTTTTACCAAGCAAACCCCAATTATTTTTTAGTTTTGTATTTATCCTAGAGACAACGTCACGTTTTTTTTAAAACACCCTGTAGAGAACTGCTAACATAACATTGACTGAAATAAATATAACGCTCGTACACAAAAACTCATTTTTAATGTTTGAAAATAAAGTTTGTAGTGAGTTACATTGTTTATTTTATTGCATTGGAGTGTATACGAAGTAACAAAGTAGTTTTCATCGATTTCAAGTAAATAACGCAAAGCTGGTAGAAGTGTAGCTTATGTAAATCAAGTTAAAGGAGGTAATCACATTCAAAGTTTCGTCAGTAAAGCAACAGAAAATAATCAAACTAGAAATAGACCTAAAGGAATTATCTAATTGTTAATAAGTTTTACCTAATGAACCCTGGATATCTGTAACGCAGAAAACACTAACAATTTAAAAACGCCATTTTAATTTTTACGCAAAAAATAATTTAGAAAAATTAATTTAAATTTAAATATTGTTAATTTGGTTTCATAAATATATTTTATTTTAAATCAATTTGATGGTTTCTGTCAAAAAATCATTTAAAAAACAGTATGAGGAAATTATAAAAGGAAATGGTCTACCAATTAATGGTCATTTTAATAAGTTGGGTTATTTTTGTAAATGCGCGTTAAAATTAAGTATAAAAGTTAAATTTAAATTAAGTATAAAAGTTATGGAAAGCAACTTGGGGATTACTCCGGGATACTGAATAAAACAAAAAACCACCAAATTCTCGTGATGGTTCCTGACTTGCTAGGCACAAAAATACACGTAGAAAAGTCGTTTAAAGTCCTTTTTCCGAAGAGAGAAGAATGGGTGAGGGGACAAATCTTTTTCCCAGAGACTGAATACGTAATGTACACAGATGGCTCAAAAACCCCAGATGGAGTTGGGGCCGGTGTTTTCAGCAGAAAACCAAAGATTGAAATATCTACCAGTCTTGGCAGGTATGCCACAATCTTTCAGGCTAAAGTCTTCGCTATCGAATTGTGTGCAAGAGAGTTGACCAACAGACCTCTAGCAAACAAAAACATAAGTATAATATCAGACAGCCAGTCTGCTTTAAAAGCACTGAGCTCCAACAAAATAAATTCTAAACTTGTATGGAATTGCATCGAATCCTTAGAGTACCTTGGTGCGAACAACAGGGTGACCCTACTGTGGGTACATGGGCACCAGGGGGTAGAGGGAAACGAAAAAGCTGACACCCTTGCAAAACATGGGGCCGAATCTGCGTTCATTGGACCAGAACCGGTTTTTGGAGTCACCACAAGTGCCGCCAAAACAATTATTTCGGACTGGGTGGAGAGAAAAATACTCACGTACTGGTCCGATATACCAGGGTTAACTTACTTGAAAGCGTTTCTACCTAAACCCTCGAGAAACACAACTAAGCAGATCCTAGAATTAAGCAGAAATAACCTGCGTATTTTAACAGGAAAGCCGTGCTCTTAGCGGCGGGCATGTGTAGGTATTCTTAGACGGTCAGAATGGAAAAGAAGGCGAGAAGCCGGAAACTGTTTCGAATGTGGCTTCTTCTCGCGTTAAATTCAGCGTTTTTGGTTGGTCACTGTATGGTCACCTGACCGTACAGCCGGTTGCTATAAATTGCGCGCGACGATTTCGGAATGTTCTCGAATATTAACTGCACGCTGATTTCTAAATTACACGGGACCCTTTGTTTATATCCAAATGCTAATTTCCACATAATGAATGCGACTTTTGGTTAATTTTTGTCGGCGTCAGGGCCGTACTGAGTAGTTTTAAAAATCAAGGAATTTCTCAAAAAAAACAGTTGGAAGTACTAATTTCCAACAACCAGTGGAAGTTATAGTAATTGGTCCGATTTTACAAATCATATATTTCAAGTGATTCATGGTAAAACAATATTATTAAAGGAATGGAAATTATTCGTTTTAATATTGTTCTGTTATGTGATTAATTCATTTGCTCAATGTTAATTGTAAACATGTATTTTGTTTTAAAAACTTTTATTTTAATATACCTGCTATTTGATGGATATAAAAAATGTTTTAAATTTAAAATTTTATCAACGCCATCCATTAAAATGTAATTGAAAATAAACAATTTATGTTGTAAAAAATGCTGGATTAAAATTTTAAACTTTTGTTTCAGGTAAGCAATCTAAGATTTAAAGCAAAAGAGATTAAAAGGTGAGTTGAAAATAATAATATTTACAATGTTTTGAATTTTAAAAAAATGTTTAAATAATAAAATTAAAAAGGGATATTGCCGATATTAAAATTTTACTCAAAAAAAAGTTATTATCGTTGTTAAATATTTTAACGGTACGGTCTTTTAAAATATTTAATTCTAAAAATTATTGTGTAAGCAATTATTGCCATTATAAATGTAGGCGATGTTAGAGTTGCCAGTAAATTAAGCGCAAGTGGGTGTGAACTTAAACTTGTATATTTTATAAAAATTACTTTTTACATTGATTGATTAGTATGCATAGGTAGATTGTAGGGCGGGTCGTAAAGGCTTTGCATCCTCTCAAGTACCTTTACTTATCAGATCCTTTGTGTGTTATAAACACTGCGGCCCACAGAGTAGGCCGCAGAGATCAGCCGATTTTTCTCGCACGGTGTCCAAACTTAACTGGCCTAGAGTGATGCTCCTCGAACGAAATTCGCCCACCCGGTGTGGCCCAATCATAAAAAACATACGGTGTCAAACCTGGCTCGCTCGTACATCTGTTGGGTTTTTCCACGATTATTGCTAGGGTCACATCTAAATGGATTTATTTTGTCGCTTGTGGCTCTTGTACCTTTATTGCTTAATTGCACACCCCAAACTCACATGTCCTGAATGTCGTATAAATAAAAATACCTGCATCCAAAAATTATAATATGGCGCAATTTAGTCAAATTTACTCTGGAAAGTATGACAGTGACATTGAGCGAAGGGTGTTGGCAGGAAAACAAATGAATGGGGCACTGTATAGCTTTATAAATAGCCAGAAACTGTCAAAAAAGGCACGTCTGTCTGTGCATTAAGGAGTGTTGGTTCCCACACTTTTGTATGAAAGTGAATGTCAGAATTGGAAAAAGAAGCATGAAAATAGGATTAATACTGCGGATATGAGTAGTATGAAAAGTATAGCCGGGGTGACTCGGTTGGATAAATTAAAGAATAGTGAGATAAAAGAACGCTGTGGTGTAAAATAAGATTTCGTACAAAGATAGATGTAGGAATGATAAGATGAATGATGGATGAAAAAAGATTCACGAAAAAAAATTATAAGGCGAGTGTAAATGGACAAGTCGGTAGAGGTCGACCTCGGCAAACATATCTTAATTAAATTAACACAAAGTGTCACGTTTTTCAAGAAAGTGAATTTTTCAAATCATCCCATCACAATGTCCTGAAATACCCTTGAACCAAGTCCCTCCATCTCGATTTTGGGAGTCACGGTGTCCAATAATATGTCTTGGCATGACCATGTTGCTAACATCGCAAATTCGGCAAGCCAGAGGCTAGGTTTTCTGTGGAAAGCTAGGAAGTTTTTTACTCCTGATCAACTGTTGACGACGTACAGGCTCAAATCCGACCTCTACTGGAGTATTGCTCGCACATTTGGGGTTCAGCACCAAGGCATTCTCTTCGTCTTCTAGATTCCATTCAGAAAAGGGCCATTCGTTTAATAAACAGTTCAACTCTCACAGATACCCTTCACCCTCTAGAACATAGAAGAAGAGTTGCAGACCAGTCATTGCTCTACAGATATTTCCATGGCAGATGCTCCAGAGAAATAAAAACTCTTGTACCACCATTGGCTACATTCGGCCGAAGAACTCGGCACGCTGATCAGTCTCACCCATTTACTCTCAAGATTGACACTACAAGGACCAATCTTCATCAAGAATCCTTCTTTTACAGGGCTGCTACGGAATGGAATAAGCTTTCAAAATCAGTTTTTCCAGAGAATTATGACCTGCAACTTTTTAAAAAGCGTGTCCACAATCATTTTTTTTCTATAATCCCTTCCCCTTCTAATAGTCGCAGTGCGCGGCCCACACGATAGGTCTACCCTTTTTGCGACTGTTTTAATAAAAAAAACAAAAAAAAAAAAACATTGTTTGGAAGAAAGGGCGGGTCAAGAGTACCAACAACCGACGAGCATGTATGAGAACACTGATGAAAGTAAAAGAAGCAAAATGTGTGTGTAAGAACCGTAGCAAGTGGAAGGAAGTGATCTCTGCCTACCCCTACGGCCTACGGGAAAAAGGCGTGACTATATGTATGTATGTCACTCTTCCAATATATTTACTTTTTTTTGTTACCATTTTATAGTTTTGTTTTTCGTGTAAAAATATATTTTTTTTGGCATACATCCAGGAAGTACCCACTTTTAGGGCCCTTTTTTTTAAGAAAGTAGCATTTTTCCTGTTCAGTCCGGAAAGATTTACATTGTTGTTGTCATTGTAAATATAAAAATATTGGTAGGTATGGTTTTACTAAATGCAGGTGATTATTACCATAGCAGCGAAATAACGACGACAGCTATTTAAAAAGAAGTTAGTTGACATTTTAATTTTTTAAAGTTTACATGGTTCTTGGTCGCAATTATCACAATAAACTATGGAAATCAGCAGCGATAGTGAGTTTGAAAATGTGCCTTACGAAATTTCCAATAGAGCAGCTGCTGCAGCACAATTATTGCATAAATTATATATATATATATATATATATATATATATATATATATATATATATATATATATATATATATATATATATATATATTTATGGCAAACAGTCTTCGTCTATTCTCTGGACATGTCCATACCATTCATTTAAGTTGTTTTATTCTAATGTCCTTTACAAAATGCCATAACCAATTCCCATAATCTCTACAATCCTGTCATTTCTAATTTGTTCCAGTCTAGATATTCCTGCCACACGCCTTCAGAAGTCCATCTCTTTTGCTTCTTAAGATTTTTTCAACCTTTGTTTAAGTTGCCATATGTAACTATGCTTTTGACAATACTATTGTATACTCGGTGTTTGTTATGTTTTGAAATATGTTTATCCCACAATACTCTGTTTAGTAAACCGATGGCTCTTCTTCCTTGTATATTTCTTTTCCTTATGGCTTCATCCGTAGTTCCGTCTATCCAGATACGATAACGTTTATGATTGGTTCACGAAATGGATGGATGTGAAGAAATGCAAAACTATTGAGTTTTAATGCTAAGCAATACGCTATCTGGCGAAATAAACTCGCATAAATATCACGTGACAAGCAAGTATGATTGCTTTCTATTTATTTACCTAGAAGCGTGTCTTTTTGTGAAGATTATAGTGGTTTAATAGTGACTAATAATTTGTTAAAAGTGAAAATGACCAGCAAAGCGAATTGTTTCTGATAATCCACTCATCATCCTTTTTTTATTCGACACCACAAACAGTAACGTGGTTTGCTGCCAGAACAGCTTCACCCTCCACAATGCATCGACTACTTGGAGTAGCAGCCAGGTAAATAAAAATTGAGGACAATGGTAAAAACATATCCGTTCAAATATCGAAATTTTTACTAAATTGTACACTTCACATCACACTTGGCGTCAAAATCGACAAAATGATAGCGCGGGAAAATAAAGGTTAAAATGTCAAACTGTTAAAACCTTAACCTTGCGAAGTATGTACTTTATGTAAAAAGTACCATTTTAGTGAAAAAAAATGTAAACATAGCCACTTTCCCAAAGGTTATCGAATTTTTTAAAAGGAAGAATGTTGGCTATCATGCAAAGAAATCAGAAGTCTTCAGCAGCGAGCAGATCAACAAATTCATTAGGGAAACAGATAATGAAACATCTAATTCTAAAGGTAATTTTAACAAAATAGGATATAAAGGTACCCATCAACTTAATTTGCTTTATTTTTAGGTAGCAACAATAATTGGGTTAGCCAGTGCATGTTAAAGGAAAGAACTAACAAAAATGTCAATTATCTAATAAACGACAAGGAAGACATGTTGCTTGTAAAAATATATTTTAAAAAACCTATTAAGAAAACTTTTGATGTTATTGGGCAGGAAAACCTGCTGTTGTGTTGGCAATGTTTATCTTTACGGCCTTTTCATACTCCACATAAAACATTCGTGAATTAAAAAAAGGAAAATGTTTAATGTAGCCTGTTGGTATCCAAAATTTTAGAAATTTCGGATTAAGAATCGCAGAATTTTTAAATTTACCCAAACCTAAAAATTACACAGGCCATATTATTCGTCGAACTTCAGCGGCGTTATTTGCTGATAATGGTGGAAATATCACAAATTTTAAGAGACACGGTGGCTGGAAGTCTACCAATGTCGCCGAACAATATATAGACAATTCACTTACAAACAAAATTAAAATTGCCAAAACCATTCAAAGATTATTAAATAAAAACAATCAATGTCAAACTGAAACTTTACCCTCTTGTTCTGACTTCAACAAAAGGCATTTAAATATACCAAGCATTTCATACAAATTAAATTTCTTCAATATTAGCAATTGCTCGAGTTATAATATAAATTGACGAAATAAATTTATAAGGCGAGTGTGAATGGGCAAATCGGTAGAGGTCGACCTCGGAGAACATATCTTGATCAGATCAACATTGTTTTGAAAAAAGGCCAGGTCAACAGTACCAACAACCGAAGAGCATGTATGAGAGCACTGATGAAAGTAGAGGAAGCAAAAGATGTGTATACGAACCGTAGCAAGTGCAAGGAAGTGGTCTCTGCCTACCCCTATGGGAAAAAGGCGTGACTTTACGTATGTATGTATGTAATATAAATAAGAATTAAAATATTTCTGTTAGTACTTATCTTTTATTCGAATTTCAATATTTAATACAAATAAGGATTAAAATGTTTAAAATTTTGTTCTCCAAAGAAATATAATAAAGAAATGTGTCTCATTGATTTGTTATTCTACACGGTTGCCGAAAACATAGTGTACGCAACACATCCAAAAACAATTTTGTTGGAATCGCAGACTTTCAGGACTCGCTTATGACTCGCCCTAAATTTTTGTCTACTCGTCAAAAAACGGTATTTTTCGGACTTGTTACGTAACTTACTATTTTTTATAATTTAAAAAAAAACTAATTCTTGGCAATATGAAGTATTTTTGATATAAAAATTATGGTTTTCTAAATACATACATATAGTCACGCCTTTTTTTCGTAGGAGTAGGCAGAGACCACTTCCTTTTACTTGCCACGGTTCTAATACACATTTTTTGCTTCCTCTACTTTCATCAGTGCTCTCATACATGCTCGTTGGTTGTTGGTACTCTTGACCTGGCCTTTTTTCAAAACAATGTTGATCTGATCGAGATATGTTCGCCGAGGTCGACCTCTACCGACTTGTCCATTCACACTTGCCTTATAAATTGGTTTCGTCAATCTTTCTTTATCCATCCTTTCTACGTGTCCAAACCATTTTAGCATTTCATTATCTATCTTTGTAAGCACATCTTGTTTTACACCACAGCGTTTCTTAATCTCACTATACTTCACTTTATACAACTGAGTCACTTCGGCAACACTTTTGTGACCACTTATCTCCGCAGCATTAAACCTATTTTTATGCCTTTTCTGCCAAACTCAACATTCACTACCATACATAAGTGTAGGAACCAACACTCCTTCATGCACAGCCAGACGTGCCTTTTTTGACCCTTTCTGGCTGTTCATAAAACTATACAGTTCCCAATTCATTTGTTTTCTTGCCAACACCCTTCGCTCAATGTCACTGTCATACTTTCCATCTCTCGTAAATTTTGAACCTAAGTATACAAACTCATTTACTTGTTCCACTCCTTCTCCCATAATCAGAACTTCACAGATTGTCATGCTTTTTTCTTTTTTAAAAACCATTACTTTCGTTTTGCTTATGTTTATTTTCATTTCTTTAATTTTTAGGGCATCATGCATAACATTAACCATCGCCTACAACTTTTCTTCAGATGACGCTAATATGACCTGATCATCGCCGTAAAGAAGGCATTATACGATCAAATCATTAATTTTTAATCCATACGCAGTCTCTTTTAAATCTTTTAAACAATCGTCTCTGTATATGTTTAAAAGCCATGGCGAAGCCACACATCCCTATCTTACACCTTTTTTGGTGTTAAATCTGTCCATGTATCTGTTTTTATCACCCATGTTATATTGCTAATTAAAGCCTAGTTAAATCTTGTAAATTTTTAAAAATGTGTTAATCCTTAAGAAAAGATCCAATTATGTTAAATCTAGAAATAGGATTTTATTAAAATTTAGCCCGCATATAAGTGTGTAAATATGTTCACATTGAAAAAGTAAACCTGCTAAACCACTTATGTAAATAGCGGGTATAAGAAGCTTTTGATATCTCCTACGCTAAACTAGGGATGAAAAATATAATTAATCAAAAATCCAAAATCCATAAAATTCTTAAACAGAAACTTTATACCGTTTAAAAAATAATACACACATGGAAACAAACTATAGATACCTATTAATAATATTAGGTTGTTCCATTAAATATATTATATTGTATGTAGGTAGATTTTTACCACAATTTAAAAAAAATTAACAAATTAAAAAAAAAAATAATATTTAGGCAGTATAATTAGTACGATTAGTAGCACTTCTTCTTTCTGTGGTGCCTATCCGGTCCGGACGTTGGCGATCATTCTGGCAATTATGATTTTGTTGGTTGAAGCTCGGTAAAACCCTTTTGTCGTTACTGAGAACCACACCCTAAGATTCGTTGGCTAGTAATTTCGATGTCGACCTGGCCCACGTTTCCCTGGGGTTTTCCCTTGCAGTATGTTTTGTAGTAAATCTAACCTATCCTAACCTAACCTTTTCCCTTTCTCATTAAATAATCGAGATATTCGAGTTTGTGAGTCTTTATCGTGATTATTAATTCGGTGTTTTTCCTCATTCTTCGAAAGACTTCTTTGTTAGACATATAGGGTCTGTTCACGAGATTCTTAGAATTCAACGATAAATCCACATTTCAAAGGCGGCAAGTTTTTTGGTGGTTGCTTCGGTCAAGGTCTATGATTCTACTCCGTACAGCAAGACAGAGAAGACGTAGCAGCGGAGGAGTCTTACTTATGCGGTTAAAGTAAGAGAGTGGCTTTTAAAAATTGGTTTTATTTTAAAAAATACTGATTTTGCTTTCCCTATCCCACATCGAATCTCTTGTGAATGGTACCATTGGTCATTGACAAAGGTTCCTTAATATGTATATCTACTGACTCTCTCTATTTGTTGTTGATTCATAGTAAGATGTTTATGTGGGATTTGTCTCTTCGCCTATAAACATATATTTTGTCTTGTTGAGATTTAAATCAAGACCATAATCTGTACCACTTCTTTCACTAGAGTCATTAGTTTTTGTAGCCCTTCCAGACTATCTGCCATGATTATTGTATCGTCAGCATACCGGATGTTGTTAAGCTTTTTACCGTTTACGGTTATTCCAGCATTCACGTTCTCGAGAGTTTTTCTAAATATGTATTCCGAGTAGACGTTGAATAAAAGTGGAGAAATTACGCAGCCTTGTCTTACGCCTCGTGAAATATTTATACAGTTTGACCTTTCTCCATCTACGGTTATGTACGCTGACTGGTCCCAGTTTAATCGCGATATTATCTTCAGATCTTTCCCATCGATGTAAATTTTCTTTAGTATGTCAACGAGTTTTTGGTATTGTACTCGGTCAAAAGCCTTGCTGTAGTCGACAAAACAGGCATATACATCACAAGAACATCGCCACACCTCAGGAATAGCACCTGCAAACTGAATAGGGCCTCTCTAGTGCCTACTGTGTCTAGAAATCCGAACTGAGTCTCGGACATATAATCCTCACAGGTCTTGCAGATTCTTCTGTGTATAATTTAAAAAAATATTTTTAATAGATGGCTCATGAGAGAGATAGTTATATGCTCTTCACATTTCTTTGCACCCGGTTTTTTAAGTGGATGACAAAGTCTGACAAAAGCCACAGTTGTTTAATTCACAAGTCCTAGAATATAACGTGGTGTCAGGTGTTGACAAAGTAGTGGTGTGCTCTTTTTTGAAGATGCTAATTGAGTCGTTAAGATTGTTGAGTACAGTTTAAGGTTAGAAAAACACGAGTTACTCTTGAGATCCCGATAAAAATGGATATAAAATTTTCAGAATTATTAGATTTTGACCAGCAATTATAAAAAGTTTAAACAAAGATTAAAAATGTACCTCCTAGCGACAGGTTTAAAAGGCTAGCCTATTAAACGAAAAGTAGCCTTGCTCTCAACTGCTGCAAGTGAGAAAGCTTATGATTTTTCTTCTATATGAGTATAACATAATCGATTAGGGAAGCTTCGACTTATATAATAACACTTAAGTTACTTATCTTAGTCTAAGATACTGGCTTAATGGACATGGATCTCCGAGTGCCAAAAAAAAACTACACGTAAAAAGTAGTAGCTTTTGACGATTATTGCACACGCCAAAAAGTAATGTAACTTATGGTAGACCAATAGTTGGAATCGACCCCTTACAATTTAAATAAATTTTGGTCAAAAGATTTTTTTATTATAAAACAAAGATTTGCCAAACATACAAAAATGCGTTTGGGTTTATTTTAAAGTTGATACTAGAGGCTACAGAAAAAAAATATGTTTGAAAAAAAAATTGAAAAATGGTAGAATTTTTAAAACACTTTTAAATATTATTAAGAGACCCTAAAATTGTTAGAAAGGTGTTTGTTTTTGTTTCAAAATTATGAATTTTTGAATTTTGGCAAAGCTCACTCCTGATTCCAGTATAGTTAACAAAAGAAGTTTTTTCATTTTGAGTAAGAAAAAGTTCATTATATGACATTAAAACGTAAAAATAAAAACATAATTATATTAAAACTCTTATTTATTTGGTATAGCGTTTCAAGTTTAAGCTTATTTTACTCTTTATTTGAAATTTCCATGAATAAGTCGAACACATACCACGTGAGTGCCTGATACGCCGGCAAGAACACATTCAGATGGTCTTAAGCTTGCATACTTTGAAAAACCTACTTTTTCAAATGGGTATTTTTCTTTAAACAAATGGTTAATTCCGGTTACCCAACATTAACCGTTTTTGTTTTTGCATCCATTTTTTATTTTCATGAACGGATTTGTAGTCTTTCTTACCGGGTAATTCTCTATTGACATCTTGACTGTTAAAAAACTACTGATTTTTTTCCTCGGTAGTCTTTAATAACCAATGACCTTTATTTTGATTAGTGATAAATAGAATACCATCTTCATCTACTTTTTGTTTCACTTCCTTTACCACGTATGCAGATTCTCCAAAATTTACTGGTACTGGATTTACTGGTATTATCAAATTTATTTTTATCTGCATTATCATTTCTCAGGAAACATGGAATGAATTTCGTTTAAATTGTACTTGGAACCAAAAAGTTTATTTTTTAACTGCTTCATTTCTCTTTCAGTTAATTCTGGGTTATTATCTGCCATCAATTTGTTATCATTAGTCAAACGCTATACCAAATAAATAAGAGTTTGAATGAAATTATGTTCTTTTTTAGGTTTTAATGTCATATAATCAACATTTTCTTACTCAAAATGACAAAACTTCTTGTTTTGTTAAATATACTGGACTCAGGAGTGAGCTTTGCCAAAATTTAAAAATTCATAATTTTTAAACAAACAAAAACACCCCTCTAAAAATTTTAGCGTCTTTTAATAATATTTAAAGGTGTTTTAGTAAAAAATTTAAGCCCAAAATTTTGTGTCGAAATTTGATTTTGACTTTTTTCAAAAATTCAAAATTCTAAGTTTTTCGTTTTCCAATTTTTTTTCAAAAATATTTTTTTTCTGTAGCCTTAAGTATTCCCTTTTAAATAAACCCAAGTGCATTTCAGTATCCGTAATAGTTTTCGAGATATTAAAAAAAATTAAGCAGAGAAATTCGAAAAATTGTGAAATTTTAAACTTAAATACCTTCCGAAAAAAATATTTTAAATTTTTTTCATTTGGCAAATCTTTGTTATATGATAAAAAAAACTTTTAACCAAAATTCATCTAAATTGACAATTCAAAAATCATGGCTAAATACTGCAAGTTCCAAATACAACAAAAGTCTCCAATTAAAGACAGGATTGTATTAGGAATGCTTGCCTTTGATTAAATGTAATAAAAAGTGTGGATACGGTAGATCTAATTTTAAATAAAAATGGTTGAGTAAAGTTCATTAAACCAAATGCAGATGTTTTTAAAGTAACATGTAAAACTCGTTTTGTATATAAAAAATAATTATTGTCCAGTTAGCGGCTTCGACTATTAATTCTCGATTGACCCTGGGCTGCAGAAAAATCTTAGAGGTATTGTCTAAAAGCAACAGGGTCACTTTTATCTTGGTTCCTGGCCACTTGGGAATCAAAGAAATTGAGAGGGCTGATAAGTTAGCAAAAGCAGGATCAGAGACTTAGTTCGTGGGCCCAGAGCCAGCTCAGAAACCAGAGACAAGTGCAGACAGGCAGGGGCACTTACGTCGCTAAGTAGGAAGGATGCCAGGCTAGCAGTACACATTTTGACCGGTCATGGTACCCTTAGATATCACATGCCCTAATTGTGGATTGTGTGGAGAGGAGAAAACGAGCGCTCATATTCTAAAGACCTAAAGCCTAAAGGTATTGCCAAGAGAAAAATTTCCGTTATAATTAGTGCAAATCATGAATTAACATGGCATTTTAATAATATGTAAATTTATTTTTACTGGAAGATGTTTAAACAAACTCTTTTTCTTCCATAAGACCTTTAGCGAGGTTAGTTGTTTGTTAAAGAAAAAAAACAATAGTTGTAGTCGAAATTATTTTGTGTTGATTAGTAAATTTATTTGGAATTATTTAGATTATAACTGGTGAGTGTTTAAATGCTTTTTAATTTACCTAATTAGCAAAGATAGCTTCGAATTATTGCGATTAAAATTTTGAATTTAACATTTTTGAGACCATATTATTTATTGCACTCACTTTTTTTTCTTATTTTTTTTTAAGTAATACATCGCCGCGAGTAAAAGTTAAACTGACTCTTGGCGTGGCGACCGTCAGTCTTCAGTCCGACCCAAAATACTTGGCTTGGCCTTGGCTGTAGTTACTAAACAAAGAGATCTTAACGATACGATGCGTTTTTTAAATATAATAATTTATTTTTTTTGTTTAAAATTGTTAGTTATTTTCTTTAATAAACAACCCGATTATGTATATCTTTTTTACAATATAGTTTTAATGTTTTACATCTGCAAGGCGTTCCGCGACAGCTTGTTTTTTGTATTTTTTGTTGCTGTTAATTTTTTCACTTAGATATAATTGCATGAGTGGTTTGTATTTTATCGGGTAAATTTGGGTTGTTGAATGAAAAACTGTTGCCTAGCAATTGGACGTTAAATCTTTGGTGTTGACAGTCAAGTTGTTAAAGAAAACCATTCAGATTTTAAACCACACAAATTTACCTGATATCAATACAAACATCAAATGTAATTCGGCTGGACAATTTATTAAGTGAGAAATTTAGCAACATATTTATGCAAACGCCAAAAATAAACACATTTTTATTTGAATGTACAATTATTAAAAACGCAGTTATTGAAATTCATACTAGGAACAGTGATGTCGCTGTGGGTGCCACAGCTAATCGTTTCTGTTCTGATGTTGAAGTTTTTTCTCTTTCCATACAAATTTATTATATAATGTTCATATGATACTCTTTGTCAACTTGTAAGTATGGTTTTATTGATGATGAACAAATGTTTTCCGATAATTCTTCGTAACGCCTGATGATGTAAAGAAATGGTGTGAACCTATCCATCACTGAGACGAAGCAATGACTAAACTTCTCGTTTCTTTTTGTCTTTTGAAAACAACAAATGCACGAAGAAACCAGTGGATATTCATACTTTTGGAGATATGTGCAAGATAATTGCTTCTTTTTTAAAGTTCTTATTCTGCCGTACACACGGGTCTCTTCGGCTTCACACTGTTAAACGTCATGGTGACTGGAAAAGTGACACAGTTGCTAAGGGATATGTAGAAAATGTACGCGAAATTAAAAAATGCATTTCGGTACCTATTTATTTTTGGACAAAAATCATTTTCGGATGTTTCACCAATTGTCTTCTCTGTACAAGAAACCGAAAAGTTACAACCAAAACATACATATATACGAGTACATATAGTCTCACCTTTTCCCGTAGGGGTAGGCAGAGACCACTTTCTTTCTCTTCTTACACACATCTTTCATCAGTCATCTCATACATGCTCATCGGTTGTTGGTACTCTTGACCTGGCCTTTCTTCAAAACAATGTCGATCTGATCGAAGCTGAACGATCGAACAATTTCGACGCATATGTCCAACATTAATTTAACAAATTTCAATAATGCATTAATTAATTTTAATCGTTAAATTTTGTTGTTTTTAATAAATTTTTTCATATTTTTGCCCAGTACTCTGATAAAATCATTACATTACTTAGTACAATAAAGTATGTCATTTTGGCACTAAAAATAAAATCCAATATAATGTCGAAATATAAATATATTTATATAATATTGTATAAGTGTATCCATATTGTTGATATTTTTAAAGTTTGTAGTTGTCGAGTAGTTTTTTAGTATATATGATATTTTTTTTACTTATGATTTCACGAGAGGTTTTTATTGGGCAAATTGGGTTGTTTAATAAAAAACTGTTGCTTAGCAATTGGACGAGAAAAACTGTCAACTATCAAAAACGCGACACCGAAGGTGATTGACAGTTTTTCGAGTCAAATTGCTAAAGGAAACAGTTTAGAAATTAAACAACACAAAAAATTACCTAATATTTATTCTTCTTTTGGTGCCATATCAGGTCCTCCTGATGTTGGCAATCACAATGGCGAGCTGTGCTCTGTTTTCGGCGATTCTAAAGAGTTGTTCTGCGCTTTGAATTCCGGTTCACTCTCTAAGATTCCTTAACCACGAGGCTTGTCTTCTACCGACTTCTTTACGGCCTTCTATCTTGCCCTTCATTATAAATTGAAGGTAACGGTAACAATTACCCCTGAGTATGTGAACTAGATAGGACAGCTTTCGACATTTAACTGTTATTAGTAGTTCTCTGACGGCATTTGCTCTATTTAAAGCCGCTTCATTTGTCTGCTTGGCTATCCATGAGATTTGGAGCATACGTCTATATAGCCACATTTCAAATGCTTCAATACGATTAAAGGTTGCTGCTTTTAAGGTCCAAATCCCCCATACAATAGTATAAACCATATGTAGCACTTGATCATTCTCTGACGGAGCTTTAAAATTTGGATTATTATTGCAGAAGAGCGATCTCATTATTTGAAAGGTTGCGCGAGCTGACTCGATCCTGCACTTGACTTCTTAATCCGGGTCGAAATGTTCTGTAATATAACAACCAAGATATTTGAAACATGAAACCCTTTCAATGTTTTGTCCATTCATTTGCAGCGCAGCATCATTATACGGCTGATGACTGAAAACCATAAACTTAGTTTTAGTGACATTTATGTTTAGACCCATTTCTTGTCCTATCCCGTTAACCAAGTCTAAAAGACGTTAAAGCTCCTGGAAATCATTACATAAGATGCTATGCCAGCGTTTCTCAAGGGGGCGCGCCCCCTAAGGGGGGCGCGTTTACATGATTGAGGGGAGGGGCGCAGTACAGATTAAAAATAAAATGATAATGATAAAATGCTACAGATAGATTTTTGAAAAATCTTTATTGAAATTTTACTTACTTAATGATGACAAAGAAACATTCTAAGGACTAATGGCTAACATGAGCTTGTTTTAAGGCGCACAACTTCTCTAAATTTGGTTCTATGTTAGAGATGGCCACTCTGAGTTCATTTTCTACTTGAAGTTTATTTCTGTATTTAGATTTCACGACAGCAAGTGCAGAAAATCCAGTTTCACAAAGGTAGGACGTTGGAAAAGGCAACGCTTTGGCTTTTATAACTGAGTAGTCGTTCGGAAGTTCAGTCCAGAAGTTTGTTAAAGATTTGTTAACAAAGTTTGATTTTTGTAAGGGATTTGTTGAAATATCTATCAGTTGTTCTTCTTCTTGCAGTGATAGTCCGACAGGTCTATTTTCGAATGGATTTAAAACCCAGCTCCAGTCTGACAACTTGATATCTTTCTCTGCAAAGAAGTATCGCTTGAAATTCTCAGTTAAGTTTTCTAAATGGCTTCCTATGATTTTTAGCATCACAGCTTTATGAATATCTTCCAATGGGGAATCTTGCACAAAATCGCAAAATGTGGGAAACATTTCCAAACTGTTTTCTTTTAATTTGTTATGCCATAACTGCAATTTCTTACAAAAAGCATCAATCTTTTGACTTAAATCAAATATATTTACGTCTTTTCCTTGCAGCTGAAGATTAAGTATATTAAGTTTTTCAAAAATATCTACTAAATAAGAAAGCTTCAGTAAAAATAATTTGTCGAAAAAATCTGTTGAATGCTTGTGACCTTCCTCGCTTAAAAATATCGCTATTTCCCTTCTTAATTCAAAGACACGCTTAACCGTCTTACCGTGTGACAACCATCTAGATGAGGAATAAAACAACAAAGATTGATGCTCAGCTCCCATATCTTCACACAGAACAGAGAACATCCTTGTTTTTAGTGGTCTGGTTTTTATAAAGTTAACAACTTCAATAACTACTGTCAAAATCATGTTTAGTCCAGGGCTTAGCGATTTTGATGCTAACGCTTCCCGATGTATCATGCAGTGCGTTCAGATAATTTCTGAGGATTCCTTTTTTACTAGCGCTTGTAAACTGTTGTATTTACCAGACATAGCTTGAGCTCCATTGGTGCAAATCGCAACACAATTTTTCCATTGCAAATTCATTTTAGTAATAGAATCATTTGTAATCTTGAACAACTCGGTGGCTGTAGTTCTTCCTTCAATCTGTTTACAAAACAATAAATCTTCACATATTTTAGAACATTGACAGAATCTTATTTAGCAAATCAAATGGGAATCATTACTAGAGTCAGTTGCTTCGTCAAGTTGTATAGCAAACAAGTTTCCAGTAATCTCAGATTCAAGCTGCTGCTGCATATCAACTGATATATCGTTAATTCGTCGACAGATTGTATCATTTGACAGAGGAATATTGTTAAGTTGTGAAGTAAAATTTTCACCAAACATTATTTCTGCAATGTTTTTGCAAGCGGGTAAAATAAGTTGCTCTGCAATAGTGTGCGGTTTTTTGCATTTAGCTACTTTGTATGCCACTTTATATGATTCCAAGAGAGCCTTCTCATTTACTGCCAGTACTCTATGGCAGCTGGATTTTTGTTTTTTAAACAATCTGAGTTTCTCCACAAAAAAATCTCGCGGTTTATTGACATATTCTAGATGCCTCTGTAATTTATTTGGTTTCATGCTATCTGCAGCCAATACTTTTAAACAGATAACGCATTGTGGTTTTTCTTCGCCACCTACTTTAAGGCTAGTAAAGCCCAAATTTAGGTATGATGGGTCATATTTTCTTGTTTTAGATTTCGGACGATTTCCACCTGAACCTGTCGATGTACAAGCCCCGTCATCCTCAAGTTTTCGTCTTAAAAATTTATCCATACTACATCTACTTATACACTCACACTTCACAATAATGCTTGCTTAGTGTTAAAACACCTTCACTGAGAGACTGAGAATACCGTATGTGCGCTTCTGTATTTATAGTTGCGTTCAGACAGTTCGAGAAAGATCAGGAAGCTTGAATACGTAGCACGAACGCCGCGAACTTTCCGACAGCATCTTTGGCGCTCTCGACGAGACAATGTTGCCTATTTTAGTCCAAATTCCTAGGTCTACGGATTGGGGGCCGCAATATTTTTTAAATTAAAACAGGGGGGCGTGAATAACAAAAGTTTGAGAACCGCTGGTGTAATCGATTAACCACAGAAAACCTTTTTTGTAGAGCGTTCAATTTTCTATAGAAAAAATTTAAAACTTATTTGACAATCATTATTTTTTAGTAAGTTACGAAATTCAAATAAAAAATAGGCCAAGTAATAGGGGTTTAATCGTGACAGTAATACTACCTGAAAACCGACTGTGCCATTATGTTCAGGCAAGTGAAGATAATAATTGTATCATGTTTTTGACTCGTAAATGTGGTCACCCTATTTATTATAAGCATTTTAAACAAAAAAAGGCATTTTTTTTAGTTTTTTGTTAATAACTCAACAAATAATAAAGTTATTAAAATGGTATAAATACAAAATGTAGGTAATTAAATTGCGAACAAAACAAGCCTTTGAGCGTCTAGATCGGATAATTAGAAGCCGAGAAAACTACGGAAAAGCGGGAAATTCGACGTTTTTTTTTAAATGTACAAAATGTACAGAATGGTTTTTTTGTGTATTAGTAGCAGACAAAATAATTATTAGGAAATATTAAAGGACTCTTATCTTAATTTTCGACTAAATTAAATTTAAATAAAGTAATATAAATTCAATAAGTAATATGATTCTTATCTTATCTTAAATTACTACACTTGTGGTAATTTTAAATAATAATAGTTTTAAAATTTAAAAGTAAAGCCCAATTTAATGAGCCATCACTGATAGAGAAGTATAGGAACAAAGTAGAAAATTCTCATTCGTTTTGCTTTGTCCACTGAGAATCATTATGCTTTCCAAGAATGTATTTTAGCAATTTTATTTCTCTTGTTATCATGATAGCAATTTTAAAGTTGAGCTTCAACTGTTGTTAAGTAGACAAAACAACAACAAAATAGATATTGTAAGATTGAATAATTTGATGATATTAGAAAGATTTCTTTAAAATTAAAAGTAGTGACTATAATGGTATAATAATACTAATTTTAAAATAAAAAATTTGGTGTTTAGATTTTAATGAATTATTTCATAACTATGTACATGCAAATATTAAAATTATTAAATTTTTCAAAAAAAATTATAATGTTAGCATTAAATGGTTTGGACACGTAAAAATGATGAATGATGGAAGATTGACGAAACAAATTTATAATGCGAGTGTAAATGGACAAGTCGGTATAGGTCGACCTCAGAAAACATATCTTGATCAGATCAACATTGTTTTGAGGAAAGGCCAGGTCAAGAGTACCAAGCAAAAGATGTGTGTAAGAACCGTAGCAAGTGAAAGAAAGTGGTCTTTGCCATATGGTTCGGTGATATGGTGGCCAAAGACTCAGTAGGTTGGGGCAATCCAAAGGCTAAACGGCATTCAAAAGCAAGCTTGCCTTGCTGCCATGGGAGCTAAAAGGTCAACCACTACAGCCGCTTTAAAAGTCTTGCTAAACCTACCGCCACTTCTTGTCTACATACGAGGCGAAGCCAGGTTAGCCAGCAGCAGACTGACCGGAGTGCAAGAGCCCATAAGTAAGTAAGATGTACAAAAAACTATGTACACAAAGAGTTGGAAACCGACCACATAATGGGAATGCCATCGGATAAGATGCTTTCTACGTATTTTCTTTTTCACGTGCCTTCTCCGCGGTTATAGGTATGTATTTATTTTTATTGCATGTAACTTAAACACATTTACATAGAATTTAAACATTTAAATTTTAGGCTATGGTAAAAATCACGTGGTTATTTTTCTGGGAGAATATACCCAGCATTATTATAAACGTGAAAATAACATTTTTGGGGAAAATATGTACCTTATAGATACTTAATTGTTTAACAAAACACATGTAAATGATACTTCTATTTTAATTTTATGATGTTAAGGTAGTAAATCTTTGTTGCAGCTTTCCCAAAGATAGCAACAGAAGAATACACTGGTCAAATTTTGTAAAAAATAAATAATAATAAAAGTATGCATACTATAGATAGAGACGCTACAAGCCAAACATGATTATTTCAACTTGCATAAATAGGTAAAAGAATTAACTGAAACATTCAATCATAGACAATTCAATGTACTCTATGACAAAAATAACAAAATGATAATAGACTTGCAAGAGAAATTGTAGACATGGCAGGAGTGCATTAAGGAACTTTTTGAAGAGAAAAGAAACAAAATAAACCTAGGAAATATGCAGAGAGATGTAGGCCCCGATATAATGAAAGAAGAGGTTTCATACTTTATAAGTCACTTAAAAAATGAAAAGGCAGTGAGACCCGACCAATTACCTACAGAAATCCTGAAGCTGATAGAAGAAGACCAACTTTAGACCGTGGTAGATCTATTCAATACTAACTACAAAACAGAAATTATACCATATGAGTGGTTGATATCGACTTTTATGACTTTACCGAAAAAGGCGGCTTCAAAATATTGCGAAGATTACCGTACAATAAGCCTGATGAACCATACTCTCAAAGCTATCCTAAAAGTAATTCACAACAGAATATATCGCAAACTTGAGCAAGATATGAACGAGAATCGGTTTAAATTTAGAAATGGTATCAGAACCAGGGAGGCACTATTTGTATTAAATGTGATGTTTTAAAGATGTCTGATTATAAATCAAGATATTTATGTATGTTTCATTAATAATAATAAAGCATTTGACAAGGTACGTCACAAACAACTCATAGAAATACTAAAACAAAAGAACATGGATTCAAGGGACATCACCATTATATTAAATCTCTATTTTGAACAACGTGCAGTAGTGCTAATAGAAGAAAAAAGGACCGATGAAATCGAAATAAAGTGAGGAGTAAGACATGGATGTGTACTGTCAGCAACTTATGGCTCACCCGGAAGCAGCAGAAAACGCATCATTGAAGACAGCAAATGTGTATGAGCCTGAACCTTACATCTTAAAAGCCAAAGTCGAAGTAGCCCTAAACAAACTAAAAACACATAAATCCCCAGGGGTTGACAACATTACACTTGAAATGATTATCGCTACGGGAGAGACAGGCATAACATTACTCCATAAACTGTGTCAAAGCATCTGGGACACATGCACATGGCCAGACGACTGGACAACTTCCGTGTATATAACACTTCACAAGAAAGGGTCCAAAGAAATTTGCGACAACTACCGTACAATCGCCCTAATACCGCATGCGAGTAAGGTTATGCTGCAGGTGATTTTAGAAAGAGTTAAGACACGCCTGCTGCCCGAGATATCTGAAGAACAGAACTGATCGAATCATGCCGCGGGCATAAGACAGGGATGTGTTGTAAGTCCACTTCTGTTTAACATTTATGGCAAGAGCTAAGAGAACTGTTACAGCGGGTCGAGATAGCTGGTCAGGAGAAAGGGTTAACTATTAACAGATCAAAGACAAAAATAATGATTATCGACCGGCCAAGAAACAACAAGCCAGAAACCAAGAAATAAATGGTATAGCTGTGGTTAATCAATTCGTGTATCTGAGATCGCTTAGAACGAATTCAGGGGGATGCACATCGAAAATCAAAGGCCGGTCAGCAGTTGCAAAAGAAGCCATGGCAAGGCTTACTAAGATCTGGAAGAGTCATGACTTAACCCTATCCACCAAGACCAGACTCGTTAAAAATCTAGTATTTTCAGTCTTCTCATATACTGGGCACTCAAGGAAACGGATAAACGCGCTATCGATGCTTTTGAAATGTGCTGTTGGCGAAAGATTTTACGCGTATCATGGACACAAAGAATAACAAACAAGTCGATTCTAAACCAATAAAAGATCAAAAAAAGACTGCGCACTATCGTCTCTGAGCGAATAACATCCTTTTTCGGACATATCGTCCGAAGAAACGGACTGGACAAACTCACCGTTCAGGGGAAGGTACAAGGAATGAGAAGCCGAGGTAGATCGTCAATCAGATATGTGGACCACATTGTCAGGAAAACCGAAGTACCACTCAACGAATGTTTCAAAGCCGCTGAAGACAGGCGGATATGGAAAGATCTGACAGATCACAGATCATGATGTTACGATACCCGAAACGGGTGACCGAATAGAAAAAAGTGTGCTCTCGCCAATGCTTTTCAATCTATATTTAGAGGAGATCATAAACAAACCTCTCGTAAATCTCTCATATGGTATTAAAATAAATGGCACTCCAATAAATAATCTACGTTATGCGGACGATACAATCCTTATAGCCAAAACCTTGCAAGAGTTTCAGAGTCTTGTCAGTAAGGTAACAGATGTCAGCAAAGAATACGGTTTATCGTTAAATATTAAATATATAGATCCGTTTTTATAGCGCACTACGCCTTCCTCCAGCGTCTTTCATCCTCCCAATCTCCTAGATGCAAATTTCTTTCCGACATAGCTCTTTGTATTCCACTTATGCATGTTGTTTTTGTTCTACCTCTGCGTCGTCTTTTGGTGAGTAATCATTGTTGTATTAGTTTTGGGAGCCGTTCATCTAAGCAGGACTGTAAAAACTACCTAGGTATTAGTTTACTCAGCATAGTCAGCAAACTGTATGCAAGAATATTGATTTAAAGAGTAACGAATGAAACTAAGAAAATGATATGGAATGTTCAAACAGGATTTAGAAGAGGAAGGGGATGAATGGATCAGGTCTTTTTATTACGAGTTACAGTCGAAAAATTCTTGGCTAGCAATCAGAAGGTCTATTGCGCTTATATAGACTTGAAACAGGTCTATAATAGAGTGGTGAGGAGTTAATTGTGGTCGACATTGTCTATGTATGAGGTAAGAGGTAGTTTAATACGAGCACTGAAATCACTTTACGAGGATTCCACTGCTTGTGTCAGGATAAATAGAGCTTTCACGAAATGATTTAACATCGAAAAAGGTAAGACAGGGATGTGTGGCTTTGCCATGACTGTTCAACTTATATATAGACAATTATTTATATGATTTGAAAAAGAGTGCTTATGGATTAAAAATGAATTATTTAATCGTCAAATGATTAAGGCATATTAGCGTCATCTGAAGAGGAGTTGCAGGCGATGGTTAATGTTATGCATGATGCTGCAAAAATCAAAGGGATAAAAATAAATGCAAGCAAAACAAAAGTAATGGTTTTTAAAAGAGAAGAAAGCATGACAAACTGTGAAGTTCTGATTAAGGGAGAAAGAGTAGAACAAGTAAATGAGTTTGTATTCCTAGGTTCAAAATTAACGAGAGATGGAAAGTATGACAGTGACATTGAGCAAAGGGTGTTGGCAGGAAAACAAATAAATGGGGCACTGCATAGCTTTATCAACAGCCAGTGTCAAAAAAGGCACGTCTGGCTGTGCAAAGAGGAATGTTGGTTACTACACTTATGTATGGTAGTGCATGTTGGGTTTGGCAGAAGAAGCATGAAAATAGGATTAATGCTGCGGAGATAAGTAGTCTGAGAAGTATAGCCGAAGTGACTCGGTTGGATAAACTAAAGAATAGTGTTATAAGAGAACGCTGTGGTGTAAAAGATGATGTGGTAACAAAGATAGATAAAGGAATGCTTAAATGGTTTGGACACGTAGAAAGGACGATTAAAGTAAAATTTATAAGGCGAGTGTAAATGGCCAAGTCGGTAGTGGTTGACCTCGGCAAACATTGTTTTAAAGAAATGCCAGGTCAAGGACCAACAACCAATGAGCCTGTATGAGAAAAAACAATTACTCCTCTGGCTTTATGCCACAACAGGTATTGAATTACATCTGATACATAATCGTTTATAATACCCCATTTCGGGTAACAATATGCAGATGCTTGTTTAGTAAGAGAAGGAACTATTAGATTTATCCATCCGAAGTAACCACCTATGGACCAGTTTCAGGGTGTGTTGCCCCTCATCAGCCTAGGTCAGGTCTACCTCGACTGGACACATCAACAGCTTCGACTCCTACTAAGTATACATGAAGTGCTATGCGAAGAGCGCCAGTCACGAAATCTATACTTTTTAACAAGCACCACCCGGTGAAATTTTTCTACAAAGAAGTATTGTAATCTGCAAAATTTAAAGAAAACTATATTATTATAGTAAACTATAAAAAAATTTCGACAGCGTTAATGGTTGTGAAAAATGTTTTACTGATTGTTACCCGAAAGGTATCAGATGTAATTTAATACCTGTCGCGGCATATAGCCAGAGGAGTAGTAATTTTTTAATAAATAATCGACCCACATAAACCTATAATATAGGTGACAAACAGTGAAATTAGCTGGTTTTTTAAAAAATCAGTTTTTTTACATCCATTCATGCTGTCGAAAAATGGTTATAGTTTACTATAATAATATTATAGTTTTCTATAAATTTTGCAGATATATATAGGGTTATCATTTTATTCTTGTTTTATAAACTTCTTTCATTCTTTTCCGTCTCTTATTAATGTCTTTGCTTAGCTCCATTTTTTATTTCTTCCTTGTAAAATCTTTCCTATCATGTCGTTCCAGGTTTTTCTAGGTCTTCCTCTTTTTCTCTCGTTTTGTGTTTTTGCTTCATATATTTGTTTAACAGGTCTACTGTTTGGCATTCTCTGTATGTATTCCCATCATCCCAATTGTTTTTATTTTATGAATGAAATAATATCTTCTATGTCTGGTTTTTTTCTTATCCGTGTATTACTTATTTTATAAATCCTTGTCACTTCTTTTATTCTTTTCAGATATTTCATTTCTGTTGTTTGTATTCTACTTTTGGTTTTATTTGTTAGTATCCAAGATTCACATTCATGTGTTAATACAGGTCTGTGTATTGTATTAAATATTTTTAGTTTTGTATGCCTTGAAATTTTTTTCCACTGATACATTTCCCATTTATTGCATAATACAGTTTTATGGTTTTCTAGATTCTGTCGTTGATTTCCGCTTCTTATCTTCCTTTTTATCTATTGTTACTCCTAGATATTTAAACTCTTTAACTTGTTTTATTTTTATATTGTCTATTATACTTATTTCTTTGTCTCCTATAGTCATAACTTTGGTTTTATCTTTATTTTATTTTATCTGTTTTCTCTTTAGTGCTTTATTCCATACTTCTATATTATATTGTAATTGTTCTTCATTTTCAGCAATAAGTATTATGTCATCTGCAAATGCTTCTTCAGCTATCTCCACTCTTTGCATGTTTTTGTATCCAATGCACATTTTTTTGATATATCTTTCACATATCTTAATAATGTCGTTCATGAAAATATTAAACAGCATTGGGCTTAATGATCCGCCTAGTCTCAGACGCTCTTTTTTGTTTTAAAGCCATCTGATTTTATGTTATTCTGGATAACATGATTTCTATTACTTCCATATATTTTGTTTATGATATTTATAGTTTTGTCATTGATGTTTCTATTTTTTTAAACTCTTCCATACTTCTGTTCTAGGTACTCTGTTAAAAGCTTTCTCTAGGTCTATGAATGCCAAATATATATTTAAGTTTTCTGATCTTTTTTTTATATTTGTTTTATCGTAAAAATGTGGTCTTGTGTGCTTCTTCTGGGTCTAAACCTACTTTGTGATTCTGAAAGTTGTAGTTTTATTTTGTTTCTTATTTTGTTGGTGATAATTCGTTCCATTATTTTTGTTTTTTTGTTATGGTATTCACTACCGTGATCCCTCTATAGTTATAACAGTTTTGTTGTCTCCTTTTTAGTGTTAATATTCATAAATAATGTATTTATAAGAGTGATGTTATAAGTAATTGTCCATGTAATTTACACCTATGTTATTATTCATCGATATTTTTTTTAACCTACAAAACGACTACAGAAAAAAAATATTGTACCAAACACGATCCAAAAAGTGATTTTACGGGACTCGCAGGATTCCAGAACTTGCCTACGGCTCGTCCTGGAAAGTTTCTCAGTACGTAAAATATCACTTTTGGAACTTGTTACGTAAATTACTAGTTTAATAAATATTATTGAAGTATCTTTTTTTGTCACTTTGTCTATTTTGTGATTTATAATTTTAATTTAAACCGCTTAATTTATTCCAACTATAAATTCTGGTAATTGCCATCCTTTTATTTTTATGAAATAAACGCTTCCGGTGACATTATCAAAGAGGCTACTAAAACCAATTGAGAAAATTTTATTACCCAGAAATAAGTCCTGACCGTTCAGGGTTGCCAGTGATAAAAATGTTTCCTAAGATAGAATTTTCGCTTGCGTCGCTTTCATTAAGGAAACTAAATTATATTTTTTGTTGAAGATGATTTTCAGTGAAACGGCAAAATTTTTATTTAAAAAAAAACTGCTATTTAATTACATTAAATAATAAAATTGTTACGAATTTTCTTTTGGGTCCAATGATTATAAAAACTAAAAAATTTATTATAACTTTTCTATACAATAAAGTCTCGTATGTTAGTTTTTGATGTTTTAAGAAAAAAAATTTAAAAAGGTCGCTCCAAATTGTTTTTAATTGCAAACTCGAATCAGAAATCGAATTTTTTTTTAAATTTTTTGTCTCTTTATGGTAGAATGTTATAGACTAAAAAAAATAAATTTCTGAAAGTTTCAGCTCAAAATTTTAATTTTGAAAGTTTGCTCATAGTTTTTTTATTGTGAAATTTCAATTAAAACAAAAATAAAAATGGTATCAGCTTTAAAAACTCAATCAGGGTAGCAACCATTAAATCGTATTCAAATTTAAGAATGTGATATTATGAATAAGGAAATTTACCATTTCATGAATCAAAATACCCAATACTTCTTCAAAACCCTAAACTTGAGCGACAAGTTCTTAGAAACACATCAGTACTACTTAAGAAGTTTAAATACAGTTCGTGCATTACATATAGTTAATGACATTGCTGAGCGTAGTGTTTAATTGATGCAAAACTATTTACAAATTGCAAAAAGTGAAGAAGAAATCCAGAAAGTAATACAAGTGGAAGAAAATCGAAAGTTATATCCCAACGCAAATAAAATGAATTTAATACATACTTTAAATAAAAAATAAATCATATTAATCTTATTGTTAAATAATTTATAATTACGTTAAATAAAAATAATTAATCATACTGTTAAATAATAAATATTGTTAAAATAGTGTAGTTGATTAAATTAAATTATAAAGTTTTTAAAAAAATTATGTGTTATCTGTATTGTGTTTGATTTTCAGTTTATCTCGTGGTATATTTTTATCGATTATTTTACTAAATGAAAGAAAAAAATGCATAAAATTTTAATATGAATATTTAAAGGTAGCTCGAAAAAATCTAAAGTAATGCACTAAAAAATTTAAAAAAAAAACATTAGCGACCTTTCAAAATTCAAATTTTCAGGTGAAACTTTCAGAAATTTATTTTTTTTTGGTCTACAATAAAGGAAAAGAATTTCGATTTCTGACGATTTTTACAATTTAAAAAAAATTTTGAGCGACCTTATAAAAAATTTTTTTTGAGCTGTCCTTTTAAGGGGGCTCTAAAAAAATTCAAAACTAACATATTTTTATACAAGATTAAAAAAAATAGTCGGTTTTTTTACGTCACACAAATATCCATACAATCTCTTTATTCACTTTAAAATTACTTTAAAACTTAAAACTTTACTTCAAAACTAAAACATAATCGACGACATTCTTTTTCATATTGGCAAACAAACTATTCGAGAATGGGGACGTCCATTCTGGAAGAACAAGGAACCAACGAGAAGATTCGTTCCTAAAATATCGGGCGTTCGTTATAACAAAATAACAAAAAAAAAAAAATTTTGAAGTAAAACTTCTTTACGCGCGCTTGACTTGGAAATTAAGCTGGTGACTGCGTAACGAGAAAGTTAGAAAAAGTGTGATCGGTAATCGGGCGATGCGAACGAGGTTGAGAGGGAGATATAACAAAGATGAGTTCAAAGTAAAATAATTTCTCCTTCACTGTCATCTGTCAATTCAAATTACAATTTTCTTTCATGCACCAATATTTGACAAAATATATATTTTGAACTGTACCTTTAATAATTTTAGATATATATCATAAAACTTTATAACAACACAGTAATCAACTTCAGCAAAGATGTAAGTAGTTGTAGTTATTATCATTAGAGAATATTCATAATCAATTTTTATTATTTTTTTTTTCGATATATTATGAACATCAATAAATCACTGTTTAACTATTGTAATTAATAACAACCATCTTGTCGTAGATAATAATTATTGTTAATGTTCACAAACAATATTATATAATAATTTTTTACTCCTCATTTTTAATATATATATATATATATATATATATATATATATATATATATATATATATATATATATAGATGGAGCTAAAGAAGTTTTACTTCAGTCGTGTGGTCTAAAGCACACTCGTTTATTTTTTCCTTTGTGGTCGACGCGCTGTCGCCTTAAGGCAACTGGGACCGACTCCGCAAATCGTAGCAATATTAAAAAACTTTTATAAGTTTATAACTATAAAAACTAGCTTTAATTTTCTTTTCACTTATGAACCAATTTACATTCATATAGTCATCCCTTTTTTCCGTAGAGGTGACAGAGACCACTTTTTTTTACTTGCTACGATTCTCACACACGTCTTACCTTTTCTACTTTCATACATACTCGTTGGTTGTTGGCACTTTTAATCTGATCAAGATACGTTTGCCCATTCGCAATCTGTTTCGTCAATTTTCTTTTATTTATCCTTTTTACGTGTTCAAGCCAGGTAAGCATTCATTTATCTATCTCTGTTACTACATTTTCTTCTATTCCTCACTTTATCCACCAGAGTTACTTCGGCTATACTTCTTAGACTAATATTACCGCAGCGTTGATCCTACTTTTATGCTTCTGCCAAACTCAACATTTTTTACCGTACATAAGTATTGAAACCAGCACTTCTCTACGCACAGCCAGTAATGCCTTTCCGACATTATCTTGCTAATCATACAGTTATACAGCTATTAATTTGTTTTCCTACCAACACCCATCGCTAAATATTACAGTCATACTTTCCGTCTCTCGTAAACTTTGGACCCAAGTTTAAAACTCATTAAATTTTTTTACTTTTTATCCTGTAATCATCACCTTGAAGTTTGTCACACCATCGCCTGCAACTCCTCCTGAGATGATGATTATAAGATCTAATCATCGGCGTAAAGAAGGTATTTAATAATTATATTATTCATGCCCAGTTCATGTGCACTTTCTTTTAAATCATTTAAACAATCATCTT
The DNA here is from genome assembly GCA_950111635.1 of Agelastica alni. Taxonomy (NCBI): domain Eukaryota; kingdom Metazoa; phylum Arthropoda; class Insecta; order Coleoptera; family Chrysomelidae; genus Agelastica; species Agelastica alni. The sequence continues at coordinate 63,548,754 of OX467711.1, read as the reverse complement.
TGTATAACGTAAACAGCCATGACGAAGCCTCATTTCGTTTCACCTTTTCGCGAAGATATCAGTTATCCGTGCTTTGGAGAGACCATTTAAGATCTGCTTCCCGAAATAAAAAAAATGGACCGGAATCCAAAGGTCGGTGCTACTCAATGGCGACATCTGGTTTACAGACGGCTGAGTAGGAAGGATGTTAAAAATCACATGCAAAATTTGGAGCTGGCCCACAGCCAATATTTTGAATTCTTAATTGCTATCATGAGATCATTGCGTGGGAGGGATTTGGAAGGAACCGCTATCAAGCTTATTATTATTAGTTTTGAAATGGAAACTACGCCCATGTCTCGGCTAATATTAGCTGTGTTACCATCAAACAACGCATCCGTAACATACCGTAAATTTTGCACCATTCCAATTCTCCCGTATTGTTTACTGTTATTGTTTAACTAACTCTAACTACAGCAAACGCAATTAATCAACCTTAATTTTTAATAATTTAATGTTATGAAACATACATAATCATGGACTATTTCTTTAAAATTCATTTTGCATAAAGTTTTAAAAACAAGTTTGCAAAAGTCTAAATGCGGATATTTTATAAAACTAATTTGCAAGTTATTAAAATTTGGAACAGAAAATTGTATCCTCTATGACTTTCTTGTTTGTAAGTTAATTGTAAAATTGCAGAATTAAAATTTTTGTTGCCGAATTTCTAAACATTTCGGATATTTAAGAAGGTAATTAAAGATGAGCGTGTTTTAAAAACCATTAACTAACCCTAAAATTATACCTAAAAAATGTGGTTTATGTCCTATACAGGGTGGCCAACCGTAAACGAAACAGAGCTATTTGCAGGAACCTCGTCAACATTTTAGAAAAACGCTCAGACCTATCTATTTTTAATTAAAGGGGGACACTCTTTTCCAGTATTTTTGACGTTACTACTTTCAACCACAAGCAAGGGTAAGAATTACCCCAAAATTTTTAAAAGGTATTGGGGGTAGAATGGGATGTCTTTCAAAAGCTTTTGCAATTCTTTATGGAATAGACTTTAAATTTTAAAATTACGCCCATTACTTATTGAGAAATTGAATTTTAAATGTAAAACTTATCTGCAAACAATCACGAACGGTAAAAATGTTATCTATTCGAGTTAAGTACGCCAAAGGTATAAATTTAATACCTAATTTTTGCTTTGCATTGCTTTGTGGCGATTTGTTATTACTTCTAAAAAACACAAATGGATACAATCGGGAAATTTCTAATTCGGGCCTGAAAACAGTACACGTCACAATAGTGGATGTCAAATGATTGTCCAGTAACGTATTTCGAAGTGTTGATTGATAGTTTATTAACGTTGTTTTAAAAATTAAATACTATGGTATATCCCATTGCGAAAAGGGTGGATATTATTTTACTTTACTTTATGAACAATAAATTTGCGACTAAAACAGCTCAGCTATTCTGTAGCATTTGAAATTGCTACCTGTTAATTTTTATTTTTATATATAGTAAATTTTTCATTTATTGGGCATTGTAGCATTTGAAATTGCCACCTGTTAATTTTGTTTTCTATATATAATAAATTTTTTATTTATTGGGCATTGTACTTACAGAGAACATTCAGTTTTGATATCAAATTCCTGAATAAAACATCTATTTCACTATTTCAAAACAAACATCACATGTGAGCAGGCGACATACCGTTGTGTTTCTCTAGTATGATGAATTCTAGGCTATTGAAGGTTGTACCAGGATTTTGTGGATTCTGAATGAGATCTCTAGGTATTTACTGGGTTTTTTTTTCTATTTTTCATAATATAATCTTAAAGGTTATATTTATTTATTTTCTAGACGTCGATGTCATTGTCTGATTGTCATAGTACTTCTTTCATAGAACTTCTGTCATCGATCTTCGGTCTCAAGTCGGTTAGCCGTTAATGTTTCGTGCCCATAGTAGAAAAGAAAGAAGAAGAATGGTCTTTTAGATTACATTCGATGGAATTCATTCTGTCAATCAATAGCATTTATGGTTCTGACCAATGAGAGGCTGGGAATTCAAAACTGGCGCTGATTTCATACAGGATGTGCAGTTTTTTCTGGCAACTGTTAGAAATAGAGGATGGTACCTGTCCTCGTGGTGGTCAGGAGTTCTTTTTCGGTGCGGCCATGATGAGGTGCGCTTGACTCGTTTTTGGGATTCTTTTTCGGTATTGAACCGGAAATTAACCCTTAGGGAGGAATCTACGAAGTGCCGTTTGGGCCGAGATCAAGTCGCACCCATCGTTAGTGGTTTTTTTGGAGCCTTATATGGGGATTTGTGCCAAACACCGGTAGACTGCTATGCGGTAGGAACACCGCCATTTTGTCCTGATGTCCTGTTAGTCCTGTTTGCTGTTTTGGATATCTTCTAGTTTTACCTCCCTTCTCAAAAGGGTGTTAGGGTACAGCTTAGCCCTCACCATCAGACTTCTGGTAATCGAACGACGACTGTTGTGGCAACTCTTGACTTTGGTCAAGATTCCCACGAGGACCAACACCGAGTCGCTTTTAAATTCTGGCCAGAGTCGACAGACATCCACCGGATGAGGACTAGTAGTAGCCGGTAGAAGCTAGAGGCCTGCTGAGCTGCATCATCGACCCCTGGCTGACCTGGAAGGTTGAGCCTTTCTTCTTACCTTCTCTTCGTTTAGCTGTCTGTTTCCTGTCTTCTTCCTGTCTTCGTTTTTGTGTCTTTAACTACATCAAGTGGACCTTGGATAGAGGCTACATATGTGGACCATTGGACTTTAACACCAGGTTTTTTTACACCTTCAGTGTTCTCTTACTTTTTTGAGATTTATTTATAACTAATTTATCATATTAGTATTTATCATACCATCATTTTATTTAATAACTAATTATTGATATCGTATATTATACCACCGTGATAATTTTATAAACTATAATCTAAAGAGCTTTTGTGAAGTTCTAACATAGTTTTATGTGACAGCAGATTCAGTCACAGGTTTATTTCTTACCATTATACCCCATTTTGGTAACTTTGAGCGGTATAACACCAGGTATAAAAATGTATGTATTTCGCTATAATACATTAGTTAATATTGTTATATATGTTATTTAATTGATGTAATTATTACTTTATGATACCCTGGTCTACAACATATTTTGCTTTGTCCATTTTGGTGTTTTTATTATATTCTTATATGTGATATGTTTTTTTAATCTCCTATTTGCCCTCATCTGAATATCTAAGAAAATTTAATACTATATCATTTTAGGTATTTTGTTGAAGATAGATATTTGGTTTTCTTAATTATCCAAATATAGTATAGCTATATCTAAATTGAGTGGCGCCTAGTGAATTTGAATTTTCAATCATAGAGCCATAAATATTTCGAACTCACTTATCTGTTCTCCGGCGAACAGCTGCCGTCAGCACATTGTGTTCTATTTTTTTTATTTCATAGAATGAACATAATAAAGTAGGCCACAATTTAATGCACAACGTCATGATCGACATGTCAGTAGAAAGTATGTACTAGAGTTGGTTAAAAAATTTCAAGAGACAGGAAATAGAAAATAAAAAAAAGCCTGTAGTTAATGAAGCTAGTAAAGTTGCAGTTTTGGGACATATTCATCTTGATCCCAAGTTAAGTACGAGGCAGCTGGCATATGTGTCTGGGATCAATCGAACAAGCATCCAAACCATTTTAAACAAGAATAAATTCCATCCATATCAAATACGTTTAATCCGTGATTTTAATGAGGATAATTATGACCACCTTTTGCAGTGTTGCGAAATAATGAGTGCACGAGCAGGGAACGATCCACAGTTCCTTTTTTATATCTGTTTTTCCAATGAATGCAAAATTTTCCTGCACTAAGAAGATAATATGAAATGTGCAAGCAGAATTCAGAAGACGAAGGAGATGTATGGATCAGGTCTTTTTATTACGAGGTATAGTTAAATAATTCTTGGCTAAAAGTCAGAAGGTCTATTGCGCTTTTATAGACTTGGAAAAGGCCTATGACAGAGTGGTGAGGAGTGAATTGTGGTCTACATTGTCTATGTATGGGGTGAGTGGTAGTTTAATACGAGCACTACAATCACTTTACGAGGATTCCACTGCTTGTGTCAGGATAAACGGAGCTTGCACGGACTGGTTTAATATCTAAAAAGGTGTGAGACAGGGATTTGTGGCTTCGCCATGGTTGTTTAACTTATCCATAGACAATTGTTTAAAAGATCTGAAAGAAAGTGCGTACGGATTAAAAATGAATGATTTGATCGTCAAATGCCTTCTTTACGCCGATGATCAAGTCATATTAGCATTATCTAAAGAGGATGGTTAATTTTATGCATGATGCTCTGAAAATCAAAGGGATAAAAATAAATGTGAGCAAAACGAAAGTAATGGTTTTTAAAAGAGAAGAAAGCATGACAAACTGTGGAGTTTCGATTGAGGGAGAAAAAGTACAACAAGTTGCCACGTCTTTTTCGTTCTCTAACGAGTACTCTGCTAGCGATTTCTCTACTGGCAAATTATGCCCGAGTTTAGCCGTAGAGGGTAGGAAAAAAAATATAAAAGTGAGCTGTGCCACCGGCTTGACGGTATAAGCCGGAAACCCCTAGATCTTACAGGCACTAGCAGGGCTACAAGATCAACAACTATGATTATGGTGAACCAAATAAATAAAATTATAGCAAAAATATATTGGATACTTTACTCACACAATAGATAATTAAGGTACACAGTTCAATAGCAACATTATAACAAATATAGTCAAAGTTAACAGCTATGGTAAAATTTTCTTGTTAGAACAAACCAAAAATGTAAAATTTACAACTTTATAAAATAACCAGAACAGCAGTAAGAGTAACAGACTTTACCAAGTTACAACAAAAAGTAAGACATATATAAATTAACTCATTAATAACATTAACTAAAACATTTACATGAAGGCAAAGAACAAAAGGTAAAACATATATATCAGTTAACTCATTACATAAAGATTTTTACTGCCAAAACAATCAAGTTCATTTAAAAATACCTTTACAATGGTTGTCCTTTAAAATATTAAGATTGTAGGATATTTACAAAAAAGTAGAAAGAAAATATGTTTTTACTTGGACATAAAGAATTATTGAGAAAGTTATTTTAATCCAATAGTTTTGGCATATTATCTAATGCAATAAATAGTTTCCAACAATGTACTATACTAATAAACAAAACAGAAAATAATAGTGGTGTCAGCATGAGTCACTGCGTTATATATTTAAAAATAAATCACTTATAACCTTTGGATATACGAATTCACAAAGTACTATACTTATAAACTGAAACAAGACTTACTCGTGGTGCCGATGTGAGACACACCGTTATATATTTAAAAATAAATCACTGATAACCTTTGGGTATGCGAATTCACATGTACTCCTGTGGCCTACTCCTGTGGCCTACTCCGGTGCTACTCCTGAACTACTCCGGGGGCTGGTTAGACTATGGGATTGGCACTGATTAACGATGGCTTCCCTCAAATAGATCCCGATAACGGTTATTTTAACTTGATACCAACTCCAACAATATCCACAACAATGGCAAGACAAAATGGTCAAGTTAAAAATCAAATGGTTTTTCTTCAAAATCCAATTAAGATGGCCCAAATACAGCCAGATATGAAAGAAATCCCATAGAGGTTCCGCACACGTGCTAATAACGCACCGTCCCCAACAACCTTCACCAACACCTCCGACTTCGATGAAGCTCTCCAAACGACTCCCGCTCCTATCCCGGAAATCAAGAAAAATGGCGCGGAATAAACGTCAACCCACCATCTTCTCAAATCCGTGCCTCGTTCGTGTGGATATCCAGTCCCATCCACACAGAAATTGCAAAACAACTATCGAAAGTTATGCAACCATGAATACGAAACTATAGAAAAAAATAGGCACGTGACAAATTAAATGAATTTGTGTACTTGGGTTCAACGTTTACTAGATATGGAAAGTATGACAGTAACATTGAGCGAAGGGTGTTGGTAGGAAAACAAATGAATGGGGCACAGCATAGCTTTATGAATAGCCAGAAAGTGTCAAGAAGGCACGTCTGGCGGTGCATAGAGGTGTGTTGGTTCCTACACTTATGTATGGTAGTAAATGTTGGGTTTGCAGAAAAAGCATAAAAATAGGATTAATGTTGCGAAGATAAGTAGTCTGAGAAGTATAGCTGGAGTGACTTGGTTGGATAAACTTAAGAATAGTGAGATAAGAGAACGCTGTGGTGTAAAAGAAGATGTGGTTACAAAGATAGATAAAGAAATGCTTAGATGGTTTAAACACGTAGAAAGGATGGATAAAGGAAGATTGACGAAACAAATTTATAAGGCGAGTGTGAATGGACAAGTCGGTAGAGGTTGACCTCGGAGAACATATCTCGATCAGATCAACATTGTTTTAAAGAAAGGCCAGGTCAAAAGTACCAACAACCGACGAGCATGTATGAGAGCATTGATGAAAGTAAAAGAAGCAAAAGATGTGTGTAAGAACCGTAGCAAGTGGAAGGAAGTGGTCTCTACCCCTATGGGAGAAGGCGTGACTTTATGTATGTATGTATGTATGTTTGTAAGCAACTAGGCATCAAACTACATCAAATATACTGGCTTACTGGCTATGAGTATGACTTTGCCATAGCTGTTTAACTTATACATGGACGATTGTTTTAAAGATTTGAAAGAGATTGCATATGGATGAAAAATAAATGATTTGTTCGGCAAATGCCGATGATCAAGGCATACTAGCGTCATCTGAAGGGGAGTTGCAGGCGATGGTTAATGTTATGCATGATGCTTCAAAAATCAAGGGGATGAAAATAAATGTAAGCAAAACGAAAGTAATGGTTTTTAAAAGAGAAGAAATCATAATAAACTGTAAAGGCGAAGGGTGTTGGCAGGAAAACAGATGAATGGGGCACTGCATAGCTTTATGAACAATTAGAAAGTGTCAAAAAAGGCATTTCTGGCTGTGCATAGAGGTGTGTTGGTTCCTACACTTATGTATGGTGTTGAATGTTGGGTTTGGCAGAAGAAGCATGAAAATAGTATTAATGCTGCGGAGATAAGTAGTTTAAGAAGTATAGCCGGAGTGACTAGGTTGAATAAAGTAAAAAACAGTGAGATAAAAAAACTTGGTTTGGGTTAACTCTCGCCATCTTACAGCAACGTTGTATGACAAGACTACTTCCCGGTCTAGCCAAGGAGGTTTCCTCAATTTAAGCCTGGCTGGGGGTATGTTTTGTAGCTGTTTATAGAGAAGTTAGTGTCGGACTGTTTGGAACTTTTGTCACTCCTTTGCAGTAGCCGCCTCTCGTCTAATTGAAGGAGGTGCAATATAGTCAGTGTAGGCAGCCAAGGTAGTGGTATTGATTTTACCGTTTTGCTAATAATTCTCATAGCCTTGTTAAGTTTTGTGTCAACTTTGTAGGTATGGGCACTGTTCTTTTAAACCGGGGCAAAATATTCTGCAGTAGAATACACCAGCACCAGTGTAGCAGTTTGCAATGTTTTGGCGTTTGCTCCCCATCCCGTACCTGCCAGTTTCCTGATAATGCTCACCCTCGTGTTAACTTTATTGGCAGGAGAGATTATTGGCAGCTCTCTCGTGGTAACTGATGCCAACAAACCGGTGCTGCAACACAGCAAACATGGTAAACAATTGCCGTTATTGGTCCGATTTAAACCTAAGAGTTTTTCACGAGGTGCATACACAGCAACCGGAGAAATTAAATATATCGGCTGGCATTTGCGTTGACCAACTGGTGGGTCCTTTATTTCTACCAGGCAATTTGACTGGCTAAATGTATTTTCAATCACTGTAAGACGCTATTAACCCTGCCTTGACTGGTATGTATTTAAAAATAATCGACAGTATGACGAAGATTTTTTTTTTTCAACAGAACGGTGTTCGTCAGTATTTAGACCGACGTTTTCCACGGCATTTGATTGAGAAAAAAGGCATCATTGAATGGCCTCCACGATTACCAGATTTATCGCTCCTTTATTTTTTTGTGGGGACATCTGAAAAGTAAAATCTCTAACAACAAAATCAGCGTCGTAGAAAGATTTGCGTCAAAGAATCGTTGACGAGTGCCGTAAAAATTACTCGGGAAATTTTTCGGAATGTGCGTGAAGGTTTAGAACAAAATCTTTATTATTCATCGGTCATTAGTTTAAACATTTAATCAATTAAGTAGTTAGTAAGCAACTAAAATAATTTAAATTTTAACAGGTAATGTTTTTCAAAATATTGGAAAGAAATGTAAAATTTAAAGACTATTGTAAAGAAAAAATGTCAGAGCTCTGTTTCGTTTTCGGTTGGCCACCCTGTATTCTTAGTAGAGTAACTGATAAAATAAAAATGGACGTATCACAGACCTTTTAAATTTAAGCTTTAACAAACAAATAAAAATAAATAAAAACGTTTCACTATATTAACCGCTGTATTTTACCCTTTCATGCCCTTTCTAATATTGACGTATTAATGAGTCGTGTCACTAATGCATTTGTAATAATCGGAAAAATAAATTGAAGATATGCGTAAAAGCCTGACTAATGAAGAAAACATTGTGTTTTATTGTATGGATAAATCATGGTATTTAATTTCTTAATTACCGTTATTATTGCATGTTCCTATTCACGTATTAGCTCAATTATTTCATGCAGTATTTCAATTAATATTCACTTACGCTATACTCTCAGGAGGAACTAGCATACAGCATATTTGCATTACAAAGAGGAACAGTAAGCGTTGTTACAAGAAAGGGGTACAGTGAGAAAGTAAGGCAGACTTTCAGCAACTTGATCAGATATATCTAGAAGTGTCTTATTTGTGCACACAAAAATCAACAACAATATACTCTAAATAGTGCCTATCACTGTTATGATTCAAGGCAAAGCAACAATCAAGAATTCACTTTCTTAGACTCCAAAGAAGCCGTTTTTTATTTAAGTATTATGTACTAGTAGAGGATCCGAAGTAAGATCGACCTTTACCCATCTGTTGGCTAAAAATTATTTTCTAAATAATATAGTACGTTAAAAATTATAAAAAAATGGGTTGCCTGAAAAAATCCTGGTCGGGCTATAATTAACTGAAAATTAAAAAATTTCTACCGATGAGGCTAAAAAAAATTTTTACACCAACCGTTAGTACAAAGCCTATAGAACATGCAAACGAAGGGTTGCCTATATTTTTTCCGGTCTAACTATTGGGTTGTCAGGTATAAACAGGTATTTTGGTTCTAGTTATTTTAAACTACTTGTTTAATCTATAAATTAAACTTAAAAATAAGCGCTGTTTTATTGAGAACACATTAATATACGGTTGCCCGAAAAAAGTCTGTCTTGAATGATGGTTGTCGAATTTTTAAAAATAAAATTTTAATGCGACTGTCATCGTGCGTATTGATGTAATATTTATTTCCATGGTGTAGTATAATAAAAATTTTGTACTGAATAAAATATCCTTGGTGTTGGTTTTTAACTTTAAATTGAAATTTTCGACGGTACATTTTTATTTACTTTCTTGAAAAAAGATAAAAACTACAAGCAAGTAGGCATACATCGCTTTCTGGTTTTTATTCATGACAACATTTGTACACTCTAATGCAGCATTTATAATTAAATATATATTTGTAATATTTTCAAATTATTATATTAATCTAACATATATCAACTTTCAAATAATTATGTATTTCATATTACTTTCGCACTTATACTACCAATTGTTTACCAGTCTATCGCTATCATTCCATATTGCATGAACTACTAACATACGCACTCTCCTACATCCTGCGGTCGCGCCGCGCGTAGCTACAACTCTGTGTCTTCGTCTATCGCACGAGATATTTGTCTCGGACCTCTTTGTCGCATATTCACAGTCGCATTAAAATTTTATTTTATTTTACTTCGGATCTTAGACAATACCTTTATTTTACAATAAATTTTCTGTTAAAATAAGACTTCATCTTACAGCTGCTTAAAAACATCTTTTATTCATGAAATGAATTTTTCGACCTGAATCTAGAAAGGAATTATTTTTAGATCTATACGTATTATATGGATATGTCCTCAAAATTTTAGTATTATTTTAATAATATTCACACTTTGATCACGTTGAATTATTTTAGACTTTATTTTAACTTAGTTTTGTTACTAAAAATTTATAAATATCTTGGTGATGTTAAATAATTGTTATTAAATTTTTTTAATTTAATTTTCTATATTTTTCCAACTTGATACATAGTTTTTGTATGAATTAAATAATCTTTATGCATGAGTATAAACATTGTGTTGTGCCTGAGTATTGTGACAACGAAACTAAATAGTTTTTAATAAAACTTTCTTCATTTTTGTAATTTATATGCATCATATATATAAAGTGCTTGACAAAAGTTAAGTGTTTAAACAAATTACGGTTTTTGGTTACGAAGAGTTTAAATATTATAAATTAAATCCTTTTACAACAAAAACAACAATATGAGGTTGTTGTATTTCTGTCAAGTTGACTGTCAAGATAAGTAGCATTTTATATCGCTCCAGTATAAAAAAACAAAATTTGAAGAAAATATTATTACTTTGGTTAATAGCTGTTGGTTGCTGCGTTGTTATATTATTTTGTGTTTAATTGTGGTAAATTCGTTAAGAATTTTTATTTTTTTGGTTTTTTAAATACGAAGAGTCAGATTTTGACTTTTTCTATTTTTTAGATATCTTGTATTGGAATTTTTAAAAGATAAAAAGTAAGGTAAGATTGTTTTCATTTTTACTGGAATTTCCGTAAGTACTTTTAATATTTTCCCATAAGTGCTATATATTTAAATTTAATTTAGTAATACCGGCTACGTATTTATTTATAGTACAGATTGTATTTCTCATGGGAAGCTATGAGTAATAGTTATATTGACTATGACCGCATCAGCAACAATAAAAGTCGCAACCTGTCATGCTTTGCTTCCTGTGAGCGCGAGAAGTGGACTGCGGATAGCCATTTTGCTACTTTGAATGTGAGGGGAGGATTGAATAATAAAATTAATGAAATTAACACGATGATAAAGAAGAGACGGATTAATGTTTTTTGTGTGAATAAAACCAAACGAAAAGGATGTGAAACCACAACACATGGACCTTATACAGCCTGCTGGTCAGGAGTTCCAGAAACCAGCAGAGGTTCTCAGGGCGTTGGTGTGATACTCTCTGCTGGAATAAATGAGTGTATGACTGACTTTGAATGTGTGAGCCCAAGACTCCTCTGGGTGAGGCTGAAGGTTGGCCTGCCCAATGTCCTGTTATGGCCGCGATCGAATTTCCAATGGAATCTCTGGATAAAGCTAAAACATCATAAGTTCAACGTAGATCTAGTTTAGGCCAAGTTGGCTTTTTAAACTACTTTGCTGTGTAGGAGAAGCCGGCAGTTTGCAATCGGTACTCCTTGCTGAAATAAGAACAATACAACTGGGAGGGTGGTGCCCTCTCTTGCTAGCTTGTCCGCCTAACAGTTACCTGGTATGTCCCTGTGTCCCAGACAATGTGAACTCTAAACTTAGTTGCTAGCTCATTCAGGCCCTAGAGGTCAAGTAGACTAAGTTCAGTGATTTGATAGCATCCTGGATGGCCCAAAGAATGAATATCTTGCTGAACTTTTGTTCGTTGCGAAGTATCCAGACAGCTGCCTCGGTAATGGCTGTCATTTCGGCCGAAACATCAAAAGCATTCAAAAGACGCTGTTGTATAATCCGACAAGTACCTAGAGGTTGGGTAGACTGGGTACGGTTGAAACATTTTAGCGTTTATTGTCCATTGCATCGGGAATAATTAAGTGAGCAATGAAGGAAAGATTTTAATTAAAAGACTATATATCTGTTTACTAATAGGCAATGTTATTTGAGATCACTGTATTGTATTTTATGTGTAAAAATAAATTTAAAAAAAAGTGTAATTTGTTTCAACCATCCCAATGCCAGGGTCGGTTGAAACAGTGTATGGGGTCAATTGAAACACATGCAAATAATACAAAATAAAATAAATTAACATGTTTTATTAATCGTCTAATAACATTTTACGACTCGTAATGGAACAGTTGAACATCAAAAATATTTTTTTATTAATATTCAAGTTTTTCACGATACTTATAATCATCCCAAGTCCGAGGTCGTGATAAGTTGTACTTGACGGTTAGTTCGTATGCCAATTTCATAAAATCCTTTTTAGTTAGGCCAAAATATATGTATGTTTTAAATATTTAGTTCATGCTCTTGTTCCTGGTTAAACACTCGATTGTGAGCCTTATAACCCATTTCTTGATTTTCATCGCCACCAGTCGCATCTCGTTTACGTACATACCTCAACAGGGAACAGTGGTTCAGTCCATTCTTTTCTGCCGCTGTTCTTAATGAAGATCCGGATTTTACATCTTCATAGGCTTGTTTATACTTTGATAAGTCAGCCTGACCTTTCGTAGTCTTCCTTTGGCGTACCATTGGCATCTAAGAAAAAGAAAATTAAATAAATAAACTGTTTCAACCGTACCCACAAAAAATGTTTCAACTGTCCCCAACCCTTTTCTAGGTATAAAACGGTTTACAGTAAGAATGATAACAAATTTGAATAAAAACTAATCATACATCCATATTCTACAAACTCCAATTGAAACGATACACAGCTCTCAATATTCTAATTTTAATAAAACCATAATAATTGCAAAAATATACGAACAAAAAATACTTAATTTTCCGTCAAAAAACACAATGAGGCCTTCTATACATAAACACAGCGCGCGATGAGCGACGCAACACTAAAATTCGTGTTTCGACTTGTCGCTTGCTTCGTTCTCCCCTTGTACCCCTCACCTCATCACGCACGGTGTCGAAATATACGCTTTGTTTCAATCGTCCCCCGTTTCAACCGTACCCAGTCTACCTTCTCTACGGGTAAACACGGTCAGATCGGCTGGTAACTCTTGGTCGTCCACTTCTAGCTGTTTCTATCACGTTTCCAGTTGCTTGATTTCTACGGAGAAGCCGCGAAATGACACTTTTACTGGCTTGGAAAACGTAACTTTTCTCTCAAAAAGACTCACCTTAATTAAACCAATAGCCCTATTAGCTTTATCCGCACTAAGTTTACGTCTAGGCATTATTCAAAACAAAATTCTAGATCTTAAATCAAAGTTGCCTGATTAAAGTGAAAACAATAATTGATGTAAAATTTTTGAAAATACAAAAGAAAACAACTTGACTTAAACCTAAAAACTTATTAACCTGAGAACAAAAAAACTAGTCAGAGAAGCAAGTAAACATTTAATAAATAGATAAAATCTTTGTAAATAAAACAGTTAATAATTTTTAACCTAAATTCAATATTTGTAAACTTTGTATAACAGTTTATATGTATATGTTTGTGTACATAATGTCTATAAACATTCTGTTAAGCTTAAATATTTAACATACAGCGGGTCAGATATTAAAAAAGTGTATCTGGAATTTACAATAAAGCAAAAATCTCTCATTTAACGATTACTTATTTTGCAGGACACGCCGGAAAAGGGGTCTTAAACAAAAACAGATAAAATCGTTTATAAGGAAATTAATATTTTAAGCAGGAACTTTTAAGGCTGTTACAAAATTAAAAAAATATCTAGATATTTTATGACAGCAAACAACTTTTGGGTAGCGACATTTAATTCTTAAAAAGTTTACTCATAATTGTATTTTAATATCTTTGTAAATTACTTATTGCGTTAAACTTTTATCCCTTTACACGTCTAAAATATTCTAAAGTTTTAATCTACCAAAATGTGTGTTTGTCCAATTTTTATCTATTTAAGCTAGTTGCCATGGTGTAGGCATAGCGTCAGAAAAATCCAAATTTGTGTATACCTATTAAGGACATGATAATACAATTACCCTTAAAATTTAAAGTCAATTGACCACGTTTAATCCTAAAAACACTTAATTAAAAATTAGATAATAAACATGAAGAGTATAAATCAAATTTCACGAATAAATGGCGGTTTCGGATTATCGTTAGAAACTCGATAACCAGTATAAATGTACATTTAAGAAGTACGAAAGTAAATTCCACTAATATTTTTGAAAAAATTTTGTAGGTTACAAATTTTATTTTATAAGGGATTTCTTGATTGGAAATAAAAATTCAATATATTTATCTGTAAGCACAGGTAATTTTGCAACCAAATCTGTTCTAAATGACTTTATTTATTGTAAATAATAAGATAGGTAGGTAAGTACTCTAAACAAATGTCACTAATTAAATAACTTTAATTTGGCTTGTTGATTCATTCTTTTTTTATATGATTACTAACCCAAACCAATTCCACAACAATTAGATTTCTAGATAAAAAATTAGTAATCCTGGGTTATCATTGTAGTGGGTACCTACATTAAAATGGTATAGTACCGATTGTAATTTCAAGTAGTGTATTATACCTAAAAGACCGCAAAAATTCCGCGACGTGTTTCTAAAATCTAAATCTAAATACATTAATACTGAATGTACAAAATTATTTTACTGCAGTAAAGGACAATGTTGGTCCGTTGCTACCAGTTTTATCTATACCTAAGCATGTGTGATGCGATGGGTACTGGTGAATCAAAATTTACCTCAGTTTTAAAAAGTGTAAAAGATAAAAATTATAAACGAATATCAGTGGTTTAGGTGCGACCCGAAAGGTCCGTACGACTAACTTTCCAGTGGAAAAAATGAAAAATACTATTTCAAATTGTTTACAACAAATTGTAATTGTCATTAACAATATTCTGATTATGTCAACCGTATTCTTTCAAATTTCTTTTTTATCATTTCATAAGCGAGAGCTAGTTTCTATTGTTTATAAAAATAATTTTTTTTTATTATTATGATCAATAATTACTTGTTAGTAACAATATTCAATTGTTATAAACAATGCTTGATTATTACTAACAATAATTTTTCTTTGTTATAGCGTCTTCAATGGTATTCTCTAAATACTGAAACAAGTTTAAAATTCTCCATTTCCTATTTTTGTTTTCTAAAACTATCTTTTTTTTATAAAATATTGTTCATATTTTTTATACAAATATTCCTAACATGCAATAAACACATAACTTTACACTTAAAACTATTGTATTCGACTCTGAGGACCTTGAAATGTGGAGATATGTCAAAATTCGGGTTTCGCAAAATCGGACCTATTACTTAAAAAGTTGAAAAATATAAACCGCTTCGACATCCAAAGACTGTTGATTTTCCCGAAGCTATCGAATTTAAAATCCGCGACATTGTGTACAAAATGCGTGAAAAAAACATGCCTCTTTAGATTCAATATTAGAAAAAGTGAAAGAAAAAAAGGTGTTTGAAATTTCTAGAACGCTTTTTGAAAAGTTGCAGTTTATAGTTTTCTAAAAAAACTGATTTTGAAAGCTTGTTTCATTTCGTAGCAGCCCTGTAAAAGAAGGATTTTTGATGAAGATTGGTCCTTGTAGTGTCAATCTTGAAAGTAAATGGGTAGGACTGATCAGCGTGCCGAGTTCTTCAGCCGAATGAGGCCAGTGGTGGTATAAGAGTTTTTATTTCTCTGGAGCATCTGCCATGGAAAAATCTGTAGAATAATGTCTGGTCTGCAACTCTTCTTTTATTTTCTAGTGGGTAAAGGGTGTCTGTGAGAGTTGAGCTGTTTATCATCCGAATGGCCCTTTTCCAAATGGAATCTAGAGGACGAAGAGAATGCCTTGGTGCTAAACCCCATGTGTGCGAGCAATACTCCAGTAGAGGTCGGATTTGAGCCTTGTACGTCGTCAAAAGTTGTTTAGTTGTTACAACAGAAAACCTAGCCTCTGGCTGGCTGACTTTGTAATGTTAGCAATATGGTCATGCCAAGATATATTATTAGACACCGTGACTCCCAAAATCGAGATGGGGGACTTGATTCAAGGGTATTTCCGTATTAAAACTTATTACTATAAAATCGAAAAAAAAAAGATTTGTCGACAATATAATGAGCTTGTCGGTTAACTTTTTTTTCAATGGTAATTTTTAATTGGTCAAGTCTGTTCTACTTTCAAATGTGCCCCGCACTCTCCTACCTGTCCAAAAGAGAGTACCTACCGGTTGAAGAAAAATGGAAGTTGTAAATGTTGCCTTAAATGAAACATATTTTGTCTTTTGTTGCAACTTTTTTTAAAAAAAGTCAGCACAATTTATTGTTTAAAAAGAAAATAAAAACGTTAAAATTAAAATATATAAGGTCAAAAAAAAAGTGAAATACATATAGTTACGCCTTTTTTGTTGGAAATAATGATTACATTTTTATATGTACACCCAATATGTAAGATGTTTATAAACAAAATGTCAATGTTCAATGTAATGTCAGTTAGTTGTCACAACGTTCAAATAATATTAAACTTCTAGTTGATCTTCATAAGAGTTTATTCCGATTATTAAAACTAAATATAAGAAACCTATATCTGAACAGGTTATGGGCCTAGGCATCTGCCATTAAAAACGAAGATCAGCGCTTGAAGTGAAAATAAAACGTAAAATACGAATTGTCTAGATTGCCTGATAGTTTGCTAAATCCTTAAGAACAAACAATGGCAACTACATCCGATGATGTAAGTCAGATAGAAAAGTTAAAAGACACTGAAACATTTCAAGTCTGGAAGTTCCAAATCCTGATTTTGTTCAAAGCTTATGGATTATACGAAATCGTAAATGGAGAAAAACAACTAATATCATTGACAAGAGATGATGAAAAAGCTGAATGGCATCGAAAAGACGCAAAAGCTCAAAAAGCAATAACAATTAGTATTGATAAAAAAATACTCATGCATATTCTCACATATGAAACATCTAAGGAAATGTTCGACAAACTGTGTTCGATTTTCCAGAAAGACAATCAGCAACTTCAAGAATTTTTCAATTTTACATACCAGAAGGGCATGGATATATCGATGCATATTAGCAAATTAGAAAATTTAGCATACAGACTGAAAGTTCTCGATCAGAAAATTAATAATGAAATGCTAATGTCAAAAATTCTATCAACTTTACCTTCAGAATATAAACATTTTTGTACAGCTTGGGACTCCACACAAAGTGACCAGAAAAATATTACGCAGTTGACATCTAGACTTATTGCCGAAGAAATAAGAATTAAAACTCATGTAGATGAAGAGATAGTGGCATTCAAATCAAAGGAGAACAAATTTGATAAAAGTAAATTCAATAATAAAAATGACAATGAAAAGAAATGTTTCAAATGTGGAAATCCAGGACATTTCTCAAAAATGTGTCCAAACAGATCTGGAATGCGTCATTTTCCACAATGCAAATTCTGTAAGAAAACGAATGGTCTTGAGAAAAATTGTTTTTTCCGAAAAAATTCCACACAAGAACAAGAACAAAGTAAAATTGCTTTTCTATCGAACGAGAAAGATGAAGATACCAGTTTCTTTATTGTTGATTCTGGATGCTCGTCTCATATAAGTAATAATAAAGATTTATTCAAAGATATAACCGATGAAAAATCAGAAATCATGGTAGCAAAAAAGGATCAATCGATGAAAGCGGAAGGAAGAGGATATATTGAGAAAGAATCATGTACACTGAAAAATGTACTCTACGTTCCTGATTTAACTAAAAATTTATTGTCAGTTAATGCTATCACTAAAAATGATGGTGAAGTAATTTTTCGTGAAAACAAGGTATTGATAATGAAAGACAATAAAATAATTTGTGAAGGAAATAAACAAAATGGGCTCTATGTTGTTAACTTAGATCAAAAACCAGAAGAAACCTTTTTGACCGAAACAGAAGATATTATGACTTGGCATAGGAAGTTGGGACATATGAGTGGAACATATATGAAGAAATTGAATAAAATGACAACTGGAATAGTTTTACAGAAGGAAGATTTTGAAAAACTGGATAGGGAATGCGAAGTTTGTCTAAAGTCTAAACAGACGAGGTTATCATTCACTTCTGAACGATATCAAGCAAAAAGACCACTAGAAATAGTACATACTGATTTATGTGGACCAATTGATCCGATTACTTGGGATGAAAAAAGATATATACTCACTTCTAGATGACTATACACATTTTTGTATGATATATCTTCTGAAACACAAATCAGAAGTACTAGATCATATGAAAAAAATATGTTTCTGAAGTTGAAGCATTCAAAAATGTAAAAGTTTCGAAGATTAGATGCGATAATGGAGGTGAATACGTGAGTATTGAACTACAGAACTGGTGCAGAAGCAAAGGTATCGTTTTGGATTATACTATACCTTATACACCCCAATTTTAAATGGAAAATATGAGCGACTAAATAGGACTCTTATGGAAAAAGCTCGTGCTCTCATTTTCCATTATGTTATGAGGAAGGAATTCTGGGTTGAAGCAGTACTAGTTTTCGCATATTTATTGAATCGAAGTCCATATTCTGCCATGGATGTGACTCCCGTGGAAAAATGGACAGATCGTAGACCAGATTTATCACGATTGCAGATATTCGGATGTGAAGCATTTGCTAAAGTTTTGGGGTATCTAAGAAAATTGGATAGTCGCAGCAAGAAGTATACATTTATTGGATATGCACCGAACGGTTATCGCCTATGGGATGCAGAAAGAAGAGAAATTATTATTCGCCGAGATGTATCATTCAAACAAGTTCCGAGAATCAACACAAATGTATGTTCTGATTTATATCAGACAGGAACTGTCATTAACATGTTAGATGACAGTGATAGAGAAAACCATGGTTATGAAGAAATTGCAGGAAATATATCACAGAGTAATTTTCATGAACCAGAATTACCAGAAATACAGGATGATAATGACTTAGGAGAAGGAAATCAACGAAGAATTATAAGGAAACCCAAGAAATTCGAAAATTTTGTTATGTTGACATACCAAGAAGCAGTTACAGGACCAGATAAAAATAAATGGATATCTGCTATTGAAGACGAAAAAATAGCACTGAAGAAAAATTATACATGGACCTACGTGAAGAAATCGAATGTGGAAGGACAAAAAGTATTATCGAGCAGATGGGTTTTCAAAATCAAAAATGATGGTCGATTCAGGGCAAGACTGGTGATAAGAGGATGTAAACAGGAATACGGAATAAATTTCACAGAAACTTTCAGTCCTGTCGTCAATAGCTGTTCGATCAGAATTTTATTCGCCCTAGCTGCCAACAGAAATTTACTCATTAATAAATTTGACATAAAATCAGGATTTTTATACGGAGAATTGAATGAAATGGTTTTGATGCATGATCCAGAAGGTTTTGAAGAGAAGAATAATCAGAGATTCACGTCTTTCTTAAAAGAAAGAGGGCTCATCCCTTTAAAAGCAGATCATTATTCCGATAATCCTACTACGTTTCTAGGAATCGAAATCGTTAGAGCAGAAGATTACATTGGACTCAGACAAAGTGATTATATTTCATCAATTTTGAAGAATTTTAATATGCAAGAAGCAAAACCAGCATCTACACCCATGATTTCCCTAGATAGGAATCAAGAAAATGCAAGTATTGAAAAGGACTTTCCATTCAGAGAAGCAGTCGGAAGTTTATTATATATCATGAATAAAACACGACCTGATATAGCATTTTCAGTAAACTTCTGTAGTCGGAAAATGGAAAACCCTACAATTCTAGACGTCAATAATTTGAAGAAGGTTATCAGATATTTAATAGATAAGAAGAATGAGGGATTGAAATATATCAAGAATTCAAGTCAGACAGAACTCATTGGGTATTGCGATTCGGACTTTGCTGGGGATACTGAAGAAAGAAAAAGTACAACCGGCTATGTTATATTCTTCTGTGGTGGACCAATTGCATGGTGTTCGAGAAAGCAGCCGATTGTAGCTTTATCTACAACCGAGGCCGAGTATATTGCCGCAGCAGACTGTACCAAAGAATTGATATACCTTAAATCATCAATTGAGGAGTTGATAAATCAAAATATTAAAATAACATTGAGGGTCGACAATCAGAGTTCAATAAAACTCATGAAGAATGGACAGTTCAATAAAAGAAGTAAACACATCGACGTGAGATATCACTTCATCAACGAAAAGGTCAGCGAAGGTATAATTGACCTCGAATATTGCTGTTCTGAAAATCAAATTGAAGATATTTTCACGAAGCCTCTCGGGAATCTCAAATTCTTCAAACACAAGGATTATCTAGTTCATAATATTTGATTTTTTATAGAAATGTAATAATTAGGAGAAGGTGTTGGAAATAATGATTACATTTTTATATGTACACCCAATATGTACGATGTTTATAAATAAAATGTCAATGTTCAATGTAATGTCAGTTAGTTGTCACAACGTTCAAATAATATTAAACTTCTAGTTGATCTTCATAAGAGTTTATTCCGATTATTAAAACTAAATATAATATACCTATATCTGAACATTTTTCCCGTAGGGGTAGGCAGAGACCACTTCCTTCCACCTGCTACGGTTCTAAAACACACCTTTTGCTTCCTTTCCTTTCATCAGTGCTCTCATACATGTTCTTCGGTTGTTGGTACTCTTGACCTGGCCTTTCTTCAAGACAATGTTGATCTGATCGAGATATGTTCGCCGAGGTCGACCTCTATCGACTTGTCCATTCACACTCGCCTTATAAATTTGTTTCGTCAATCTTTCATTATCCATATTTTCTACGTGTCAAAACCATCTAAGCATTTCTTTATCTATCCTTGTAACCACATCTTCTTTTACACCACAGCGTTCTTTTATCTTACTTTTCTTTACTGTATCCAACCGAATTACTCCGGCTATACTTCTTAGACTACTCATCTACGCAGCAATAATCCTATTTTTATGCTTTTTCTGCCAAGTAAAATATTAGCATCATATCTGTATGATACATTTATTTTTACTAATAACTTGTTTATTTTGAATCCCACCCAATAAAATATTTGTACGGATGCCACGTCTTTTTTTTGTTCTCTAAAGAGTACTCTGCCAGCGGTCTCTCTACTGGCAAATTATGCCCGAGCTCAGCCGTAGAGAGTAGAAGAAAAAAAGAAAATAAAAGTGAGCCGCGCCACCGACTTGGACGGTTCAAGCCGGAAACCACTGGGTCTTATAAGCACTAGCAGAGCCACACGATAAACAACTAAGTTTATGGTGAACCAAATAAATAAAATTATAGCAAAAATATATTGGATACTTTACTCACACAATAAATCAAAATACACAGCTCAATAACAAAATTATAACAAATATAGCCAAAATTAACAGCCAACAATAAATCCAGGCACACAGTTCAATAATAAACTTATAACAAATATAATCAAAATCAACAGCTAACAATAAATCGAAACTTCAAAATTTACAACTTTATAAGACATCAATAAATAAAAAAAATCCAAAGTTTACTATTCCATAAAATAATTAAAACAAAGGTAAGAATAACAAACTTTATCAAGTTACCATAAAAAAACGTATACAAGTCAACTTTTGAATAATACTTAATCAA
Source organism: Agelastica alni (assembly GCA_950111635.1). NCBI lineage: Eukaryota > Metazoa > Arthropoda > Insecta > Coleoptera > Chrysomelidae > Agelastica > Agelastica alni. The sequence goes on along the minus strand of OX467711.1, from coordinate 63,527,189 downwards.
ACGTTTACGTACGGCTGCTAATTTACTCACGTTTTTTTTTTTACCATTTACATAGAGATTTACACTGTTAAAACAATCGAGCTTATTTAAAAATATTACTTTTTTTTACAATGGCTGTCCTTCAAAATAGCAATATTGTAGGATATTTAAAAATAAGTATGAAGAAAACATTTTTACTTGGACACAAAGAACTATTGAGAATATTACTTTAATCAAAGTTCAGCCGTGGCATATTATCCAATGAAATAAATAATTTTCAACTGTGTACCATATTAATAAATTAAAACAAAACTTAATCGTGGTGTCAAAAACAAATCACGTCGTTTAAATATTCTAAAATAAATCACTTGTAACCTTTGGGTATACGAATCACTACTCCTGTGGCCTACTCCTGTGGCCGGTTTGATTATGGAACTGCACCTGCTACTTAACAATGGCTTCCCTCCATCAGATCCCGCATGCGGATATTTTAACTCGACACCAAAATCCAAAATATCAACAACAAAGGTAAGATAGAATGGTCAAGTTAAAAATTAAATGGTTTTTCTTTAAAATCCAATTAAGATGGCCCAAATACAGCCAGATATGAAAGAAAAAACCGTAGAGGTTCTGCTCACGTGTTAATATCAAATCGTTCCAAAAAAAACTCTCACCACCACCCGACTCCTAAGACTGACACCAAACGACTCACTTAAACTACTCTCCCAGGCCGGATATCCATAAAATGACACGGAACACGCGTCAACCGACAATCTTCGCAAATCTATGTTCCAAACTCATAATCGCACTCGTCCGCGTTGATAGCCAGCCCATCCACACAGAAATGCAAACCAAACAATAATATAGCTGACAACACACGACAATCGAGGCCAAAAATCAAAGCAAAATCTAATAACAAAAACCCCCACTCCATCTCCATCGATTAACAAAAATGTCACAGCCATAAATAATTGAATCCTATCATTACAAGGTATGCAACACTATTTACAACGAGTGATATATTTAAATTACAACAAAATACGGTAAGCGAAACTATTTACGAGTACCTGAGGAATACAAAACTATCAGAGACCCAATTAATAATGGAACTGTAGAAGGGAAAAAAATATGCACGTGACACGGACATGAAAGTGGATTTCTCCTTGATCTTAAACTCTTATTAATTTTTATTTGAAGTACCTTTAGTTCTATAAGCTTACAATATTGAACGTGACTATCTCAAAACAACTACCTAAATTATAAAAACATGTACTAAATTTTAAAACGAATGTTTTCTCTTTGCTCTTTTGGAAAACATGAAAGATAAAAGATGTTATTTTTTTGTAAACAACGATGCAGTAATACGGATGTTTCGGTAGTCAAACAAATGACCTACTAAAAAATAATAAACTTCTATCGCAGGAGTAATATTTATAGAAAAACTTAAATTTTATCATATTATTCTGGTTCATGCCCTTCTCAATTATTTTTCGGGATGGATAGCGGGTTTAGGACAAAAGAAAAACAAACTTCTCGCTCTTCTTAAATCACCGATGTTTTAATCTTTATTTTAAATCTTTCTCAAGGCTACACATACGGAAAAAAAACTCTATAATAGGTGAAATTAATGATCATTAGTAGACTTATTCTTATGATTACAATTGACTATTAATGCATAAGATATTAACAAAAAGCAATTTCAAAATCAGTTTAGTCACATATTAGTCCCTTAGATTCAAATATACAAGAATAATCTTTGTTAACAAGTAAAGAGTTTTAATAGATTAATTACATACCTTTTTAATTCGTGGAAGTCTTAAGTCTGTAATGTAAAATTTCTGATGTCGTATCCATTACAGAATCAGGACAAACATATTTACAATTAACATAGAGCAAATGAATTAATCACATAACAAAACAATATTAAAAACAAATAATTTCTATTTCTTCAATAATATTAAAATCACATACAGACAGCACAAACAAACTGAGGCAAAAGAACATTAGTTTATGTTAGTTTTTTTTAATGAACTATTTATTTTTATTTTTTCTCGCCAATTGTCTACATACTATCAACGCCAACGGCTGTTTATCATTATTGATTTTTAAATATGAAGAATAAATTATTATATTGTGCATTCAAGCCCTTTACATCGGTTCTGAAATTTTTGGTATTATTTAAGGAAATGAAAATCATCTCGCTTAAACCCCTTTTTTTGATATTCGGCTCACGATCCAAAACTTTTATTGACGAAAAATTAAAATTATGGCCAGTAGTGAAATGATGATTGCTTAATGCCGTTTTTTCCTACTTATGTCTATTAATTTCTCGACAGTCATATTGGTATTGATTCATCCTTTTTTTAAGGTATCGTTTTGTTTGTCCAATATAACATTATCTTTAGGAACAGGATCTTTAATTTTATAAAAAATCGAACCAACTACTTTAGTATTATAAAATGCCAATTTGCATTGTGGGGCGTTTTTGTTCATGATTTGTTGAATATTTTCAGAAAGTCCAGGGAAATAAGGAAATTTAAAATATCTTATATCTCTTTTACTCTAATTAATCGCCCGACGCCCCAAGAAGTTTATTTATGTAAGCTGGTTTACCAGGACATCAAATTGATGTTGCATGAGCAGTTTAAAAAAAATAACTTAATGACGTATTTTTTTTCAGAGAATTATTATGAAAATAAAAAAAAAACTATAAACTTTGCATGGGGGTCGAAATTGGTGAAACTTACATCCGCATAGAGATAACAAAATAATTTAAAATCAATATCTAGTTTAGTATCTACTGCTTTCCATATAACGCATTAAATGACAAGTCGCTACCATCCAGTAATCCGGTCACAGATTAGCGTTACCGGTTACCGGTCGCAATTTTAGCGCGGCTGACTCCCCACCCGATTGAATTTTATTACGTAATGTCTACGTGAATTTAACAATTAAACGATCAGAGAAAGCTCTTTTTTTATAAATTGAATTACATTAGCAATTACTTTTTTGTTTTCGCAGAGAAGTCCTTGTTTTTCGGTCTAACCATTTTATATTTATATTTTAAAAAGACAATATGACTCGTCCATAAAAATTTACATATGCCACAGTGCAATTTTTACTTTGACAGTGGCAAAAGTTAGCTACAACTATTACAGCGACAAATGCACTAGTGGTTTTTTCTACTCATGTATATGAAAATGATCATATTTCAACCGGCTACCCTACATGAAAGTAACAGTTTTTTTTTCCAGAGATGAAAATGAAACAAATGAATATTATTATGTGACCCGATGGGAATATACCAAAAACAAATTAATGGATTTTTAACACTAATGACAGTTAATCTTACTACTTGGCACTTGAATCAGCAAACGAACGTCACTTCGTTTGACAGTTTATAACATTTTCATGATTAGATTTGAACTTCTCTCTATAACTATAATTAATATGGATTCTGATAGCGAAATTGGTAAATCATGTATACCACCTAATATAGTTAAAACGGCAAACTCAGTTTCCAAAAATATTTTGCCAGATAAATCCCGAGAAAGGTATAAATTTGTGTACAGAAAGTTCATGACTTGGAGAAATGATAACAAGATAAACTCGTTCTCAGAAAATGTTCTTATGGCTTACGTTGGACAAATATCTGAAGATTTCAAACCATCAAAAGTTTAAAGTATGTATTGTATGTTACGTAATACCATTAACATCAAACATAATGTGTATATTTTGAAATATGCCAAGTTCAAAGCATTTTTAAAGCGAAATTCGACAGGATTCAGAAGCAAAAAGCTAAAGTTTTAACGTCACATCAGATTTACACATTAATTAACGATGCACCTGACGAAAGATTCCTGTTTACAAAGGTAAATTCTACGATATTTCATGTGGCTCATATAGTAGGTAATGTATTGTTTTATTTATAGATAGCACTAAATTTTGGCATTTTGTCGTTTACATAAGTTAAGAAATTTAGAAGTAAATAATATTGAAGATCTAAAAAAAGCGTTACTTGTAACCATACCTAACAAAAAAACTTACACGCTACGTTCTTTTACAATTACAGGCAATTACTATAACAGTTGTCAAAAGCATATAAAACTTCTTCCATCAAGCGTGAATAATACAACTCCCCGATTCTTCCTGAATTACCAAGATGGCAAATGTACAAAGCAAACAATTGGAATCAATAAGTTTGGAAATGTTCCAAGTCAAGTAGCGGTATTTTTTTATTTGTCAAATGCCCATTTGTCTACAGGCCATTCATTAAGAAGGTCTTCAACAACTATTTTTTTGGATAGTTTGGCAAATCTTACAGAAATAAAGTAACACAGTGGATGGAACTCTAGCACTGTTGCAGAACAATACATTGAAGAATCTGTAAATAATAAAATAAAACGAGGACATTAAATATTCCAATAAATAAATAGATGAAAAAACTACAAATTTACACAAAAATAAAGTTAACTTTGATGAAGAACCATTAGACTTTGACAGCATAATATCAAACTTATCTACAGCAGCAGCAGCAACTTCTTCGGCAGTCATACCTTCAACAAGTACCACAAAAGTTAGCACACAAATCCAACATCCAACTATTAACAACTTCAACAATTGTACTTTCAATATTTATAAATAAAATTTTATCATAAAAGACAATTTGTCACTCTTTATTATATAAAGTAACCGGTATTATTATCAAGTCTGTGTTACAAATAAATAAGTTCTTAAAATTATAATCCAGTTTTTTATAAACAGCATCTATCGTAGAAAAAATTGCGAGATTTCGTGAGTTGAGAGTTTGTCCACGAGCGTAGCGTAGCGAAGCGAGTGGCAATCCTTGTTGTATTTTTATCTCTCGTTGTAAAATATACTATTTTCACTTATTCATTTGTTTATCAATCATTGCAGTGTTGGTTGCCAAAATAAATAGTTTGACATGTTTCTCAACAACTTATTGAATCTCTAAGTACGAGTACTAACAATGAGTCGATTCGGTGAGTCTACGAACGCCGAAATAAGTCAAATTGTTATTACCTGTCTGCCTACTAATACAGTTCCGACGCAATTATCAATCTGGCGATAATTTTTTACGTTTTGCGATGCAAAAAGATATAAATTTAAGCCAGATACTTCCATTGAGAAATTAAATGTAATATTGCAAGATTGGGCATTTAATATGCGAAAAGGTAACAAAGAAGACTACAATGAAGCGGTAGTCAAAATAATTTGAAACACCACCGCTAAAATTCTACAAAGTAAATATTATAACAAATTCAATATCTATTTTATCTAAGCCTTTCACCGACGTTCAGTTTAATTCATCACGAGCTGCATGTAATGCTAAACGTAAAATCCTACAGGCACCACCCGAAAAAATAATCTAGAGCATCAGCTCTTAATAAATCTAAATAAAGTATTTGCAATGACCAGATCATATAACGAAATGAACCGGAACGACTACAAAAGAAATAATATCACATTTTAACGTTAGAATAAGCTTGGCGCAGAGGAGAAGCAAATTACTGCAAAACCACTTATTTCGTATCTGAAATTGAAAATAATGGAAAAAAACTGGACGTATCGCGTATATTCTTCTTTTTTCGAAAACGAGACAAGGCGTTAACAATAAATTATGTGACAGCAAATGAATTACGCATGATATTTTAAAGAAAAATATTTGTCCCATACGTTAATTTAAAAAGTTAATGAAAAAACGAGACACCTTTATAACATTGGACAAAGTATTTCTTACAACAAATCCCTTTTGGAAAAAGAAAAATTCTAGAGGTTGATATAAGAATGTGCCGATTAGAATTAATAAAATTTCCAAATGGACTAAATACTCAGCAGAATCCATTGGAATATATGTCAACGTGTCAAAATTATAAATTACTTAAATCGAGCGGCAGCAGTTAGCGAATTAAGTAAAAGCGGAATTAAAGAACAAGCTCTAAAAATAACAGGACACAGCAATTCATTATCAATAAAACCAATTACATTTGATATTTGTATTGATATCAAACATAATACAATAGAATATAAAAATAAACAAAAGGAAATTAAGAACAAGATCCGGAACGCTAAGGAAAAATGGATGACAGACAGATGCAGATAAATGGAAAAGTTGAAAAGAAAACACGACATGTTCAACATGTACAAAAAGTTAGGGAAGTTGCTGACCTATATACTAGTTAATAATACAGACAGACTAACCATCGATAAACATGAAGTTCTTGAAGCCTGGAGTGGATACATAGCATAGCACAGCGGTTCTCAAACTTTTGTTATTCATGCCCCCCTGTTTTAATTTAAAAAATGTTGCGCCCCCCAATCCGTAGACCTAGGAATTTGAACTAAAATAGGCAACATTGTCTCGTCGAGAGAGCCAAAGATGCTGTCGAAAAGTTCGCGGCGTTCGTGCCACGTATTCAAGCTTCCTGATCTTTCTCGAACTGTCTGAACGCGACTATAAATACAGAAGCGCACATACGGTATTCTCAGTCTCTCAGTGAAGGTGTTTTAACACTAAGCAAGCATTATTGTGAAGTGTGAGTGTATAAGTAGATGTAGTATGGATAAATTTTTAAGACGAAAACTTGAGGATGACGGGGCTTGTACATCGACAGGTTCAGGTGGAAATCGTCCGAAATCTAAAACAAGAAAATATGACCCATCATACCTAAATTTGGGCTTTACTAGCCTTGAAGTAGGTGGCAAAGAAAAACCACAATGCGTTATCTGTTTAAAAGTATTGGCGCAGATAGCATGAAACCAAATAAATTACAGAGGCATCTAGAAACGCTGCACAGAGAATATGTTAATAAACCGCGAGATTTTTGTGTGGAGAAACTCAGATTGTTTAAAAAACAAAAATCCAGCTTCCATAGAGTACTGGCAGTAAATGAGAAGGCTCTCTTGGCATCATATAAAGTGGCATACAAAGTAGCTAAATGCAAAAAACCGCACACTATTGCAGAGCAACTTATTTTACCCGCTTGCAAAGACATTGTAGAAATAATGTTTGGTGAAAATTTTACTTCACAACTTAACAATATTCCTCTGTCAAATGATACAATCTGTCGACAAATTAACGATATATCAGTTGATATGCAGCAGCAGCTTGAATCTGAGATTACTGGAAACTTGTTTGCTATACAACTTGATGAAGCAACTGACTCTAGTAATGATTCCCATTTGATTTGCTACATTAGATTCTGTCAATGTTCTAAAATATGTAAAGATTTATTATTTTGTAAACAGATTGAAGGAAGAACTACAGCCACCGAGTTGTTCAAGATTACAAATGATTCTATTACTAAAATGAATTTGTAATGGAAAAATTGTGTTGCGATTTGCACCGATGGAGCTCAAGCCATGTCTGGTAAATACAACAGTTTACAAGCGCTAGTAAAAAAGGAATCCTCAGAAATTATCTGGACGCACTGCATGATACATCGGGAAGCGTTAGCATCAAAATCGCTAAGCCCTGGACTAAACATGATTTTGACAGTAGTTATTGAAGTTGTTAACTTTATAAAAACCAGACCACTAAAAACAAGGATGTTCTCTGTTCTTTGAGAAGATATGGGAGCTGAGCATCAATCTTTGTTGTTTTATTCCTCATCCAGATGGTTGTCACGCGGTAAGACGGTTAAGCGTGTCTTTGAATTAAGAAGGGAAATAGCGATATTTTTAAGCGAGGAAGGTCACAAGCATTCAACAGATTTTTTCGACAAATTATTTTTACTGAAGCTTTCTTATTTAGTAGATATTTTTGAAAAACTTAATATACTTAATCTTCAGCTGCAAGGAAAAGACGTAAATATATTTGATTTAAGTCAAAAGATTGATGCTTTTTATAAGAAATTGCAGTTATGGCATAACAAATTGAAAGAAAACAGTTTGGAAATGTTTCCCACATTTTGCGATTTTGTGCAAGATTCCTCATTGGAAGATATTCATAAAGCTGTGATGCTAAAAACCATAGAAAGCCATTTAGAAAACTTAACTGAGAATTTCAAGCGATACTTCTTTGCAGAGAAAGATATCAAGTTGTCAGACTGGAGCTGGGTTTTAAATCCATTCGAAAATAGACCTGTCGGACTATCACTGCAAGAAGAAGAACAACTGATAGATATTTCAACAAATCCCTTACAAAAATCAAACTTTTTTAACAAATCTTTAACAAACTTCTGGACTGAACTTCCGAACGACTACTTCGTTATAAAAGCCAAAGCGTTGCCTTTTCCAACGTCCTACCTTTGTGAAACTGGATTTTCTGCACTTGCTGTCGTGAAATCTAAATACAGAAATAAACTTCAAGTAGAAAATGAACTCAGAGTGGCCATCTCTAACATAGAACCAAATTAGAGAAGTTGTGCGCCTTAAAACAAGCTCATGTTAGCCATTAGTCCTTAGAATGTTTCTTTGTCATCATTAAGTAAGTAAAATTTCAATAAAGATTTTTTAAAAATCTATCTTTAGCATTTTATCATTACCATTTTATTTTTAATCTGTAATGCGCCCCCCCCCCCCCAATCATGTTAACGCGCCCCCCTTAGGGGGCGCGCCCCACAGTTTGAGAAACGCTGTATTAAATGATCATCAACATAACCTTATTGGTTTCTCAATGTCCGTACTACTGTCAAAGTCTGGCAACGTTGTTCAAATGTGACCTCATACTCGCTTTATGACATGCATGCGCCCCACAGTTTGAGAAACGCTGGATTACACTAACCATTTAGAAGATATTCGCATTGGAATCGCAATGCGTACTGATATTAATACTTAATTGATAAATATTTTCAATTTATGAATTTTGAAATAATTTATGATCTATTTAAGAAAAAGAAGGTTTTTGTTTAGAAAATATCAAATATCAGCAGCAAAAAAAATTCCATTTCACCATATGAACTATTATAATTTAATGCAATATTGATACAAAAATATATTTTTTCTTTTAGTTTAAGTTATAAAAATTGACTTTTATTACAATTCGGAAATTTTGCTTAATGTTCCCTGACAACTTGCAGTAAATATTGAAACTGTTGTTTCTTTTTTGTCAAGCATTGGTTGTATTCAGATACCAGCGCTACTCCACGCTATTTATCAAAAAACTATTAAAATCAGTACTTATTGGGACCATTTATGATAAAGATAATCTTTCCGTTAATATTAGGAGCTCATACTTGGTAAGTATTTTCCAGAGGCACCTAGAAACTAGTTTTCGTGTGTCGGATTAGATTGTAGATTGTAGGGTGGGTCGTGAAGGCCGTGCTGCCTCTCAAGCACTTCGACCTATCGGATCTTTTGTGCATAACCCTTAATCTATTCTAGGCCCGGGATTCCGAGACTTCAAGTAAAGTTTATCAGTTTCCTGGGGGCTTAGTTTCTGATATCGAAGGGCTTTAGGAAGGCACGTCCCAAAAACTTGAGCCTCTTGCAGAAAAGTGCAAAGCAAATGTTTTGCAGTTTCAGCGAAGTTCTAGCAGTAGCGGCATCTATCACTTTCTGTTTTGCCCATCTTTTTCAAGTAGTACCTTAGAGGGCAGTGTCCAGTGAGGAGTCCCGTCACCAGTTTCAAGTCTTTCTTTTCCAACTCGAGAAGCTGTTTAGCTTTCCTTGGCGAAAGACTTACTAGCCTTTTTGCTTGCCTTTGTCCTGGCACTTTATGCCAGTAATATTTCATTTCATCTGTTTCCCAGCGTCGAACTTCTTCTTTAAAGAGGGCTTTGGAAAGTCCACAGAAGGGTTCTGGGCCGAAAAATTTTGTATTTGCCCCTTCTTTGGAGAGGCAATCTGCTTTTTCGTTGCCTTTAACTTACTTGTGACCTGGAACCCACATCAGAGTAACCTGATTGTTTGCTGCAAGTTGTCTCAGGGACTGTTTACAGTCCCAAATCAGCTTAGACTCACAAGTGTATGACTTCAGAGCTTTAAGTGCTGCTTGGATCTCTGATAAAATATAGATTTTTGCACTTCGGGTGTTTCTTTCGATGCACTTCAGGGCACATGTCTCTATGGCATGTAATTCTGCTTGAAAGATAGTTGGGGTGTTACCAAGTGGTTTTGAAAGCCTAAAATTTGGCCCTTTAACGCCCACTCCAACCCTTTCATTCATCTTGGATCCATCAGTGTACCACACTAAAGCATCCCTCCCTAGCTGAGGTCCGTTCTCTGTGCAAACTTGGTGGTTGTTTATAACCACTTAAAACTGCATTTTGAAGTCGTACCTAACTGGCATGATATCTGTCGGCTTAGACATGGATTCTAGGGAAATACTTTCTAAAATCTTCAAATGTCCATTCGGATTTTTTGCTCTAAGATTTGTTGTCTGGCTCAGTCTGAAGGCACTGATTGCTGCTTCTTACATTACACATAAGTGCAATGGTGGAAGGTTCAGCATTACCTCTACGGCTGCAGTAGGGCACGTGAATGTTGCCTCTGTGATTCCCAGACAAGCTAGCCGCTGCACTTTCTATAGCTTGACTTGTGCCGAAATTTGACCATGGCTTAACCATTGGCTTAATGATCGTTTGGTATGACCAGTAGATTATTTTTGGTTTCCGACCTCATGTCTTGCCAAAGACTCTGCCTCTATAGCTCTGGAAAGAATGTTGTTGAGTTGGCTGTTCCATGTCAGTTTTTGGTCGATTATTACGCCCAAATATTTAACTTCTTTGGAAAAAGTAAGCTGGGTTTTATTCAGAGTTGGGGCTTTAAGTTTGTACTTTTGCCTCCTAGTGAATGGAACCAGCACTGTTTTGCTAGGATTGACGTTAAGTCCTTCCTTTGCGCACCAGCTTTTGATTGTGTTTAGGGCTACTTGCATGCGATTGGAAATTACTTCACCATGTTTGCCCCCAATGGTGACGACCAGGTCATCGGCGTAACCTTGAGTCGTAAAACCAGAGTCGTGTTGCTTAACTATCAGATTGTCTACAACCAGCGACCACAGCAAATGCGATAGAACTCCCCCTTGGGGACAACCTTTTTCTACTGTCTCTCCCCCAAGAGTGGCCACAATAATTCTGCTTTTCAGCATAGATTGTATCAGTGAGGCGTTTATATTTCTTTCCTCTTGTGATCTAGCTATGGAGGCATGCGAGGTGTTGTCAAAAGCACCCTCTTTGTCGATGAAGGCACAAAGAGCCATTTCTTTTTTTGCGTTTGTCTTTTCAATGCTTTCAACTAGGCACTGTAGAGCATTTATCGTGGATTTACCTGCTTGATAAGCAAACTGTTTCTTGTGGAGCGGTCTCAACTCAAGGAGTTTGCTTCTGATGTAACAGTCTATTATTTTCTCCATTGCTTTTATGAGGAAGGAGGTAAGACTGATGAGGCGGTAAGACTTTGGTTCGTCCATTGAACGTCTCCCAGTCTTTGGTATAAACGCCACCTCAGCTTCTCTCCAAGCTTGCGGTATATAACCGAAGATAAAGCTGGCCTTGAATAACCTTTTCAAAGAAGGCTCTAGTATTTCAAGGCCCTGTTGAAGTAAGACGGGAAATATTCTGTCCTTTCCCGGCGACTTAAATGGTTTAAAGTTTTTGATAGCCCATTTGATTCTTTGTGTAATGAAGATTTTCCCAGCCAGGCTTCTGCTGGATCTGTTGGGGTTGTGGACAACCCCTTCCAGATGAGCTCATTGCTGTTCGTTCTCCACAACCAGTTTGGAACCAGGAAAGTGTGTCTGTAGGAGAACACTTAAGCTTTCCTTCGGGTTATCAGTGAATCCCCCGTTCGGCTTTTTAATCAGACCGATGCCGTTGGAGTGTTCTTTGAGAGTACTTTTTGAAGACGTTGTGCTGGGACCAGTTCGCTGATCCCCTCGCACATTTGCCTTCTTGTTCTTCTTTTCGATTTTCTGAGTTATTTATTGTACTCAGAAAGAGCTGTTTTGTAGTCTTTCCAGTGTCCCAGACTCTTAGCTCTATTGAAAAGTCTTTTGACTTTTCTCCGGAGTTTTTCTAGTTCCTTATTCCACCAAGGCACGTCCCTAGTAGTAGCCTTTTGTTTTTCAGGACAGCTGAGTTCATATGCTTTTATTATAGCATTTTGAAGTTATCTGGAGGCTGTGTCGAGTTCCTCTATTGATTCGATGGGTATGTGCTGGTCCTCTGTCTGCCTTCTGAGATGCTCTTTGTAAGCCTCCCAGTTGGTTAACTTTGGTACTCTATATTCCTCGAAATGTGTTTCCGATGTCTTCAAGTCGAACCTTATATGTTGATGATCTGATATTGAAAAATTATCAGAGACATGCCAGTTATGGATGTGGCTTGTTATAAATGGATCCGCGAGAGTCAAATCAGGAACCTCTTTCCTGATTGCATTTATAAAGGTAGGTTTATTTCCTCTGTTAATAATGTCGATGTTGTTTGCCGACAAATATTCCAGAAGATACTACCCCCTGTACGTTTGTGTCTGTGCTTTCCCATATCAAGTGGTGGGCGTTTGCATCGCAGCACAGAATGAAATGCCTGTTACCTTTTTTGCACCATCTGATAAGGCTTTAAACTACCTCTGGCTAAGGGTGCATTATGGAGTCCCCTGGGAAGTAGGCCGAGGCAAAAACCACTTGCCTCTTGCCTGCTGCAGTTGGCACTTTTACTATGGCGGTTTCCAAATCTCCAGTGATGAACTCTGGAACAGGAAAAATTTAATATTAGGTGCGAGCAATACGGCTGCTCGTGGTTTTTCGTGAGAAGTACATTAAAGTAACTTACACGATCTAATGTTGAGCCTTTTTACCCGTCCTCTATTTATCCAGGGCTCTTGGAGTAGCCCTACCTGGATGTTGTCTTCAATAAATCTCTTTCTAAGCACACTCGTGGCTGCTTTTGAGTGTTGGAGGTTTACCTGTATGCAGTTGAGCTTTTGGCTTATTCTGGAGGATTGGGTGGGGCTTTTTGCTTTCCCTTTTCCTTACCCCCGCCGGATCTATCTTGTTTCCTAGGCATCTTCTTACCTTTGGTCACTTTCTTGTTCGGATTTGCAGTTTTCCCAGATCTTTTGGCAGCCTTTTCGGTCTGCTTCTTGGTACTGACCGCACTTTGTTTGGTACCTGAGGTACCAGGTTCTAAGGAGTCAAGTGTGGCTGATTTGGGTTTGCCACCCCTTGACCTGAGGGTTGTGTGACCAAACTTGTAAATGATCACAAACCCACTTTTTTTAACTTTTCGGCTGATTGGATATTAACCGAAATTGTAAAAAGTTCTAAAGAGCCTTCGGATGTTCTCCTTAGTACCCTCCAGGTTGTTGCTTTGAGGCTTTCGTTTTAAGCCTCTATTAAACCAAAGATTCTTTCCGTGGAATATCCCTGGCTGCCTGGTAGGTACGCCACCAAGATTTCATTGTAAGGCATTGCTGCCTCCTCAACGACCCTCAGCATTGCATCCTCCCAGGGTGTTATATCCCAATGGTATCCTTCAGCCACTGCACGGTGGCGTTATCGGCACACATTAGGGCTAACCAACCAGGTCTATTATGGGAGCTATGAAAGTAAGGCTTTATGACGGCCTTTTCTGTCAGCTTGATTATTTTGTCCAGAATTGCCTTTTTTACGGCTTCAATTTGTTTCGTTGTCAGGAGCATTTCCGAATAGTTGGTCGGCAGAATGTCCACTTTTACACCTCCAGTCATTTTACTGAAAGTTGGTTTGGTGGGTAATAAGGCACTGCTGCCTCTGTCCGCCGCTTTTGGTCTTTTGGTCAGTTGACCGTCGAGAGTATTTTCCTCTGACCGGACTCTTTTCAGCCCTTTGTCATCGGTTTGCTTCCTCAACGGTTCAACCGCTTTCATCTTGGCCTCCTCTACTGGGAGTCCTTGTTTGATGAGGTATTTAAAACTCTTTTTGGAAGCTCCGCTGAGTCTGATTCTTTCCTTCCCTTTCAAGAGGGTTTTTGGGGATTTTTCAGTCTCCTCGTTACTGCCGGATTTGAGCAGGTTAGTTTCGGATTCAGGACATTCAACATCCTGTGTGATGCTGCCCGTATCCATAAGGATTTCATACTCTATGGTTTTTGGGGAGTTTTCCTCACCCTGATGTTTTTCTCTTGTATCCATATATGTTCCCACGAGAAGCTAGGGAAAGACGGTCACCTACGACGGAGCCCTGCGTGCCGCAAGAAGGCAAGTGAAACTGTGTCAGATTAAAAAAAATACTTGGTTTTTTTACCCACCCTAGTGTACATATTGTATAATATGTTTTTACTGTCAATAGAAAAGGATGAGGTACATAAAGTTTGTGTTTGCTACTGTTCATTGTTAGTGACGTCAGGGTGAAGGTCAATTTATTTTACTGTAGGCATATATGTATAAATAAATATGTGATGACAGATGTTATTAGGATTAGATAAGAGCTCTACGTCCAGGGAATTCAGCTAGTCCAGTGAAGGCGGAGTCGCATAGATGATGTCTTTGTATGGTCCCAGGTTCTTCCTTATAGGACATTCCCGGACAATATGCTCCACAATTTGCTCTTCGGTTTCGCAGTCACAGGCGAAGTCCCCATTTATACATCATGGCGTTGCATTTTGCATGGCCTGTCCTAATTCTGTTGAGGCTGGTTCAGGTGCTTCTCTTTGGATGAAATCCTGGTAAAGCAAGTATGCGGTCTACTATGTCACGTTTCACGTTTCATTCATGGCGCCAGTCTTCTTTGATCTGGTAGTTTAATTCTGCCTCAGCCCATAGGGGGCTCCGGTATTTAAGGCGGTTTGGCAAAGGTTTGTTTAGGGTGGCATGAATTGTGAGGTCCTGAGGGTGGTTTGGATGTTGTAGTTTAGCCCGTTCTTTTACAGTGGCGTCCTTTGTCCTTTCGTCTTAGTTCTGGTGGTGGAATATTACTAATAGTATCTTCTTCTTTGCCCTTTAATTCGTCCAGTTTTGAACATAGGCCTTCCCTAGTATTTTCCAATTATTTTTGTTTTGTGCTTTTCGTTTCCAATTTGTTCCTTCTATCTTTTTAATTTCGTCTCCTTATCTCATCTGGGGTCATCCTCTTGTTCTTTTTTCCATCCTTTGTCTTTTTGTCTGGCGGTATGACCTACGAAGCTACATTTTAGCCCGGCTATATTTTGTCCTGCGTGCATATGTTAGTATGTTGGTATGTTTGTATGTGCGTTCGGAATTATTTTCCGTTGATAATGGTAAACTTTTCCAATTATTTGCATTCGACGCATAATTTAGCAACTCAGAACTGATTAAATTTTTAGCAAAATCGGTTAAGCTGTTTTTATGGAAAATCAAAATACTAAAAAAAATGGTAAACTTTCGGAATTATTTTACGTCTCGATTATCTCGAAAACAAAAAATGATTTTGACGTGGAACCAATTACATTCAAAACATAATTACGCAATTACGAACTGTTTAGATTTTTAGCAAAATCGGTTAAGCTGTTTTTTATGGAGAATCAAAAAACTGCAAAAAATGGTAAACTACCTAAATTTTGCAATTTATAAATAATACTATTTTTAATATAAAATTTTAAGATCTTTTGAAAAATATAATGATTGCATGTTAGAAATATTTGTATAACAAATATGATGATAATATTTTTTAAAAAGAAATAGTTTTAGAAAACAAAAATAGGAATTGGAGAATTTTAAACTTGTGTCGGTATTGAGGGAATAGCAAAGAAGAAGTTATAACTTTGAAAAAATATTGTTAGTAATAACCAAGTATTGTTTATAGCAATTAAATATTGTTACTAACAACTAATTATTAATCATAATAATTAAAAACAAATTTTCAATTGTTATAAACAATTAAAAATAGCTCCCGCTTATTAAACGATAAGAAAAATTTTAAACGAATACAGTTGACTTAAACAAAATATTGTTATTGACAATTATAATTTGTTAAAACAATTTGAAACAGTTTTTTATAATTTTAATAATAACAATAATTATAACAACAAAACAAATGGTATTTTTCTATTCTTTCCACTGTGAAGTAAGTCGTGTGGACCTCTCGGGTCGCACCAAGACCACTGATATTAAAATGTTTTAAAACGCATGTTATATAATTTTTTTATATTTTTTTTTGCAAAAAAAATTCTGTAGGTGATACAGACCGATTGTATATCAATAAGTTATTTTTATAAAAAACTAAGCTTAACAAACAAAAATCACGTCATCATAAATTTCATGCAGGCCTGTGTTATATATATGAAAAATATTTAATTTTAGATCCACCACAATTATTTCGCTGTGACCTTATTCTTTTCTGGCGAGCAAAATATTTATTACCGCCTGCATATTTCCATGAAATTCTTAGACTGAGGTTTCGCACCGGAAAAACCCTTTTATTGGAAATATGGATATAGAGATATGTACCGATATAGGGATATAAAATATGTCAGCCATTTTGCCTCCATCTTTCCAAAAATAAAATCATTATTAATACCTCTCTATAAGTTTTGGCCGGTTATGCCATTAAAACTGCAAATTAAAATTGATCGAAATTTCTATGAATAAAACAGTTATACAGACCCTGTAGTCAGTTCTGATTGCAAATATTTGCAAAATGGAAAACTCACTAAAAGCACAAAATCCAGTTATGGAGATTTTCAAATTTAATTTCTTTTGTTATTGTTTTGTGTTGCAAGCGGGTTATTGTGGAACTTATCCAAAATATAATTGTGTACCGTTTATTTTAAAGTTTATGAATTAGTAACGACATGCTTGTTTAATCAATACCGATTATTTTAACATAATTTATAACAACTTGAGATTAAAAAGGACGTGGTCAATTTCATATAACCAACAAATAATGAAATATTACGTTTTACCATTTTCAAATATGGGATTTTTTAATTTTTAATGCGGCTTACGGGTAGTGCGATTTGGTAGGAATCGTCACGTAACGAAATGCATTGGTGGTTTAGTGGTAGAATTCTCGCCTTCCACGCGGGCAGTCCGGGTTCGAATCCCGGCCGTTGCATTCTTTTTGTGCTTTTACCATTTAATACATAATTTTTTTAAATTGTATTAAGGTATTCGCGAACTACATTTTAAAATTATTTGGCATATTAAAACGAAGACAGATTATTTTTTTGTTAAATGAAATAGTTTACTGACGAAAAAATGTATGTCACTGTTCTAAAAGCGTGGGGTGCTTTGTATGACAAACAAAACAGTGAAATTAATTTTCTTGTCAGTAATTTTATTCTTATGGTAAGATTTATTTTTTACTATTTAGTTTAAATAACTCTAAAAGCGTGTATTATTATTATTTATTATTATTATTTAATACATAATAAAGGCAGAGAATCAAGTCCTGTTTTGCCCATAATAAGTTACAGAATATAAATAAAAATAAAGTCATACTTCCGACAGGGTAATTGTTAATGGCGAGTGCATTAATAACATACGATATGCGTATTACACAGTAATTATCTTAAATGATCTAGAGTGACTTCTAAGATTAATGAACAGAGTGGTGAAAGTAAGTGAAAGATATGCATTGCAGATAAACGCGAAAAAGACCGAATTCATAATTATCTCCAAAAAAAGACGCATGAAAGGCCAGCTACTGTTACATAACAGACCCATCCAAAGTATGTCTATTTGGAAACAAATATTAATGAAGAATGGGACCACTCGAATGGGATAAGATGCCGAAAAGAAGGGACCTGTCTTTAAACACCAAAATGCGGATATTGAGGTGCTATGTGTTCTCAACTCTTCTATACGGCGTTGAGTCACTGACGTTATCTGAAACATCTTGCAAGAAATAAAAAGCCTTTGAACTCTGGCTCTATCGTCGTGTTTTGAGAATTTCATGGGTGGATCATATCACTAACGAAAAGGTGCTACCTACGTAGCATGAAGAAAGAATCTTATATCAGGTAAAGAAACGTAAACTTAAATACCTCGGTAACATCATGAGAAATCCTGAAAGATACCGGCTTTTACAGCTTATACTCAAAGGCAAAATATAAGGCAAAAGGAGTGTAGGAAGAAGAAGAAGAATCCCTGAGTGTGGTTTTATACATTAACTGTGCACATTACGTGCATCAGTGAATAAAGTTCGTATAGCCATTATGCTCGCCAACATCCGGAACGGATAGGCATCAACAGAAGAAGAAGAAGTGTCGTTTGAATCTGGTGTATATGCGTGCGTCGATAATTCAAAGAAAAACCTTGAAAAGATGGGACATAAGGCTAATCATTCTGTAGCCATCGCATTGAGAGGCGTTTGCTTTTTGGCAACGTGATGAATGTCGACTTTAGCTAATTATTTAGTATTTTCCCGGCTCTGTATATAAAGTTATACAAATTGGTAAGGAGGTTTAAAATTTAACAAACTTTTTAATTATAGTTTGGTTTGTAAAATAAAAAAAAATAAATAATAAAACTTAATGCTGCATGTTGCAACCTCAAATTAACAAATAGGTACTTTATAAACAAATTACTTACTTTTAAAATTATTCAAAGAAGAATTCAAAAATATGCTGCGGGTAGGTACATGAGTAATTTATTACAATAATAGTCACAAATTGTACCAAGTCACTTGAATAGAAAAAACTACTTTTTACTTCTAGAGGTTAACAAATGAAATCTAAATACTACCACTTGCTTAAAAAATCCCCGAATTTAGTGCCGGTGAATCACAAAGTGCTTGTTTGTGAGATTCCCCATTTTTACAAGTTTAGAAATAAAATGATCGACCTGTTAGCCATCCCCGATTTAAACTGATTATTAAAAATGGCAAGCAGCAACAGCTAACAAACTATCTTATCAGTAAAAAATTTTAACATTTGTTTACCTGTTGTTCCAATAAATTTGGAGAAAAAGTATTTATTTTTTAAAAAAAATTTAAGATGTAAATTTTAAGTGATCCAAACCTTTTAAATCTATATGCATACAGTTATTTTCACTTGCTACTGTTCTTACACACGTCTTTAACTTATTCTACATCCATTAGAGATTTTATACATGTTCGTCGTCCGCTGGTACTCTTTAAATTTTATTGTGAAGTGTAACAAAAATATTTTAACTGCCACACCAGTTAATTTTTAAAGGTATGCAGTGTTTAAGTAATATGTGGCTGTAAATAATTTCATTATAAAAATAAATCCTATAAAAATCAATTTATATGCTATATAATAAAATCACTTTACGAGGATTCCAGTGCTTGTGTCAGGATCAACGGAGCTTGCACGGACTGGTTTAGTATCGAAAAAGGTGTGAGACAGGAATGTGTGGCTTCGCCATGGCTGTTTAACTTATACATAGACAATTGTTTAAAAGATTTGAAAGAGAGTGCGAATGAATAATTTGATCGTCAAATGCCTTCTTTACGCCGATGATCAAGTCATATTAGCGGTATCTGAAGAGGAGTTGCAGGCGATGGTTAATGTTATGCATGATTCCCTGAAAATCAAAGGGAAATAATTGTGAGCAAAACGAAAGTTATGGTTTTTGAAAGAGAAGAAAGCATGACAAACTGTGGGGTTTCGATTGAGGGAGAAAGAGTGGAACAAGTTAATGAATTTGTGTACTTGGGTTCAAAATTTACTAGAGATGGAAAGTATGACAGGGACATTGAGCGAAGAGTGTTGGTAGTGAATGTTGGTTTTGGCAGAAGAAGCATGAAAATAGGATAAATGCTGCGGAGATGAGTAGTCTGAGAAGTATAGCCGGAGTGACTCGGTTGGACAAAGTTAAAAAAGTGAGATAAGAAAACGCTGTGGTTTAAAAGGAGTGGTCACAAAGATAGATATAGGAATGCTTAGATGGTTTGGACACGTAGAAATAATGGATGAAGGAAAATTGACAAAACAAATTTATAATGCGAGTGTGAATGGACAAATCGGTAGAGGTCGACCTCGGAGAACATATCTCGATCAGATCAACATTGTTTCGAAGAAAGGCCAGGTCAAGAGTACCAACAACTGAAGAGCATGAATGAGAGCACTGATGAAAGTAGAGGAAGCAAAAGAAGTGTGTACGAACCGTAGCAAGTGGAAGGAATTGGTCTCTGCCCACCCCTATGGGAAAAAGGCGTGACTTTATGTATGTATGTATACTTAATTTGTATTAAAAATATTAAATAATTTTATTTTCACAGCTTTCAAATTTTTTTTAAATAGTATAACTAAAATAATAGGAGTTGTTTTTGTGTCCATTTTAGCCACAATATATTTTATCCTTTCTTATATAATTTACCACTTGAAGTTTGGATTAAACGTCCGTTACATAATACTCCAAAAGGATTTAAACCCCGATGTACTTGTCACCAACTGCAACATGTTGAGCCACTTACATTTTCATTAATTTCTCTACATGTCTGTCCACTTGTTGGTTCTTAACTAAAGAACAATATACCGTGATCATGAATAAATTAACAAATAACAAAACAGCAGAGCATATGTTGGATTTGTTTTAGTAGTTATACATTCATACATATAGTCACGCCTTTTTCCAGTAGTGGTTGGCAGAGACATCTTGCTATGATTTTTACACACGTCTTTCGCTTTTTTTACTTTTATCGGGGCTTTTAAACGTACTCGTCGGTTGCTGGTACTCTTTATTTGGCCTTTTTTTAAAACAATTTCGATTTAATCGAGATACATTCACCTAAAACGACATCTTCTGACTTGCCCAGTCACACTTGCCTTATAAATCTGTTTGTTAATCTTTTTTTATCCAAACCATCACAGCATTTTTTTATCTATCTGTTTTTTTTTAATTATAAAATACCTTTAAGGCTATTTTTTTAAATTACAATCTGATCTAAATAAGATCAATAAGCAACTTTTATCTAACCTAAATTAGCTACAACAATACTTCAAGCTAAGGACATACTCACTAGCATGCCTTAGATTCTAACAACTTTATTACACTAATATTATCGTGTACCACTACCGAACTATGCTCTGCTTTTTACGGTCACTTCACCAACTCGAAAAGCTTCGTCCTCTTGAGTCTTCTTACCAAATTCGCATTGTCGAGGATCTGGATTGCCTCGACGTTGACGTGTTGGAGGAGTTTTTGTTCGTGACTTCTGGCAAACTTTTCTATGGTCTGGTTAACGGTGTCTATTTCCAAATCTCTATGGAGGTCACTATTTCTATAGTACCAGGGCGCATTAACAATGTTTCTAAGTACTTTGTTTTGGAATCGCTGGATGATGTCTTTATTGCTTTTACTGGCACAACCCCACAGCTGGATGCCATACGTCCATACTGGCTTAAGTATCTGTTTATATAGTAGTAAATTATTTTAGTTTGACAGGGTGGAATGTCTTCCCAATAGCCAATACATCTTCTTATATCTAATATCTAGCTCTTTTCTTTTCTTTTTTACATGGGTCTTCCAGCGCAGCCTCGCGTCTAGTATAATACCCAAATATTTTGCAAAATCTGCATACGGTACTCGAGTATTATTAATGCTAATTCGAATTTGTTGTTTGTTTTTATTTGTAAAGTTAATGCAAACAGACTTAGTCTCGTTCAATTTAATTTGCCATTTTTTAGTCCAATCAATAACTTCATTAACGGATATTTGTAGCTTTCTTACGGCTTCTTCATGATCTTCGCCCACAGCTAATATGGCAGTATCGTCAGCGAAGGTCGCTATCGTGTTCTCTACAAAGGTCGGAATATCGCTAGTGTATAGTAGGTATAGGATGGGGCCAAGCACACTTCCTTGCGGTACTCCCGCCTTAATTTCTTGTTTTATTCTAATAACTCTATCTGATATATACGACTCCAATAATTGTGCATATTTCTTGGGCAAAAGTTTACGCAGTTTATACCCCCCTCAAGCCACACTTTATTAAAAGCCTGCGCTACATCAAGAAATATGGTAGCACAAACTTTTCTTACAAAGATTTTTCAATTATTTCCGTTAGTCTGTGGACTTGATCTATAGTCGAATGGCTTTTTTTAAATCCAAATTGATGGGATGGAATTAAATTTTTTTTCTTTATGATGAGTTTCAACCTTTTTAACAAGAATTTTTCGAAGAGTTGCTAAATAATTGGAAGTAAAGAGATCGGTCTGTAAGAAGTAGCCTTATTTGGGGGTTTACCAGGTTTAGAGATCATTGTCTTCTCGGCAATCTTTCATAACATGGGTACATAAATCAGTCTGAATGAGGCATTGATAAGGTAAGTCAATTTAACCAGGGATTTTCTGGGAAGTTCTTTTAAAATTTGTCCAGTAATTAAATCAAATCCAGGATCTTTGTTTGGGTTGATGTTTCCTTTTATTTCATTGCTGATTTCTTTTGGAGTCACAAGTTTTATTTCTCCCTCTTCTTGGATAATATTTTTCCATTCAAGCGTACTTTCGCCTTCATTCTGTTGGAATGTTCTTTCAAGGTGTTCATCAAATCGATTAGCCTTCTGTAAATTACTTTTTGCCCAACTCCCATCTGTATTCCTTATTGGCGGATTTTGCAAAATTGGCCGTTTTAGTCTCTTAGTAGTTTTTCAGAGCGAGTAGTCAGTATTTTTATCGTTGGACAACTTACTAGGAGAGTCACTAATAGATTCGTTTTTAAATTTTTGAATATTTCTCTTAAGTTGCTGGGTAGCGTTGTTCAATCTAGCTTTGTCTGTTGGTGACCTAGATTGGTGCCAAATCCTTCTTGTTTTTCTCTTTTCGCATATGAGTTGTCTAATTTCATTGGGGTAATTATCACCTTTAATTCTAGGAATAAATGTGGGTGTATTATGTCATGCAGCTTTCTGGATATTTCTAACAAATGCTTCTGTTTCTTTATCTAGATCTTTTTTAGTTCTTAACGGAATAGACAGATTGATAGATTCTTCAAGTTGTAGTTGAAAGCTTCGCCAATCTGTCATTTTATTGATTAGTCTAAGGGTTAACTCCTTTTGTATTACAGTATCGCTAAGTGTAAGGAGAATGGGAGAGTGATCGGAATTTATATCCCATGCTTCCTCGACGCGCATATAGTTAATAGATACATTTCGAGTTATAAAGAAATCAATTAGGTCTGGAATTTTATTTGGATCTGTTGGCCAATATGTCGGTTTGCCAATTGACAGTGTTTCACATTTTAGTTGCTTAACTGCTGCTAAGAGTTCTCGTCCCTTAGTTGTTGTTAACTTAGATCCCCAAAAAGTGTGCTTAGAATTGAAATCACCTCCAATTATGAATTTAAGACCGTGACTATTCAGGAACTCTAAATATTGATCTTTTTTGAGAGCATGTCGTGGTGGACAATATACTGCAGAAACAATGATCTCATGTGTTTTGGTTTTCACATTTATTGCAGTTGCTTGGAACTCCTCTGTTTTAAATCCCATCTCTTGGTGGTGAGTGATTGTTTCTTTTATTATGATTGCACTACCACCTTTGGCTGCATTTTCTGGATGTTAAGTATTATATACTTTGTATCCCTTAAACCTAATGAAGGACTCATTAGTAAAATGTTTCTCAGAAATAAGACAGATGTCAATATTTGAAATGTCTAAGACTGCTTGCAGTTCTTGCTGATGTTGTAGAAGCCCATTTGCGTTCCACTTCATAACTTTTAAACTACTTAGCATTAAAATTCTTAGGAATAGCTCCTTTAGTGCTATATTCTAGTCTAATTATACGTTCATCCATTTGTGTTAGTCTCTCCAGGATTTGTTGAAGAGTATGCTCAGTGGATGTACTTTCTTTGTTTTTATTATAATTATTATTATTAATTGTGGATTCAGACTTACCAGAAGCAGTTTGGCTAGATGTTTTTTTACTATTAATTCCTTTTGTCATGGGTACTTGTGTAGTTATCCTTTGTGGTTGTTTTGGCAGAACGGGTTTTTTAGTGTACTTGTTTTTCATCTTCTGTTTTTCTTTTGCTATTATGCATCCTCTATAGCTGGCTGGATGTCCCTCACCACAGTTCACTGTTAGATGTTTACCAGTACATCTAACGCAGCATGGTTCTTTGGAACAAAATTTTTGTGTATGTCCATATGCTTGGCACTTTTTACATTGCGGCACAAGCTTCGACTTTCGTAGCGGCAGAATTTCTACTCGAACACCTAATATATCGGTAATTCCATATATTTTATCAACACTTTCATCATGTCTGAATGAAAGCATAAACATATTTAATGGTGTTTTGGTCTTATACTTTAATTTCGGAGTGGCTTCCATAAGTCTGTAGCCACGTTTTCTCATTTCATCGACAATATTTTCTGGTTTTATTGAATGATGTAATCTGTTGACCATAACTTTAATGAGTCTATTCTTTTTATTCTCATACGAATGCCAAGAATATTCCTCTTTATTTAATGCTGCAGAAAGCATTGTAAAATCTTTCTCATTCTGTACATTTATTTTGATATTTTTGTCATTAAGGACTTTAATCTGGGCGTTGGGCAGTTGATTCACTATAGCATGAAGTTCATTAAAATTATTAATATTGTACTCTATAATAGGTGGAGGTGACTTAATTTTTGTTTGTCTTTCTATTATGTTAGTCTTGTTTTGTTGTTGTTGTGGTGGTGTTAGTGAAGAATCCATTTTTCGTTTCTTCCTATTTCTTGCACGAATTCACCCTGTCTCACTAGCCAGTTCATCTTTATCTGTATGGTATTCGACTGTCGTTTCTTGTACGATGTTGGTAGACAGTCTATTTTCCTTTTCTGAATACTTTTTGCTCAGTTCTTCGTACATTTTCTGTATTTCATTTAACTGGTTTTTGAGTTGGTCCACCCTGTTCATGGCTTTTACCTTCTCCTATTCCGACAATTTCCATTTTCATTTTGGGAACGTTGATAGTTTTTTCAAATAACGCACCATTCTGTTGTATCAATATCGCTTCATTCTGCGATTGTGGTACGGTTGTTTGTTGTGATTACATTATTTATTTATTTATTTAGCACGATAATTTTAACGACCGTGACAAGGCCGCCGGACATCACTCGCGTACAATGATACCCGTTTATCACCTTATTGACAGTAAGAGAGCTCTCGATACGTGTTTAAAGTTCAGAAGCCAAACGAATACTTTGTAATAACATCTTCTTTAACATCACAGCATTCCATTATCTTACTATTTCTCTCTTTATCTATCAGAGTCACTCCAGCTATACTTCTTAGACTACTTATTACCGTAGAGTTTCATGCTTCTTCCACCAAACCCAACATTTGCTATCAAACATATGTGTAGGGACCAGCACTTCTTTGCAGCTACAGTTACAAATAATGGCTAGTTTACCGTCACGAATAACTAACTTAATATACTATTTATATTTTTGAAACAAAGAAATAAAATGACAAAAAATGTCAAAAAGGTGACATGTTTTCAGTTAATTGATCCCTAATTACACATCTATCTATCCAATAGTGGTGTAAGCCGTTTTTTATGGTATCATGTTATTTTATCACAACCATGTAAACGTGTCAGTAGCAGACATCTTAATAGAGAATGTGCAGTCATACAAATACCTGGGAGCCTGGATAGAACAATCAGGTGACCAAACAAGAGAAATAAGAACGAGAATAGAGATAGCCAGGTCTACATTTACGAAAATGAAAAATTGTTCACCAATCGAGATATCAAGATTGGTCTTAGGATGAGGATGCTGCGTTGTTACGTGTTTTCCGCGCTTTTGTACGGAGTGGAGGCATGGACTCTCAAGAAGAATCACACAGACAAACTATAAGCCTTCGAGATGTGGTGCTACCGTAAAATATGGCGTATTCCCTGGACAGAAAAGATCTCTAATATGGTCCTAATTCGGATGAATAAGGAATGTAAAGTCATTAACACCATAAAAAAGAGAAAGCTTCAATATCTAGGTCATATACTGAAAGAACCCAAATACGCACTTCTCCAGGTGATAGTTCAGGGAAAGATTGGTGGAAGGAGGAATATTGGAAGACGCCGTGTGTCTTGACTTAAAAACCTAAGGGACTAGTTTAATTGTAGCAATGTTAAACTCTTCCGAGCTGCAGTCAATAAGGTCCGGATAGCTGTGATGATAGCAAACCTCCGATAGGAGATGCACTATAAGAAGAAGAAGTTATTTTATAAAATCGACAGAATAAATTGTTGTTTATATGACTAATTTGCATTTTTTTGTAATTTCCTTCGATGTAACACAAGGTTGCAAGGTTGCTAATTGACATTTTAAAAAGTAGGTAGGAGTTGTTAAAGGGGTGCCACTTGAAAACAGCCGATTAACATTTTTAAACTTCTTTGATTTAAAATTCGACGTGTTTTTTGTTTTTCTTTTATTTACGCAAAATCAAAAGTTATTTGGACTAACTGGTTTTAAAATGAAAGCACTTCTTCTTCTGCACTTCAAGGATTAGGCATGCAGCCTGTTCCGTCTTTATTCTAGCCATCTTCCTCTGGGTCTACCAATGTTTCTTCTTCCCCGTGGTCTGTAGTTTACCACTTGTTTGACCAATCTGTCTTCGTTCATTCTTTTAATGTGTTGTCTCCATTTAAATATTTTCAATTGCTAGTGAAAGAAAGGGCGTATTTTATAAATTTCAGAAGTTTTTATCAGTGTATGGAAATTATTCACATTTCTGTAAGGGATGTTTTGGTTTTATTTGTAGCTTTGCGAAAGATTTTCTAACTTGTGTTTTAACTCATTCACATATAACATGGGGCGTAACTTTTTAGTTACAACTGCTACGATAACATAATAAATTATTATACTTCTTCCTGCGTTCGCAGCGTTTAGTGCGGTTGGAGTGGTTTTAAAACTGGAAATGAAACTTATTAAAATTTTATGAGTGTGGTTAGTACGCTAAAAGAGAAAGAAAGAGGGAGACACAGTTAATATGTTTGTGAATTTTATAAAAAAGTTAAATTAATTTTTTCGAGTCAGTAATGATTTTTTGTGTGGTTGTTATTTTTTTATAACAAAAGATAAACTTTAATTTTAATTTAAATATAATTTAATTTTATTGCTTGAGTAAATTTTAACACGGTAATTGGTTTTCATCGATTACAATTAAAATTAAATGTTTAACCAATTGTTGCCTTTGTTAACAACAAATATTATTTAAAGAAACGACTTATCATTGTGTATATCTGTATCCCAGTGCCAAACACAGTTTTTGCAGTAGTTCGAACAAATTGCGTCGCAAAAATGTGAATTTTATAATCTTTAGTTGTCTGTATGTTCTTTAAGTCCGTGTTATGGTAATGTTTTTAAAAAATACATTTTTTTGTTTTTAAGTGACTTAACATAGTTTATAAAAAAAAGTATTAATATCGGACTTGAAATATATCAAGTCCTATGCAGTTGAGGTCTTTTCATTAAGAGGTATAGTCGAAAAATTCTTGGCTAGAAGTCAGAAGGTCTATTGCGCTTTTATAGA
Organism: Agelastica alni; assembly: GCA_950111635.1. Lineage (NCBI taxonomy): Eukaryota > Metazoa > Arthropoda > Insecta > Coleoptera > Chrysomelidae > Agelastica > Agelastica alni. Next base: position 63,499,887 of record OX467711.1, on the reverse strand, counting down.
CTTGGAAAAGGCATACGACAAAGTGGTAAGGAGTGAATTGTGGTCGGCATTGTCTATGTATGGGGTAAAAGGTAGTATAATACGAGCACTGAAATCACTATATAAAGATTCCACTGCTTGTGTCAGGATAAACGGAAATTGCACGGACTGGTTTAACATAAAAAAAGGTGTGATACAGGGCTTCATCATGGCTTTTTAATTTATACATAGACGATTTGAAAGAGATTGCGTATGGATTGAAAATGAATGATTTGATCATCAATACCTTCTTTACGCCGATGATATAGTCATATTAGCGTCATCTAAAGAGAAGTTGCAGGCGATGGTTAATGTTATGCATGATGCCCTAAAAATCAAAGGAATGAAATAAATGTAAGCAAAACGAAAGTAATGGTAAAAAAAAAATAGCAAACTGTTTCGATTGAGGGAGAAAGAGTTAAACAAGTAAATGAATTTATGTGTATGGGTTCAAAGTTTACGAGAGATGGAAAGTATGACAGTGACATTGAGCGAAGGGTGTTGGCAGGAAAACAAATGAATGAGGCACTGCGTAGCTTTATAAACAGTTAGAAAGTGTTAAAAAAGGCACGTCTGGCTGTGCATAAAGGTGTGTTGGTTCCTACACTTATGTATGGTAGTGAATGTTGGGTTTGGCAGAAGAAACATAAAAATAGGATTAATGCTGCGGAGATAAGTTGTCTAAAAAGTACAGCCGGAGTGACTCGGTTGGATAAAGTAAAGAATAGTGAGATAAGAGAACACTGTGGTGTAAAAGAAGATGTGGTTACAAAGATAAATAAAGGAATGCCTAAATGGTTTTGTACAAGAGGAAAGGATGAATAAAGGAAGATTTACAAAACAAATTTATAAGGCGAGTGTAAATGGACAAGTCGGTAGAGGTCGACCTCGACAAATATATTTTGATCAGATCAACATTGTTTTGAAGAAAGGACGGTCAAGAGTACCAACAACCGACAAGCATGTATGAGAGCACTGATGAAAGTAGAGGAAGCAAATAATGTGAGTAAGAACCGTAGCAGGTGAAAGGAAGTGGTCTCTGCCTACCTATACGGGAAAAAAGCGTGTCTATATGTATGTATATATGAAGTTGGTAATTAATAAAATGCAAACAAAGTTAAGAACCAAAATAAAATGTATTTTTAATTTAAAAATGCCAAAAGATAGGTATTGCATTATCAAAATGATCTGATTTTTTTTACCCCTGTGTAGCAAATTACGACAAAAAATTGGTCTTTGGTACCCATGGAAATAGTTTTTGGAGGTGTTTATATTTTTTGGCAGGGATATTTTTTAGTTTCTCCCAAAGTTTTGGCAGAATTTCGGGTATTAAAGATGCATTCCTGGTATTCCTTGTGAAGAATTCATCAGTGAATTTATATTTGTAGAAAAGTACGCCCAGATTTTTTTGGTGTCAAGCCAAAATAAGTTAAGTCCATAATCCAGACTTCGAATAATGAAAGGCAGAAGTTAGTGTTTGATTTTTTTAAAGCATAATATATAATATATAATTACTATTAGTATGTTCTTAATCAGAAAATAAATTAGTGCATAAAAAACATATTTCCATTTTATTCAACTTACCAGAATTTTGAGTACCGATTCCATAGTAATTTTTATCCTGACTAGGAAATTCTCTTGCAACATTTTTGCAGCACTGGACGTCATTTCAACGCTTAACTTTTCACTGAATAGGCACAAATTAATTTTCAAAAAAAACACTTGCAATAAGCCGCAGAAAATATACTGGTAAACTGATCAGAATAAACTCTAAAATGTTGGGTTATGTGGACGTAACCTATTCCAGCATCGTTCTACTATACTAAACTATATCAAAATCACTTAACATAGTTTTACTCTGAGTAGACTTTGGACTTAACAGTGTTTAAAAGGATCTAACTTCGTCGTTAAAGCCTGTACATGAATGTTAAATATTTCAAATGATAGATGAAGTACAATATGAAAAACTTTTTTATTATTGGTTTTATGAAAAAAATTTATTCCTGATAAAAATTTTTGCATGGTTCAAAATTTAAAATGCTACCATTAGTTATCAATATTTTTAAGGCATGTTTAATGTTTGTCAAAAACTATAAATTTTACTCAAGAGTAAAGTACCTTTATTTTTTACAATACAGAAAAAATTTATAAAGTTATTTTGAAATAAAAATTATATTTAGATACGCAATTACAGCCATTTGGCATAAAAATTCAGGTTTGGTTAATATTTAAGTTTTATAAAGCTAAAACAATATAAATGTGCATGCACGTCATCAATAATTTGTTCGTTTAAAAAATTGATGCCAACAATAATAAAAATCACAGTTCGTTTTATTTAATCTCAAACACATCGGGTCAGTGTGTTCGTAATATTTTATTGCATTTATCAAGTCAATGTCTTGTTAAATATTACATTTTTTTATATTATTTTAGACGGTATATAAAATTGCAGATATTATACATAAATATTTCATTAAATATTACACACAATTTAAGTTTTATTTGGTATTAATAAAAACGGTTTTTCCGATTTAAAACCTATAAGCAGCAGCTGGCAGTTGACAGTTATATTCACAAGTTGGCAATTTTATATACGTTTTTAAGACGTTGTCAAATCTGATAATCATGGTGAAATGAACCATGATAATTTTTTAAAATAATTTAAAAATCAGTTGCCAACAGTCTTACTGAACCATCAGTAATTGTTATGGACAATGCCCCTTACCACAGTATTATATTACACAAAATACCAAACATGTCCTGGCTCAAAGCGGATATTGAAGAATGGCTATAGCAAATCGAAATATTGATTTTTCACATACTACGTTGAAAAATGAGCTTCTAAAAATTGTGGATTAGTAAGTACATTATATTTTGTGTTTATATAATAGTTTCTAATTTTATAAAACAATCTCCTACCTGTATTTTTACATTGCATTGTAGTCAAATTTTAAGAGTTTTACTGATTTTTGAACAAAATTGAAATTGGTATATTTTTTAGAAACAAACCACCAAAAAGATATTTGATATTTGACCTAGTTGAACAATATAGACATAAATTGTTACGTCTCCCGCCATATCACTGCATTTTCAATTCAATTTAATTGATTTGGGGCATTGCAAAACAATATTATTATAAACATATTGGCCGTGATAAAAATGCAAAAAGACTGTTTAAATATGTGATCTGAAGCAATTTAAACCGTTAACTCAGAGATCTGGAAAAACTATTGATCATACAGAAAAAGAAATTGACAAATGGTATAATAGAAAACGAATATTAGAAAGATAAAAAATTACTCCCATTGTTATTAATATTGACGCTAACACTGATGTCAGTGACTTTAAGTCAGTATCAGAATCCATTCTGTTTCAGACATTTTGTCGTTGTAGCCTAATTAAACTTATGTAATATAGCTTAGAAATACTTTTTTTGTAATTTATCAATATTTTGCTTAAAATGAAAAAGCAGCCATCAGGTAAGTATGTCAGTCCCTTAATAGCATTCTACCTTCATTGTGTAGCATTTGACCTGCATTATTTTTATTAAAATAAAATAAAATTATGATCAGTATTATTTATTTGATACTGCCTCTAATTAACTCTATGTTAATTCAAATAAAATAAAGAATTAATAAACTAACTTGAATAGTTTTTATTAAAAACCTTATGTTTAGGTAAAATTCTTAAAATTTTATTGCAATGTCCTGGATTAATTAATGGTAAAGTATGTTTATTAAATCAGCGGTTCTCAAACTTTTGTTATTCACGCCCCTGTTTTAATTTAAAAAATGTTGCGCCCTCCAATCCGTAGAACTAGAAATTTGGACTAAAATAGGCAACATTGTCTGGTCGAGAGCGCCAAAGATGCTGTCGGAAAGTTCGCGGCGTTCGTGCCACGTATTCAAGCTTCCTGATCTTTCTCGAACTGTCTGAACTATAAATACAGAAGCGCACATACGGTATTCTCAGTCTCTCAGTGAAGGTGTTTTAACACTAAGCAAGCATTATTGTGAAGTGTGAGTGTATAAGTAGATGTAGTATGGATAAATTTTTAAAACGAAAACTTGAGGATGACGGGGCTTGTACATCGACAGGTTCAGGTGGAAATCGTCCGAAATCTAAAACAAGAAAATATGACCCATCATACCTAAATTTGGGCTTTACTAGCCTTGAAGTAGGTGGCGAAGAAAAACCACAATGCGTTATCTGTTTAAAAGTATTGGCTGCAGATAGCATAAAACCAAATAAATTACAGAGGCATCTAGAAACGCTGCACAGAGAATATGTCAATAAACCGCAAGATTTTTTTGTGGAGAAACTCAGATTGTTTAAAAAACAAAAATCCAGCTTCCATAGAGTACTGGCAGTAAATGAGAAGGCTCTCTTGGCATCATATAAAGTGGCATACAAAGTAGCTAAATGCAAAAAACCGCACACTATTGCAGAGCAACTTATTTTACCCGCTTGCAAAGACATTGTAGAAATAATGTTTGGTGAAAATTTTACTTCACAACTTAACAATATTCTTCTGTCAAATGATACAATCTGTCGACGAATTAACGATACATCAGTTGATATGCAGCAGCAGCTTGAATCTGAGCTTACTGGAAACTTGTTTGCTATACAACTTGACGAAGCAACTGACTCTAGTAATGATTCCCATTTGATTTGCTACATTAGATTCTGTCAATGTTCTAAAATATGTGAAGATTTATTATTTTGTAAACAGATTGAAGGAAGAACTACAGCCACCGAGTTGTTCAAGATTACAAATGATTCTATTACTAAAATGAATTTGTAATGGAAAAATTGTGTTGCGATTTGCACCGATGGAGCTCAAGCCATGTCTGGTAAATACAACAGTTTACAAGCGCTAGTAAAAAAGGAATCCTCAGAAATTATCTGGACGCACTGCATGATACATCGGGAAGCGTTAGCATCAAAATCGCTAAGCCCTGGACTAAACATGATTTTGACAGTAGTTATTGAAGTTGTTAACTTTATAAAAACCAGACCACTAAAAACAAGGATGTTCTCTGTTCTGTGTGAAGATATGGGAGCTGAGCATCAATCTTTGTTGTTTTATTCCTCATCCAGATGGTTGTCACGCGGTAAGACGGTTAAGCGTGTCTTTGAATTAAGAAGGGAAATAGCGATATTTTTAAGCGAGGAAGGTCACAAGCATTCAACAGATTTTTTCGACAAATTATTTTTACTGTAGCTTTCTTATTTAGTAGATATTTTTGAAAAACTTAATATACTTAATCTTCAGCTGCAAGGAAAAGACGTTAATATATTTGATTTAAGTCAAAAGATTGATGCTTTTTGTAAGAAATTGCAGTTATGGCATAACAAATTGAAAGAAAACAGTTTGGAAATGTTTCCCACATTTTGCGATTTTGTGCAAGATTCCCCATTGGAAGATATTCATAAAGCTGTGATGCTAAAAACCATAGGAAGCCATTTAGAAAACTTAACTGAGAATTTCAAGCGATACTTCTTTGCAGAGAAAGATATCAAGTTGTCAGACTGGAGCTGGGTTTTAAATCCATTCGAAAATAGACCTGTCGGACTATCACTGCAAGAAAAAGAACAACTGATAGATATTTTAACAAATCCCTTACAAAAATCAAACTTTGTTAACAAATCTTTAACAAACTTCTGGACTGAACTTCCGAACGACTGCTCCGTTATAAAAGCCAAAGCGCTTAGAATTCTGTTGCCTTTTCCAACGTCCTACCTTTGTAAAACTGGATTTTCTGCACTTGCTGTCGTGAAATCTAAATACAGAAATAAACTTTAAGTAAAAAATGAACTCAGAGTGGCCATCTCTAACATAGAACCAAATTTAGAGAAGTTGTGCGCCTTAAAACAAGCTCATGTTAGCCATTAGTCCTTAGAATGTTTCTTTGTCATCATTAAGTAAGTAAAATTTCAATAAAAATTTTTTAAAAATCTATCTGTAGCATTTTATCATTACCATTTTATTTTTAATCTGTACTGCGCCCCCCCCAATCATGTAAACGCGCCCCCCTTAGGGGGCGCGCCCCACAGTTTGAGAAACGCTGTATTAAATGATCATCAACATAACCTTATTGGTTTCTCAATGTCCGTACTACTGTCAAAGTCTGGCAACGTTGTTTAAATGTGACCTCATACTCGCTTTATGACATGCATGCATGCACATTTATTTTATATGAGCTTTAGTTATAAATTTCAATACTGAATTTATAATCTCTTATCTGTTAAAAATATGATAAACTTTTTATTTGTTAATATTTTTGAACAACTTTGCAATTTAAATAATGAATTCATATTATTTTTATTTAAAAAATAGATAAATCCATGTAAACAATATTTAGTAAACAAACATCTAATTAAATTTTATTTCAATCTACCAAAGCTTCGACATATCCACCTCTTTTTTTGTAAAAATTTAATTGTTTTTTTCTCAATCAATTTTATTACTGTCGAGGGTAGTTAAATCATCAGACTTGGGTAAACAAAAAATGTCTGAATACCTAAGGATCAACTTGCCATTAAACATATTTTCAAAGATTACTCCAAATTCAGTATTGAAATGTATAATGTAAAACGTAAATAATCATTAAAACCACATTTTTATGCTAAATGGCTGTAATTGCATATTAAAATATAACTTTTAATTTAAAATAACTTTACTTTATAATATTCTTCTGTATTGTAAAAAATTAAGGTACTTTACTCTTGAGTAAAATTTCTATTTTTTGACAAACCTCGTATATACCTTAAAAAAATTGATATCTAATGATGGAATTTTAAGTTTAGAAACCATGCACAACTTTTTTTAAGAACAATTTTTTTTTATAAAACCAATAATAAAAAAGTTTTCCATATGGTTTCAACTTAAGTAGACACACTGTATATCTTACGGACTTACCATAATTAACTCTTTTTTAGCAAATACGGACTTAATATAGTTTGGCTCTGAAGTACAAAATTGTGTTCTTAATTTTTATATTAATTTTAACATAATGTTGTCTGTCACAAGTTAAATACACAAGTCAAAAAAAACATTTTTCTGTAATTTCAATATTAAAATAAACCACAGATTATGGGCCCAGTTCAAACAGTCAACAAAAATTGTAAAGAAAAATGATAATTAACGAACCGCAGCAGAAAAAAAAATTAAATTAACAATTAAAAGACTGAACAACCAAAACTATGAAATCTAAAAGTGCAGAATGTAACTTTTACTCATGAAAGAAGAAAATAACAAAGTCAAAGCTCTAATTGGTTTGTTTGTCGAAGATTCTCAGTTAATACACGTAAAAAACTGAAAACTCCATATGAATACTGGAAAGCTCTCATTCATACCCAGTAGTTTACCAGAAAATTACAACACTATTGTGATGGCTTTGGTAACAAGGCCTAAAAAAGTCTTGACAGTAAAACTTTAAAAAAAAAAATTAATACAAGGAAGTTAAATGCTGGGTTAGGTTATTCATCTTTGTGTGCCATGCTTGTTTTCAAACGTTGGCTATCATTAAGCGTTCAGGCATTGGCTATCATTAAGCGTTCAGGCGTTGGCTATCATAGAGTTGACAATTTGTTGGAAAGCTTCTCGGTCGGTAGCTACATGAAACAATTCTTCGACTGTCCGACCAGTCCAATGTCTAATATTACGAAGCCAAGAAACTGTTTTTTGCCAATCCATCGCTTTTCCATTATTTTACCCTGGATAATTAATCGGAGCATGTGATATGTATGCCCACTCATCATTTGTTCAAGGTATTCGACTTTTCTTATTTTGATGGTGTTTATCAATTTTTGCTCTTCATGTAGGGATTCTAACACATATTGGTTAGTTACGTGTGCTGTCCACGGAATCTTTAGCATACGGCGATAGCACCAAAAATTAAACGCCTTTAACTTATTTAGATGCTTTACTTTCAGTGTCCAGGTTTCACATTCATGAAGCAAAACAGACCAAACGTAGCACTTTAATACTCTTAGACGGATGTTTATCGAAATACTTCTATTACATAGTACAGAACGCCAACTAGTGAATCTCTTACGTACCAGTTCTATTCTGGTTGAGATTTCTTCATCGCTTTTAACCCTACAGTCCATCCAGCTACCCAAAAACCTAAAGTGTTGTACTCTGTCCAGAATTTTCCCATCTAATTTTAATTTTGGATACTCGATACTAATTTTACCGACAACCATCCACTTCGTTTTCTTTATGTTGACACTTAAACCCTTTTCCTTGCATGCATTGTTTACTGCATTTAGTAGTGTTTGGAGGTCTTCGAGGCTTTCTGCCATTATAAAAGTATTATCAGCGTACCTAATGTTGTTAATTACTTCTCCACCAATTTTAACACCTTCATGGCGATATTTTAGCGCTTCTTCAAAGACAGCTTCCGAGTAGACATTAAAAAGCATTGGTGACATGACACACCCCTGCCTAACGCCACGTTTAATAGGAACTTTTTCTGAAAGCTCTTGTTCCACTTTTATTCTAGCAGTCTGGTTATAGTAAAGGTTTTTGAGCAGTCTTACATCATATGAGTCAAGACCAATTAGATCTAAGCATTGAAACAGTGGTGTATGCGGTACGTTGTCAAAGGCTTTCTCGAAATCGATGAAACATACGTAAATGTTTTTACGAAATTCAACACTCTTTTGCAAAAGTGTTCGCATGCAGAAAAACGTCTCACGGGTACCCATACCGCCTCGAAAATCAAACTGCTCATCACTGATTCTGTCCTCACAAAGTCGATATATACGATGGTGCAGTATCAAGTATCAGTATCGAAAATATTTTAAGTGCGTGACTTATCAAACTGATAAGTCGGTAGTCGCCACATTCTTTTGGGTTACTCTTTTTCGGAATATTAACAAATAACGATTCTAATCAGTCGTCTGGTATTTCACCAGTGTTAGGTTAGGTTAGGTTAATATGGTGGTTTGGAGAAAACCCACTTAGGACTTATGGCCCATTGTGATACCGTGATGTACGGCGGTACCTTCTCTTTCTACCGTAAGAAACAGTTGGAACTTTTAATAAAAAGTGTAAGGACTTTGATGCTAACTAAGTTGAGATCGGATAAATCATTAAAGTTTGGTTGCCCTAGTATAGAAAGCCACCATTGTTTGCCGATGGGCATTTTGCGGATAAAGGTCACCACAGTGGCTTTCCTTACCCTTTCCTTCATATTCCCCCTCCATAACAGATTTCAGACCAGGATCAGGCCCAGGTACCTAGCTCGTTTCGAGAGGTAAATAGTTTGTCCTTCAATTTCCGGAAGGGGGAAGACGGGAATTTTGTTTCTTCTCGTAAAAAGTACTAGTTTTGTTTTTCCCGGGTTTACGCTTAGACCGAACTCTGTGCTCCAATGAACTAGTTCATTAAGTGCATTTTGCATAATCTGAGATAGGATTTTCGGAAAAGTAAAAGGCTAAATGAAACAAGACGAGACCAAAACAAGAAACGATAGGTATAGCATAGCAATTTTTACAAATCAAACAAATTTTGTGATTTCTGCAAAAGAAGGAGACATATTTAAGACGAATGTTAGTTCTACAATAAGAATAAAGAACATCCCAAGAAAACCTGGACACAGAGAAAAAATCCAACACATAAAGCAAAAAAAATAGTTAACAAAAATGAAAAAAAAAAGGTTAAGATGAATAACTATATGAAACTAAAAGAAAACGATGAACCGAAGGCATTTGAAAAAGTCATAAAAATAGAAAAAAAAGAATTTTTTTTTTTTGTGAAAATAGTCGCAAAAAGGGTAGACCTATCGTGTGGGCCGAGGACGGCCCGCACTACGACTATTAAAAGGGGAAGGGATTATAGAAAGAAAATGATTGTGGACAAGCTTTTTAAAAAGTTGCAGGTCATAGTTCTCTGAAAAAACTGATTTTGGAAGCTTATTCCATTCCGTAGCAGCCCTGTAAAAGAAGGATTCTTGATGAAGATTGGTCCTTGTAGTGTCAATCTTGAGAGTAAATGGGTGAGACTGATCAGCGTGCCGGGTTCTTCGGCCGAATGTGGCCAATGGTGGTACAAGATTTTTTATTTCTCTGGAGCATCTGCCATGGAAATATCTGTAGAGCAATGACTGGTCTGCAACTCTTCTTCTATCTTCTAGAGGGTGAAGGGTATCTGTGAGAGTTAAGTTGTTTATCAAGCGAATGGCTCTTTTCTGAATGAAATCTAGAAGATGAAGAGAATGCCTTGGTACTGAACCCGAAATGTGCGAGCAATACTCCAGTAGAGGTCGGATTTGAGCCTTGTACGTCGTCAACAGTTGATCAGGAGTAAAAAACTTTCTGTATTTCCACAGAAAACCTATCCTCTGGCTTGCCGACTTTGCGATGTTAGCAACATGGTCATGCCAAGACATATTATTGGACACCGTGACTCCCAAAATTGAGATAAAGGGACTTGGTTCAAGGGTATTTCCGGACATTGTGATGGGATGATTTGAGGAATAAAAGCAAGGGAGGATGAAATGCTAAAATTTTAAGCTAGGGAATTGGTAAAATATCCAGAATACAAACGAATGGTTCACTGTAAATGAATATATAAAATAAAATCTGATCGTAGCAAGACTTGTAGCGAGAAAATTTTCACAGAATTTAGAGAAAATTATGACCAAGGAAGAAGAAGTGTCGTAAGAAGACGCCACTTGTGGTTGTAGAATCTACGTGACTGGTACGGATGCACAACAAATCAGTTGTTTAGATCTGCAGTTTTAAGAATACGCATAGCATTGATGATTGCCAATCTTCGCAACAAAGACGGCACCTGAAGAAGAAGAATATGACCAAGTATTTGCTTCAGTCGTTAAAGAAGCAACAGTCAAAGCTCTTTTTACGATTGGTAGTTTAGAGAACAAGATAGTGAAACACCTAGTTGTAAAAACTGCATACTTAAATGGTGACTTACAAGAAACGTTATACATGTGTAAACCGAAAGGATTCGGGGACAAAGAAAAAACTTAGCTGGTATGCAAATTAAAAAATAGTATTTATGTGAAAATAACTGACAGATTCATTAACCTTTTCATTTATGTGGACGATATTATTTTGACTGTTGATTTCGAAAAAGATATAAAAGAAGTAAATAAAATACCAACAGATAATTTTAAATTAAAATAATGAGAAATTTAAAGTTTTATCTCGATAGTAAAGTTGAAAAAAAATGTCATTTTGCATCTACATCATAGAAACTATATTAAAAAAAATATTAAAAGCTTTTAACATGGATGGAGCAAAAACATCAAATATTTTACTTAAAATAGGATAGGTATCTAAAAACCTACCTAAAAGTAAACACTAGACCAGATATAGCAGATACTTGGTAAAAATATCATTAATCCTACTTAGAGAACTGGAGCTAGAAAGTTTTTTAGTCCTGATCAACTGTTGACGACGTACAAGGCTCAAATCCGACCTCTACTGGAGTATTGCTCGCACATATGGGGTTCAGCACCAAGGCATTCTCTTCGTCTTCTAGATTTAATTTAAAAAAGGGCCATTCGGTTGATAAACAGCTCAACTCTCACAGATACCCTTCACCGACTAGAATATAGAAGAAGAGTTGCAGACCAGACATTACTTTACATATATTTCCATGGCAAATGCTTCAGAGAAATAAAAACTTTTATGTATTAAAACTTCCAGAATTTCTCTTTATAAATGTTATTCCAAATACTTTGCCTCACAAATATTCTTGTTTACTAATGTTTGGAGCTAGTGCTAAAAAAAAATGAAAGTTTTTAAATAATGGAACTCAGATTACAGGTAAGGAATGAAAAACAAATTGAGCCAAAACAAAAAGGGAAAGTTGTAAAGTCTAAATATTAAAAAAAAGATTATTTATTTTTATGTCTACTGTTTTTTCTTTTTTGCTGCTGATCAGTATTTTCGTTTTCTCATCATCGATATTAAGGTTTCTGGTTTCAGTTTCAGTGTTTTCTTTCCATATTTGTAAATTGGTTCTCATTTCTGTTTTATTTTTTGCACGTATAACTAGATCATTGGAAAATATGCCCTTCTGTAGATATATCGGTCTTAATTCTCTATGAACTTTGTGAAATTTGTTTGTTTGATTTCTCGTTTCCTTTGTAAAATTCGTCATCATTAAGTTAAGTAGTGTTGGGATAAATAACTCTTCTGATTTCATGTTGTTAGTTTTTGTATAAAACCTTTTAAATAAAGGCTCAAATTTCTGTTGGGGATTTTGTTACACTTTTTTTTTCCAGAATTCTTCGTACAGTTTTTCTTCATACACTATCAAATGTTTTCTCGAGGTCTATAAAGATCTTATACAATTCAGATTTTGATTCTTTAGTTTTCTAAAATCTATATAAAAACCAAAATTTCTATTTTATGGTGTTTTTGAGTATATTTTTTGTGGCCATAAAAGTATTTATTTATTTTAATGCAAGGCAAATTTTTAAAACCATGGTAAAACATTTAAAAGTTAAGGTATAAAGTTTTAACGTTGCTACAGCAGTTTTTGCAGCAGACAAAATATTTATCTAATATATTTGACCCCACTTTATTAATTATAAAAGTTACCCAATTTTAAACTAGGTTTACCATTAGCTAATGTGACTTTTTCCTTTTTTACGAGATTTTATCAGATTGTCGACCGCAACAATGCTTTAATTATAAGCTCGAAGCTTGTTAGCAAAAGCTCATTATTACTAGCGAGAATTTGCATACTTTAGGAGTTTTTTTCTTAAAGTTAGACCGAATTACCACCAACTCATGCTTTAGCTCTAAAAGTTTTGGTTTTTTACTTTATTCCATTAAGTAAACACGGACGAATTCGATTAACAAGCCAGCTTGTCAGTTATGGTTACAATGAACTGACTTTCATAAAATGCCCAATTTATCTCCGTCGTTTCACATCAATCACCTATTTGAGAGGATATTTTTGGTTGGCTAGTACAGTTTAATAAAAAAATAATTAACGTGAGTGTCGTGGAAAACTCGGGTGGAACGAAGTTCCTTTCGTAGTAGGTATCTTATTATTGGAAATTATATTTTCTGTCACGCTTGTTTTTGCATTTTTCGGCATTGTTGCTTTTTTTTATTTTTTTTAAAGTTATTAAAAAAAGAGAGTCGTTATATAAAAATTTTAGGTTAAAAATAAATATTCCACGTGTTTATCAAAAAATACTGTAAAAATAACGCGCATGTGCGTTCTGTTGTAGAGCAGAGGAGACGCGTAGCATAGAAATACTTAGCAAGAGATATTTATTGTAGTACATCAGGCCTTTGCCCTGTAGGTACGTTATAGGGGTTACGGGAAAATTCTTGATAATAAAAGGAACACTGCATTTGTATAAAAATTTTTATTCTACACAAAAACTATCGTTACAACTGTTTAATATTTTATCGTACTCGACCGTTGTCACCTAAACGGTCAACCGTAATCTAAACAAGTAACGTTCAATACCAATCAACAATAGTAAACATAATTAATCGTTCTGGTCGCGTTGACCCCATATATATACAAGGATAGATTATAGTTATTTCAACGTTTGACATATCCAAAACACTACGTGTCCTAGTTAAAGCATCCTGACCTCTCTAACAAAGTTCATTGGATTGTGTTTATAATTCCCATAAACGGTCAAGCCGAGTTCATTGGGCTCTAATTAAACCTCTTTATGTATTTTCCTACACTACATCCATAGCGCGTATGCTATTGGCTGTGCCCAGTCATTGGTGCGCCTAGTCGGAAATAATTGTTTTGGCGGCACTTGTACTTACCCCAGTAAAAGCAGATTCTGCTTTCTGTTTTGCAAGGGTATCGGTGTTTAAGCGTAGTAATTCACGGATGGGGAAATGTGATGAAATATCGATCCGGGATTGCATCCGTTTGTTAGTTAAAATCTGATTGGATTTTTGCAGACGTTTCGCCAAGATCTCACTGGGCATTTTTAATGCGTACTCTTCGCTGGTCGGCTAAGGACTGAGAGTTTCTGTCGTCAAATCAGCAACTATATGAAGGAAGGATGTATGCAAAAATTTAAATTAACCAAATAAAAGAAGAGAATAGAATAAATGCTTCATGGGAGAAACTAAAGACCAATTTTAAAAAAACCGCATACGAAGCTCTAGGCACTCGAATAGTAAAACAAAATATTAATACTAGAACCCCATGAATTCGTCCAGAAATTAAGGAAAAATGCAAAGAAAAAAATTGCGTATCTCACCTACAGAACATTACGAACGTCAGAATCATATAAAAGGTATAGACGAATCCGAAACGAGACAACAGCACTAGTAAGACAAACAAAAAACCATCACTGGGATTTTTTTTTAAAGTGTTTGGAGAAGACTACTATGGACTCCAGAAACAAATCTGGCGGTTTATTAGGACTCAAAGAAAAGAGATCAATGAGCTAATAAAAACAAATCAGATATCAAGGGAAACCTGGATTAATTATCTGACGGAACTATATAAATTAGAAGAATGTGAGGCTGAACTAAATACACCCGAAATCGTAACAAATAACAACACACAAATTGAGACAGACGATGAAAATATAGCTCAAAAATAGGAAAACCCCAGGGCAAGATAATATCCCAAACGAATAACTTAAATATTCGAAAAATTCTCTACCAACACAGGATACCCGACGAATGGCGAACTAGCATCACTATCCTTATATTTAAAAAAGGGGATAAGAAATTATCTTCAAACTACCGAGGCATAAATCTCTTAAGCACTGCACTAAAACTAACAACAAAAGTTATAGCAAACAAAATTAATAACCTAACACTCTTAGCAGATGAACAGCAAGGATTCAGATCGGGCAAATCATGCACAGATGCGGTTTTTGTCATAAGACAGATAACGGAAAAGTCAATTGAATACAACAGACCAGCATACATGTGCTTTATTGATTTGGAAAAAGCGTTTGATCAAAAACATGTACAAAGCAAATCAGATTCAAGCAAAAATAAATGGGACCACGACCGAACCAATAGCTGTGGGACAAGGTATTCGACAAGGGGATTCCCTGAGCCCTCTGCTCTTCAACATCATTATGGACGAAGTAATAACAAAGTAGGTTTATTGAAAGGATACTGAATGGATGACCGTGAAATTACTGTTATATGCTATACCGATGACGCAGTACTAGTTGCTGACAATAAAGACGATCTGCAGCGACTATTACATCGATTTACCTGCACTGCCAAATAACATAATATGGTAATATCGGCCCAGAAAACTAAATGCATGACGACATCAAAAACGCCATTAAGGTGCAAACTGGAAGTTGAAGGCAATCTCAGGCTATGGTGATGTTGAGACGGAGGTGAGAGAACAGACAACAAAGGCAACAAGAATAGCAGGATGCCTAAATAACACAATATGGCGAAATAAAAACATTGAAATAGAAACCAAATCAAGAATTTACAAGGCAATAGTAAGACCAACTATTACATACACGGCAGAAACTCGACCAGACACAGTGAGAACTAAACAACTTCTAGAGACAACCGAAATAAGAGTACTTCGTAAAATAACTGGAAAAACGATCTTGGACAGAGAAAGAAGCAAGAATATAAGAAGGACATGCAAGGTAGAAAACATTAATGAGTGGGTTCTCGGCAGACAGAGGGAGTGAAATGAGCACATCAGTAGAATGTACAACGAAAGAATAGTCAGAACAGCACGCGACAAATCACCAATGGGTCGCAGGAGTTTAGGACGCCCCCGAAAACGATAGAGCGACAACTTAGCAGTGCAATAGGCAGAGGAATGATAAAAAGAAACAGGCGATCCGCCTAGATTAAAGAAGGAAAATGAAGAATAAATCAGGTAGTATTTAAACGTTTGCGCCGAAGATAGTAACGGCGCTCATTGGTTGGCATTGGCTCCACCCCCTCCGAAATATCGTTTGGTATTATGTCGGTCGTGTTCAGATGTTGTGGTTTCGCTTATTTTTTAATTATGGTTTTTCATGTAGATGGTAAGTGCAAAGCATCGTCTCTTTTGTTGAGTTGCCCCATCTTCTCTATTTCAGTGGCCTCACGTATTGTTCTTGTTTTGTAGCTTTTGAAATTAGTCACTTGTTTGCAGCTGTTGAAATTAATTTTGTGACCAGTTTCGTGTTGATGTTGAAAGAGAGCAAATGTTATTTGTTTATTTTTAATAGCCAACTTGTTTTCTTCTAATCTGGCTGAGATTTTTTGATTAGTTTTCACGACGTAGGTTAAATTGCAATTTCCACATGACACGCTGTAGACACCTTGATTTTTTAGTTTAATTTTGTGTTTTTGTTTCTAAGAATAGATCTTATAGTTTGGTGAGGTTTATAAGCTGTAGAGATAACAAATTTTCGAAGGATTCTTCCGATTTTGTCAGTGGTTTCTTGGATGTACGGTAAGATAGTTCTAGGCCTATCTGTGTTGTCATTATCTTGTTTTTGTCGTGGGTGTTTTTGCTGTTTTATTGCTTTTGTTATGCTGCGTCAATTATAGCCGTTTTGTTTTAAAGCTGAGGTAAGACATAGGGATCTGGAAATCATTGAGTTTACTACTCCTTGGATTTGAGACGAATGGTGGTATGATCCGGCGTTTAGATATCTGTTGGTGTGTGTAGGTTTTCTGTAACTGTGTTTTAAGCGTCCGGTTTGTGTCTTTATAACCATCACGTCTAGAAAAGGTAGTTGGTTGTTCTCTTTAAACTCTACGGTAAATTAAAAAATCTACGGCCTTCCAAAAATTTACAAGGATAGTGTCCCTTTAAGACCTATTATTGGCACATTTAACTCTCCGGTGCACAGCCGACATAATACCAAATGAAATTTCGGAGAGGGTGGAGCCAATGCCAACCAATGAGCGCCGTTACAATCTTCGGCGCAAACCTATAAATATTACCTGATTTGACGACAGAAACTCTCGGTCCTTAGCCGACCAGCAAAGACTACACATTAAAAATGCCAAATAAGATTTCGGCGAAACGTCTGCAAAAATCCAACCGGATTTTAACTAACAAACGGATGCAATCCCGGATCGATATTTCATTATATATATATATATATATATATATATATATATATATATATATATATATATATATATATATATATATATATATATATATATATATATATATATATTATATATATATATAGCCAAAAAGTTAATTTAGTGGAGACCCAGGAAAACAAGAAGGAGCATAGGTATACCACCAACCAAAAAAGAGGCTAGAAGATGTGAAGAGAACAGCAAGCACCCATTGGTAGCAAACAGCTCAAGACAGAAACGCATGAAAGAGATTAGAAGAGGCCTATGTCCTGCAGTGGGCAATAACTGGCTGAAGAAGAAAAAAATCTCTGGACACTGTTTGTCCTGTTCTGAACTTGTGTTGGTAGAGTCTCTTAATAACAAATATCAGATGCTTGAAAACACCCATTTCACTCTCCACAGAAGTGACCAGTTCACAGAGTCGAACGCTTTCCTATAGTCTACGATACACAAATATAATTTTAAGCTGTGTTCCATCGCTTTTTTAATGATCGGGCATTTAGTAGCTGCTCTCGTGTACCTTTATCTGGTATGGACCCTTTTACTCGATACCAAATAATATTTGTATATAAATTCATAAGTCTTGTTAAATAGCGCATCCATAAAGTAAATACTTTATTGAGGTGAAATTTTTTTGAAAAATTTAAATTAATTTACAGTATGTCATTTAAAATTTTAATGTTAGGTTCGTTTTCAAATAATTATTGTTATTAAACAGTTTTAAAAAAAACATTTGGTCTCTAGAAAACGTTTAAAATTTTAAATTTATCAAACTAACAGGGATATTGGGTCGAGACACCCGGTATAGGTCTGTTGAGTTATTCCGAAAGTTTATGAGACAAATCGTCCTCTACAGTTCTCGAAGTTATTAAAAAATGTCTCGTTAATTTTATGAATCGACTGGTATTGAACGTACGCAACTTGTTAAAACATTCCATACTACTCTTCGCCCATTAAAAATTTTCCGTCATCGTCCTGCATTAAAAGGACAAAAAAAAAAGAAAATAAATTTCCACTTTAAGTCTCCCTCTTTTTCTCCTGCCTTTGCCGGCATACAACATTTAAATTGAGACCTTTCTTTGACGATGCATTAAATTTAATAAAGATTAGTAAAAGGAACGAAATATAAAGAACGAAACCCTGGCTATAATAGGATTTGACGCAAAAAGTTTAAATTTCTCCACACAAAGGAAGAATATTGATCATATGAATATATTTTTTTACTTACGTATGGTGGTGAATGTTGGGTTGGACAGGAGCATAAAAATAAGATTAATGCTGCGGAGATAAGTAGTCTGAGAAGTACAGCCTTAGTGACTCGGTTGGATAAAGTGAAGAATAGTGGGATAATGAAACGCTGTGGTGTTTGAACACATAGAGAGGATGAATAAACAAAACAAAAGTATAAGGCGAGTGTGAACAGGCAAGTCGGTAAAGGTCGACTTTGGCGAACGTATCTCGATCAGATTCACATTGTTTTTAAGAAAGGCCAGTGTAACGTTAATAATTTACTTTTTTAGAAGCACCAAAATTTGGGCGCCAATTATGTGTTACGATATTAATTACTCGTAGCTCTAAAACACTTACTAATGCTCCAAATGATGGGCGTCAATTATGTGTAACGACTTTATTTCTTTACCCAATTGTTGGGATGCCAATATGTTACAAGAAAGATAGATGGTACGGGAAAGAAACTTATTTGCCCAAATGTGTAACTTAATGAACTTAATAAAATACTGATTTGCTAAAAAGCTAAACGTTTAAATACTGAAAAGGAAATTTTAAATATTTTTATACTAAAAAGATTAAAAGTAATTATTTATTTATTTATCGTATGGCACAACACATGGTAAATTTATAAAGTATGTAAAAATTAACGAGTGAATAAGACATTACAATGTACGAGTTACAAACAGACATAAAAGTAGATATAAAATTGTTATATTAAAAGATCTAATTAAGCTATCCATTCAAGGCTTAATTGTGTGGTGTGGAAGAAGTCCCTCAAATCCCTTTGATATGCCCTTAGTTCACAATCTGTCACTATGTGACCAATTGTTTGGTTTGGGTCGCCGCAGTCGTGGCCTGGGTTGGGTCGTTTTCCCCATCTATGGAGGTAATGGGCACACACACCATGTCCTGTTCTGATACGTTTTAAGGTCTTCCATATATGTAGTGGTTGGTCGAAGCCATCGAGTTTTACGACTGGATCAATGAGAATTCGTACATCGGGTGGGGCATTTTCAGTGCAGAGGGTTCTATCTAAGATTACCCCGAGATACTTTGGATACCGTTGATAGGGTAGCACTGTATTATTTATTTTGACTTTTAATTAATAACTTGCCTTATGGTTGTTCAGGTGGAAGCAGCTGACTTTAGTTTTATTTAGGTTTGGTTTTAATCATCACTTTGTAAAATATTTGTTTATTAGTTGCAGCATTGTATAACAAGGGACTTGTTCAGCCAGCCCTTCTTTCCATAATGTGTCGTAAGCAGCTGTTAGGTCCACGAACGCTACAGCTGTCTTTTATTGTTTTTGGAAACCCGCTTGAATATATTTAGTTAGGCTGAGAACTTGATCTGCATTAGCTTAGATTAGGTCTGAAACCTGCTTGTTCGAGTGAAGTATGTTTCAGAGTTCGTGTGCCTAATGTGTTAAGGAAAAGTCGTTCTAAGAGTTTATAACAGCAGCTAAGGAGTATTAGGGAGCAGAAACTCAGGATGTATCCCGTCAAACCCCGGTGCTTTGCCAGTTTTCACATCTTTAAGAGCTGCAATTAATTCCTCAGTAATGAACTCACGAGAAAATTAATGCTTGTTAAACAAATAAAATTTAATATATTTTAAAATTTTGTTGCAGAAAATTTGAACTATTTATTAACTTAGTAACTTTAAATCAGAATACTATACTCAAGGTTACGTGACTATTTGATTTCACGATTGGATTAAATTTGAGGGATTGTATGGGTCAGTTCACGGATCTGTACAACCGTATTTTTTTTTTGAACATATTAAACTAACAAAAATCTTTATACTAACTAACCCCGTTGGGCGCCTAGTGATTTTGGTTTTAAAATAACAAAAAGAATTAACCCCAAATAAACCCAATCGTATTATTTAAAATTTAGTGCCATTAACCGAGCTAATTGAAGAACGTATTTCGGCTTCAAAGCAGTGCAAAACTTTATTTTTATCTTTTATAAGCAATTAAAAAAAAACTTAAGTGTACAAACAGGTTTATTAAAATTAAATAAATAAATAGTTATTATAAGATAGCTAAAAAAATAATATAAATATTCAATATAAAAATAAATTTAAAATTTAGACAAAGAAAGTAAAATCAAAAATGTCAAGCAGTAGTTAAAGATTCCCTCGGTGGATGCAGAAAGAAATCCAGCTTTTTCCCACCATAGAAACTTATTTAAAAAAGCCTCTTAAATGAAGTGCTGACTTTTGAATTTATTTCAATATATTAAATCCCTTGTGGTGTACAGCGTATTTATTGCCAGTCGACAAAAAAATCTCCATCAGCAGCAGCAAAAAACACCCGCCAGAAAAAAAACAGCCGGCTGAAAAAACGACCAGTCATAGGAGCCATTTTACAGCGACGAAATAAAAGCATGCAATAAAAAGAAACGTCTCCAAGAGAAAAGTCCAGGAAAAAAATCCAAGAGAAAAGTGCAGGAGAAAAGTCCGGGAGAAAAAGTCCAGAAGAAAAGTCCAGGAGAAAACCTATCCCGGACAAAGGTCCAGGAAAAAAGGTCGCTTACATTTAAATTGCATAATACTAAACAGTATACAATTAAAATGTAATCGACCTTTTTAGTAAACTAATAGTACTAAACTGAATATATTTAATTGACGATCGATGGCTTTAATACTTTATTCTCATCAGTGCTAGTCAAGCACGCTTGGTGGGGAGGTGTACTACCAGGACCGGCTTTGAAAAATTATCAATAAAAATGAAAGGAAGTTCCCTTTACACCAGGTCAAAAGTACCAACAACAGACAAGTATGTACGAGAGCACTTATGAAAGTAAAAGAAGCGAGAGATGTGTGTAAGAGCCATAGCAAGTGGAAGGAAAAAGTCTTTGCCCATCCCTACCAAAAAAGGCGTGACTATATGTATGTAATTTAGTAGAAAATATTTCCCATTTCCTTAAGCACAAGAAAACTGCGTTGGCAACCTTTTTGGATATAAAAAAAATAAGATAATCACCTTTTATTAACTACCAAGTTGTTTTGTGCTAAATTCGTAGATTTTTCTGTTTGGTAGGCATATTAATGGGGATAAAAGGAATGTTGCCTTAGGTTGTTTTCTCTGTCTAGTAAGAATTTTTTCCACAGTTATCATTAAGAAGGAGGTAAGGCTTATTAGCCAAAAGGATTTAGGTAGGGAATGATTTAACGTATTTGTTTTACGAGACAACCCTCGTCATGGGCCAGCTCAGCGGAATATAACTTTACGCTTAACTCGCTCTGAACTTTTTAACCAGAAAAGGTAGTAAAATTTCGCTATTTCGCTGCTCTTCTGCATAGTGGCAGGAATTAAACCATCCTTCTTCAAAGACTTGTATGGGGAAAAATAGTTTACTGCCCATTGTACTGACAGTGGGTTAACCACTTTTGATGTGTTCATCCAGTCTTTCTTTATAGGTCGTGATATCGATCCTATTAAAAGCAAAATAAGTTGCTGGTACTTTAGAAACAGACGAAAAATGTGGTCTCTAAAAAGTTTGCAATGTGGCAGAGTTCGTAAAAAAACCATCTGGTCGTTTTATCGAACCAATTTTTTGCATTAAATCTTTGACGAGGGCCTTGTGAATTCTCGTGCTGGCAGGTTAATTAAATACATGCGTCGATCTTATTTTATCTATACTGTCTTAGTGTCCAAATCATTGAAGCAATTTTTTATCTATCTTTGTAACTACAAAAAAAAAAAGAAACGATTCCCGTTGCAAAGTTCTGGCTGCTTATAAAGTTATACATACATACATACAGTCACGCCTTTTTCCCGTAGGGGTAGACAAATAAAACTTTCCTCCACTTGCTACAGTTCCTTCACACATCTTTTGATTTCTCTTCTTTCATCAGTGCTCTCATACATGCTCGTCGGTTGTTGGTACTCTTGACCTGGCCTTTCTTCAAAACAATGTTGATCTGATAGAGGTATGTTCGCCGAGGTCAACCTCTACCGACTTGTCTGTTGACACTTGCCTTATAAACTTATTTCGTCAATCTTCCTTCATCCATCCTTTCTACGTGTCCAAACCATCTAAGCATTTCTTTATCTATCTTTGTAACCACATCTTCTTTTACACCACATCGTTCTCTTATCTCACTATTCTTTACTTTATCCAACCGAGTCACTCTGGCTATACTTCTCAGACTTCTCATTTCCACAGTATTAATCCTATTTTCATGCTTCTTCTGCCAAACCCAACATTAACTACTATACATAAGTGTAGGACCCAACACACCTTTGTGCACAACCAGACGTGCCTTTTTTGACACTTTCTGGGTGTTCATAATTCTATGCAGTGCCCCATTCATTTGTTTTCCTGCCAAAACCCTTTACTCAATGGCACTTTTTATCTCTCGTAAACTTTGAACCCAGGTATACACACTCATTTACTTGTTCCACTCTTTTTCTCTTTATCAGAACTTCACAGTTTGTCATGCATTCTTCTCTTTCAAATACCATTACTTTTGTTGTGCTTACATTTATTTTCATCCCTCTAATTTTAAGGGCATTATGCATAACATTAACCATCGCCTGCAACTCCTCTTCAGATGACGCTAGTAAGACTTGATCATCGGCGTGAAGAAGGCATTTGACGATCAAATCTTTGCATACAGTTTGCCGACTATGCTGAGTAAACTAATACCTTTGTAGTTCTTATAGTCCTGATGCGAAGCTTTTTCCTAGTTTGGTATGCTACCATTTCTTCAACAAAGGTTCAAAAGGCGGTACTGCAGACTAGCAACCACGTTTTGTCCAGCATTTCAACTGTTATCCTGTCGTACGCATCAGCTTTACCCAATTTCATACTGTTCAACACTTCCACAATTTTTGTCGTACTAATTTCACTTTTATTACAACTTTTACTTATTTCTCCAAATGGGGCCTGTACTTGTGTATCCTTTTTCTTAAATAAACTTTTAAAGTATTTCTTCCATCTCTTCAAAACGCCTATTTATTTATCCCTGTTAACATCCTTTGCTTAATATTCCGGTCATACTTTTCATCTTTCGTAAACTTTTAACTTAAGTACACAAACTTATTCATTTGTTTCAATCTTTCCTCTGTAATTAACACCACGCAGTTTGTCATCTTTCTTCTTTTTTAATAATTAAGACTTTCGTCTTGCTTTTATTTGCTTCTTTTTTTTATTTTTAAGGCATAATGCATAATATTGACCATAACCTGCAACTCCTCCTAAGATAATGCTAATATGATCCGTTATGCCGATGATGCGGTTTTGATAGCCGATGATATAGACGTTCTACAGTAAATGATAAATATGATGGGAGAACACAGTAAATCCATGGATCTGAACGTTAATACCAGAAAGACGAAATTACTGGTCATCTCTAGAAACCTAAATGCATTTGAAAACTCCGTAATAACGTTTGGGGCAGCGGCCGTTGATAAAGTAGACAAATTTAAATACCTGTAAACATGGCTCTTTAAGGTTTGGACATCGAACAAAGAAACAAAAAGCCGTATTGAGCAAGCTCGACAAGTGGTTATAGGACACTAGGAAATTTCAGGTAATGAAAAAGCAGATAAACTTGCAAGAAAGGGCTCGGAAACTCCCCCAAACCGAGAGCAGATGCTAGAGGTACCGAAGTGTGCAGTAAAAGTGTCTGTAAAAGACTAGTTTGGAGAAAAACACAAAATTTACTGTAAAAATAAGTCAAGAAACAAACACATGAAAGAATTCTTTAAAGGACCGTTTTAAAATAGGCAGCAAAACTGTTAGCAATGAACAGGAATTAGCTAAGAATCACTACGGGGCTCTTGACCGATCATGCACCAGTAAAGAAGCACCTCTTAACAATAAAGACCTGACCCGCAAATTGTGCGGCAAAGATCCGTAAACCGTAAAACACATACTGTGCCGATGCAGGGCACTCGACCGCAAAAGACAGGCAATTTTTGGGCAGTCATCCGGTGACCCAGAACTATATTGCTCCCACCCAGTACAGAACTTGTACAAACGTGTAAAAGGTACGAAATTACTGGATTGGGTACAATGATATAAAACCACATAGGTGGCCGGACCTAACTAGTTTTAAGTAAGTAGACCTGACACAGTCAGAGAAGTCTCACAGTAGACCTTGAGCTTTCAGACTCATTACTTCTCCGTTAAAAAATTTCTTCACCTCTGCAAAAAAAAATCCGACAAATGTGCCTGAGGTTTAGAGACATATGCTTACCTGTTCAGACTTTGATATCGATCTGAGTGCAGCTTTACCGAATTTTATACTATTCAATAATTTCACAATTTTTGTCGTACTAACTTTACTTTCATTGCAACTTTTATTTATGTCTTTGAATGGAGCTTTTAAACTTTTAAAGTAATTTTTCCTCTTATTTAAAATGCTCTGCTTTCCTTTTACCATGCTACCATGTTGGTTTCTAATAATTTTTCAGTTGCAAGGCAGTATTTTTACCTTCGGCTCTTCTTATGAAATTTAATGTTGATCTGGAAATCGTCAAGTAACATTAAACATCTTGTTTGTTACTATAAGATTTTACTTTAAACATACTTCAAGTAGACTTTTTTTGTTTTTATTCAGTCTGTCATTTCCGTACATTCTCAGCATACTGTTATATTTATCATCATTACTGTTCTTTCATACAGGTTACACTTATTCAGAATATTTTTCATAATTTTTCAAAACTGTTGCTTTTTTTTCGGCTTTTAATGACCGGTTCTACTGTGCATCTTGGGAGGCATAAATATCAAGTAAAAGAATGCAAGTAGAACCAATCTTTAGCATTACCCAGAGAGTAACACACCTATTTATTCTAGAAAAAAGTATCACACCAACGCCCTGACAACCTCTGTTGGTTTCCGGAATTTCTGACCAGAAAGCTATATATGGTCTATTTGTAATGGTTTTGCATCCTTTCCGCTTGATGTAATTTACACAAAGAATATTTATCCCTTTTCATTTATAATGTTATTAATATTTTCAAGTTTAGTATTTAACCTATGTTTAACAAATGAATGGGGCACTGCATAGCTTTATAAACAGCCAAAAAGTGTCAAAAAAGACACGTCTGACTGTGCATAGAGAAATGTTGGTTTCTACACTTATCTATGGTAGTAAATGTTGGGTTTGGCAAAAGCAAAAGAAGCATAAAAATAAAAATGCGAAGATGAGTAGTCTGAGAAGTATAGTCGGAGTGACTCGGTTGGATAAAGTAAAGAATAGTGAGATAAGAGAACGCTGTGGTGTTAAAGAAGATGTGGTTACAAAGATAGATAACGAAATGCTTAGATGGTTTGGACACGTAGAAAGGATGGCTGAAGAAAGATTGAAGAAACAAATTTATAAGGCGAGTGTGAATGGACAAGTCGGTAGACTCGGCGAACATATCTTGATAAGATCACCATTGTTTGGAAGAAAGGCCAGTTCAATTGTACCAATAACCGACGAGCATGTATGAGAGCACTGATAAAAGTAGAAGGAGCAAAAGATGTGTGAGAGAACCGTAGCAAGTGGAAAATAGTGATCTCTGCATTTCTTTACGGGAAAAAGGCGTGACTATAAACACCACCTATACATACTATTAGAAGTTAGGTTTTCTTTTCTGTTAACCTTAAACAATTTGTGAGTTTTAAAGTTATTTTTTATTTCGGTATCAAATTTTTTTTTCTAAATTAAAATTATAACAAACGGGTTCAATTAATAAAAACGTATTAGTATATTATGCAACGTAGTTGGGATGTTCTTTCTGACGACATTTTTAGGTACGCGAAAAAAAAACGATTTCTTTTGGAAATGGAGCTTATTTTTCATTAGCCATACCTCAACTATTGGGCTTTTTGTGTATTCCAGTCGAGAGGTTTTTTACACATTTCGGGTCTCTAGTTTTCTGTATTAATTTGACCTAAATTGTATAGTTAATGTTTTTACCAAAGCTCAAAAAAACTAGGCAAAAACAAAGCATAATTTTTCGCTTATATTCCCTTTATTTAGAAACTAAAAGTGTATTTAAAAGACACACAGGACGCACGAGATCTACACCAAAAATTCATATCGTTTGTTGCAATTAGTTTCAACTGTTGTATTTAATGTTGTGGCCCACTTTATTATGTTCATTATATGAAATAAAAAAATAAAACACAATGTGCTGACGGCAGCTGTTCGCAGGAGAACAGATAAAGTGAGTTCGAATTATTTACGGCTCTAAGATTGAAAATTCAAATTCATAAGGGCTCCACCCAATTTAGATATAGCTATACTATATTTGGATAATTGAGAAAACCAAATATCTATCTTTAACAAAATACCTAAAATGACATAGTATTAAATTTTCTTAGATATTCAGGTTGGGCAAATAGGAGAATAAAAAAACATATCACATATAAGAATATAATTAGAACACCACAGTGGACAAGGCAAAATATGTTGTAGACCTGAGTATCATAAAGTAATAATTACATAAATTAAATAACATATATAATAATATTAACTAATGTATTATAGCGAAATACATACATTTTTATACCTGGTGTTATACCGCTCAAAGTTATCAGAATGGGGTATAATGGTAAGAAATAAACCTGTGACTGAATCTGCTGTCACATAGTACTATGTGAGAACTTCACAAAAGTTCTTTAGATTATAGTTTATAAAATTATCACGGTGGTATAATATACGATATCAATAATTAGTTATTATATAAAATGATGGTATGATAAGTACTAATATGATAAATTAGTTATAAATAAATCTCAAAAAGGTAAGAGAACACTGAAGGTGTAAAAAAACCTGGTATTAAAGTCCAATGGTCCACATATGTAGCCTCTATCCAAGGTCCACTTAATGTAGTTGAAGACACAAAAACGAAGACAGGAAACGGACAGCAAAACGAAGAGAAGGTAAGAAGAAAGGCTTAACCTTCCAGGTCAGCCAGGGGTCGATGATGCAACTCAGCAGGTCTCTAGCCTCTATCGGCTACTACTAGATCTCATCCGGTGGATGTCTGTCGACTCTGGCCAGGATTAAAAAGTGACTCGGTGTTGGTCCTCGTGGGAATCTTGACCAAAGTCAAGAGTTGCCACAAGAGTCGTCGTACGATTACCAGGAGTCTGATGGTGAGGGCTAAGCTGTACCCTAACACCCTAACAAAAAATAATCTCATGAAAGAACATGTGCAAAATAAAAAAACCAACAAAATGAAGTAGGTATATTTTCAACCTGATCGATATCATTGCTAGTTCAAAAGTCATAACTCACCTTCTGAGAAGGGAGGTAAAACTAGAAGATATCCAAAACAGCAAACATGACTAAAACGGACTAACAGGACATCAGGACAAAATGGCGGTGTTCCCACCGCATGGCAGCCTACCGGTGTTTGGCACAAATCCCCATATAAGGCTCCAAAAAAAACCACTAACGATGGGTGCGACTTGATCTCGGCCCAAACGGCACTTCGTAAATTCCCCCCTAAGGGTTAATTTTCGGTTCAATACCGAAAAAAATAATCCCAAAAACGAGTCAAGCGCACCTCATCATGGCCGCACCGAAAAAGAACTCTCTGACCACCACGAGGACAGAACCATCCTCTATTTCTAACAGTTGCCAAAAAAAACTGCACATCCTGTATGAAATCAGCGCCAGTTTTGAATTCCTAGCCTCTCAT
Organism: Agelastica alni; assembly: GCA_950111635.1. Taxonomy (NCBI): domain Eukaryota; kingdom Metazoa; phylum Arthropoda; class Insecta; order Coleoptera; family Chrysomelidae; genus Agelastica; species Agelastica alni. The sequence goes on along the minus strand of OX467711.1, from coordinate 63,471,926 downwards.
TGGTCAGAACCATAAATGCTATTGATTGACAGAATGAATTTCATCGAATGTAATCTAAAAGACCATTCTTCTTCTTTCTTTTCTACTATGGACACGAAACATTAACGGCTAACCGACTTGAGACCGATGACAGAAGTTCTATGAAAGAAGAACAGTGACACACCCACAATGACATCGACGTCTAGAAAGTAAATATAACCTCGAAAATTATATTACGAAAAATAGAGAAAAAACCCAGTAAATACCCAGAGATCTCATTCAGAATCCACAAAATCCTGGGACAAACCTTTAAAGCCTAGAATTCATCATACTAGAGAAACACAACGGTATGTTGCCTGCTCACATGTGAATGGATGTTTTTATTGACTTCACTATCTTAAATTTCAGTAATCCAGAAATCCAGCCGGAAATCATAAGGTTCCTGCAGCTTGATTACATTACTTTCAACAGCTCTTAGAATGTCAGAAGCAAGAGTATTACCTAGTGTTGGAACTTGTGAATTTACTAGTATATAAGTTTGTTTTGAAATAGTGAAATAGATGTTTTATTCAGAAATTTGATATCAAAACTGAATGTTCTCTGTAAGTACAATGCCCAATAAATAAAAAATTTATTATATATAGAAAACAAAATTAACAGGTAGCAATTTCAAATGCTACAATGCCCAATAAATGAAAAATTTACTATATATAAAAAAACAAAATTAACAAGTAGCAATTTCAAATGCTACAATGTATTCCTTTTTTATTTTCGCGTTATTATTTTTATATATATATATATATATATATATATATATATATATATATATATATATATATATATATATATATATATTATATATTACATCTGACATATATTCGACCCACTTATACCTATGTATTAAAAATATGTAGGTACATACAGCAGTTATAATCCTCACATCTAATTTTTTTCCTGTCGGTCTTCATTTATACTTTTATAGTTCATTGCAACACTGATGTCTCAATCACCTACTCCTCAGGTGTAGTCACGAAGGATGAATGATTTCCACACTGAGGCCTTAATCTGCCTACTCCTCAGGCGTAGTCACTCGGGTAAGGTTTAGAGATTTGTGACTTGACACCGGGGTCTCAATCTGCCAACTCCCCAGGTCTCGGCACTGGTTCTCTCTAAGGTCTTAACCTGCCTACTCCTTCAAAAGAACTAAGGATTCAAGGATGGGTGTGATGTATAAGTAGTGGTACGAGTGGGGTTGGGCGTGGTTTGGTTTGGAGGGGATGCGGGATCGATTTCCACGTATTGGGAAGCCTGCGAACTGGAAAATATTAAATGGGATATCGTGGGTCTTAGTGAAGTTAGAAGGCGTGGTGAACAGCTCGTTATTTTAAAATCTGGGCACAGTTTCTATTACGTAGGAGATGACAATAGCTCAGTAGGAGGAACTGGCTTTCTGATACACAAACGACACAGAACGAATATTTTGTCCCTGAAGAAAATATCCACAAGAGTAATATGCCTTGTCCTCAGACTCAACACCAAATACTGTATAAAAATCATACAAACTTACGCGCCTACCTCAAGTCACACTGACGAAGAAGTAGAACTGTTCTACGGTGACATTAGGGATGCTCTTAGTGGTCAAAAAACACATTATACTATCCTATGTGGCGATTTCAATGCCAAAATGGGAACAAGGTTGAACGATACTGAGTTTGCACTGGGGAACCATGGACTAGAAGGAAGAAATGATAGGGGCGACACCTTGCTTGATTTCCTGTTACAAAACAACCTATTCCAGATGAATAGTTTCTTTCCTAAGAGACAAAATAAGAGATGGACGTGGAGAAGCCCGGACGGACGAACAAGAAATTAAATAGATTTTATAATCACTGATAAAAAATACATAGTTAAAGACGTATCAGTATTGAACAGGATAACCACTGGAAGCGACCATAGGATCGTTCGAGCCAAAGTAACGATTGACATTGATAAGGAACGACATAAGCTGATCAGAAAGACCAACAGTAACAGAACATGGGAGAATCCATCAGACATGACTGCCTTCCAGCAATGCATCACAAATAAGTTAAGTGGCACTGAGACAGAAGAAAACATAAATGTCCTGAACGAGGCCATCACAACCGCCATACTAGAGAGCCAAAACGAATACTGCCCAACAACCAAGAAACAATCGAAATTAAGTGATACCACTATGCGGAAAATGAAACAAAGAAGAGACATGAGGAGTGGAAAACTAACTACTGCTGAAGAACTAAGACAAATAAACAGGAAAGTTTCAAAGGCTATAAGATGCGACATCAGAACATAAAACCAAAATCAGATCAAACAAACAATTGAAGAAAATAAAAGTATAAGGGTCTTACGTAGAAAGTTGGAAAGCGGAAAGAAAGAAATGACAAAGATAAGGGATAAACTGGGGCATATTACAACAAACCGAGAAGATATTCTAAAAGTGGTTGAGGACTTCTACCGCCTATTATATAAAAGTCAAGATGACATTAATTTAGAAGCAGAACCGGAGATATTGACAAAGAGAAAAGGCATCGTTAATCAAGGATCAGAATTATTGCCTGATATCACTCTGGACGAAATAAAGCTGGCACTGAAGAAAACAAAAAACAACAAAGCTCCTGGAGAGGACTGCGTAGTTGCCGACGCAGTTAAGAGGGGTGGTAATTGTTTACTTGAGAAAATAGCAGAACTCTTTAATCTTTGTCTTTTCAACAGCACCATACCAGATAGATGGTATAACGCCATCGTGATCTTAATTCACAAGAAGGGTAATACAGCTGAACTGGAAAATTATAGGCCAATAAGCTTACTCAGTTACTCAGTTACTCAGGTTTTGGAACAAATGACCACCTACAAAGCATCAAAACCCTTATCGAAAAATCAATAGAGTATAACAGACCGCTTGTCATTGCCTTTGTGGACTTCCACAAGGCCTTTGACACTGTTCAGATGAGTGCAGTTTTAAACTCCTTACAAAAATGTCGTGTTGACTATCGTTACACTAAGCTAATATACATATTTATATAAGAATGCTACCATGATGGTAAGACTGCACGAAAACACCAACCTCATAAAAATAGGTAGAGGAGTGAGGCAAGGTGACACTATGTCACCCAAACTGTTTACCACCATTTTGCAATACGCCTTTGGAATGCTTGAATGGAGCGGAAAGGGCTTGAATATAGATGGATTAAACCTAACAGACCTGCGCTTCGCAGATGATATAGCCTTGGTGTCCGACAGCCTACAGGATATTAAGTTAATACTGGAAGATCTTCAGGAGGTATGTGCTCGGGTTAGATTAAAAATTAATATTTCGAAAACGAAATATATGACGAATCTGGTTCCTAGTGGAAATATTGTTATTGATGACGGGGAGGTAGAGGTGGTGGATAAGTACACATACCTTGGTCATGAGATAAAAATCTCGAGAGACAATCAAACATGTGAATTAAGAAGAAGAATAACGCTCTCTTGGGCTGCATTTGGCAAAATGAGGGAAGTGTTTAAGAGCAATCTCCCAATGTGTCTGAAGCGAAAGGCCTATAATCAGTGCGTTCTACCGGTTATGACCTACGGAGCCGAAACTTTGACTCTGACAGCCATATCCGCTAAGAAGCATAGAATAGCCCAGCGTAGGATGGAAAGATCGATGCTTGGTGTGTCACTCCGTGACCATATAAGAAATGAAGACCTAAGAGCGAGAACAGGAGTCACGGATGTTATCTATCAGGTGGCAAAACTCAAATGGAACTGGGCTGGACATGTGTCCCGCATGACAGATGGACGATGGACAAAAAGGCTGCTCGAGTGGAGACCAAGGGCTGACAAGAGAAACAGGGGAAGACCTCCCACGCGATGGACGGACGATATCAGAAGAATGACTACAAACTGGATGCAAAGCGCTCAAGACAGAAGACAGTGGGCAGAAATGAGGAAGGCCTATATCCTGCAGTGGATGCGACAGGCTGATTGATGATGATGATGATGATGGAAGCTTGCGTCCATCATCGCGTTTGTTAAGGCAGTTTGGGCGTTTCTTAATCTCAAGTGCCTCACGAATGACTCTAGCCTGTAAAGTTTTCTTGGTGGCAATGTTTTTGGTCTTTTTAAAATCTATTATGTGGCCTGTCTCTTCGTGATGTTTGGAAAGTGTCAATGAGGGGTCAAGGTTTCGGTTGGCGAGTTGATGTTTGTAGATTCTGTTGGTTATTCGTCTGTTCATTTGTCTTATGTATATTCTAGGACAATCAGAACATGGTATTTCATATAACCATTGGGACTTGTTGGCTTTGGTATCTTTAGGAGATCTGAGGAATTTAAAAATTTGGTTGTTAGCCGTAAAAATAGTTTTAATGTTGCATTTTTTTAAGATTCTTCCTATTTTATCTGTGACATCTTTAATGAAGGGAAGGAAGGCTTTATGAGGTTGGATTTTCGTTGGATCATGGAGGTTTTAAAAACGGGCTTTTTAATAGTGTATAGATCTATTAATTTGTATGTTACTGTAGCCGTTTTGAGGTAGAGCGGTTTTTAGTTTGTTTAGTTCTTAAGGTCTGTTGTGGTGGTCGGTTAGTTGAATAGATCTATGAATGAGAAAGTTGAGAACGGAGTTGGTTTGAGCTGGGTGATGATGGGAATTGGCATGTAGGTACCGGTTGGTATGGGTTGGTTTTCTTTATACCGTGTGGGCAAAGGAGTCTTTGGATTTTGTGATTAGGACATCTAAGAAAGGAAGAGAATTATCCGTTTAGGTTTCCATTGTGAACTTAATGTTGGTGTGGATGTTATTAAGATGGTCGAGAAATTCATGAAGAGTCTCGAAGCCATGAGGCCAAATGACGAATATGTCGTCAACGTATTGTCACGTGCCTATTTTTTCCCATCTACCGTTTCATTATTAATTGTGTCTCTGATAGTCTGGTGCTTGTAAATATTTTGCATACCGTATTTTGTTCGTTGTAAATAGTGTTGCATACCTAGTAGGGATAGGATATAATTATTAATGGCTGTGACATGTTTGTTAATTGGAGTGGGAGTCTTTGTATTAGATTTCGCCTTGATTTTTGGCCTCGATCGTCGTGTGTTGTCAGCGATATTATTGTTTGGTTTGCTTCTCTGTGTGGATGGGCTGGCTATCAACACGGACGAGCGTGACTATGAGTGGGGAACATAGATTTGCAAAGGTTGGCTGACGTGGGTTCCGTGTCATTTTTCTAATATCCGGTCTGGGAGTGAGCAGTGGTTATCAGTCGCTTGGTGTCAGTTGTGGAGGTCGGGTGAGAGTTTTTGGAACGATTTGATATTAACACGTGAGCAGAACTTCTACGGTTTTTTCTTTCATATCTGGCTGTATTTGGGCCATCTTAATTGGATTTTGAAGAAAAACCATTTAATTTTTAACTTGACCATTCTGTCGTGCCTTTGTGGTGAATATTTTGGTTATTGGGGTCGAGTTGAAATAACCGCGTGCGGGATTTGATGGAGTGAAGCCATTGTTAAGTAGCAGGTACTGTTCCATAATTTAAACCGGCCAGGAGTAGGCCACAGGATTCGTGAATTCGTGTATCCAAAGGTTACAAGTGATTTATTTTAGTATATTTAAACTACGTGACTTATTTTTGACACCGCGATTAAGTTTTGTTTTAATTTATTAATATGGTACACTGTTGAAAACTTTTTATTGCATTGGATAATATGCCGAGTCTGAACTTTGATTAAAGTAATATTCTCAATAGTTCTTTGTGTTCAAGTAAAAAACGTTTATTCATACTTATTTGTAAATATCCTACAATATTGCTATTTTGAAGGACAGCCATCGTAAAAAGAATTATTTTTGAAATAAGCTCCAGTGTTTTAACAGTGTAAATCTTTAAAAATACTACTTGGTGTTTCTGTTCTTGGATCATCGATGTAACAGTGGCGTCTTAATGAAGTTTTCAATTGGTTACATAGTATTGAGTTTAATCCATTTATTTTGTGTTTTTTTTTGTGTTAATCTTTTGCTATCAGGAATTCTATATAAAACCAATTATTTTTGAAATTTTAAATATTGTGAACAATTTTTTTTGTTGTTTTTTAATTCTCTTTTGTACATCATTAGATTTTTATTATTGTCTGAAAGATTGTTATAATTAATTCAAATATTATTTTGAGAAAAGTGTATTAAATTCGTTTAATCCACTTTACGAAAATACAGAATTTGTTGTACAAAATCAGAACATCATTTTTACTTAATTAACATATTGCAGGAATTGTAAATATAGTTTTATTTATCTAGTTCACCATAATTGTTTGTTGTTTATCGTGTGGCTCTGCTAGTGCCTACTAGACCTAGGGGTTTCCGGCTTGTACCGTCTAAGTCGGTGGCGCGGCTCACTTTTATATTTTTTTTTCTACCCTCTACGGCTGAGCTCGGGCATAATTTGCCAGTGGAGAGACCACTGGCAGAGTACTCTTTAGAGAACTAAAAGACGTGGCAGTATCTGAACCAGCAAGTGGGCTTGTGGTCAAATGACTCTATGGCCCTAGTCTGGAAGTCCTCCATGTAAAGGTTTGCAAGAACTGGGAAAAGAGGAGATCCCATTGGAGCACCTCTTACTTGTTTGTAATATGTGCCTTGGAAGAGAAAGTATGTGCTGTTCATACAATGGTAGATGAGGGTTAGGGTTTTCTCGGGAACACTATGTTTGGTCTTTAGGATATCCAATGTGTCTGTTATAGGAATGTTCGTAAATAGGGATACAATATCAAAGCTCACAAGGATTTCATTGCTCTGGATTCTGTGATTCTGTGGAAGACCATAATTACGGGGGATACGTGAGGATTTTTCCCGCGGGATAATGAATATATATATATATATATATATATATATATATATATATATATATATATATATATATATATATATATATATAAAGTTCGGGTTAAACCGCGTTTGTTTATTTCGACGTTTCGGCTTCGATTTTGAAGCCATTTTCAAGAAGTAGAAAGTAAATTGAGGATGAGAAGTAATTTTCACGTTAAATGCAGATGTAATAAGACGGCTTAACTCTTTTGAAATGTGGATATATAGAAAAATCTTAAGAATTTCGTAGATAGATCGAATAACTAACATCAAAGTGCTAAAAAGAATCGGTAAACAAAAATAAGTTAAACGTACAATTAAGAAAAGAAAGCCACAGTATTTGGGACACATAATGCGCGGCGAAAGGTACAGCCTTTTACGAATAATAATTTCCTTTTATAAAAACAATTAGGTGACTACATTTCTTTTTTTAATTAACAATTAATTAAATATTATCACCAATCTTGATGTCCTAGAACGAATGGGTAAAGAAAAGGAATTGCTTGTTTTAATAAAAACGCGCAAGCTGGAATATTTGGGACATATAATGAGAAACAGCCAACGGTATGAACTACTACAACTGATATTCCAGGGCAAAGTAGAGGGCAGGAGGCGACCTGGAAGAAGAAGAATATCATAGTTGTAAAACTTGCGCACATGGTTTAATACAACAACAGCAGGCCTTTTTCGTGCGGCCGTCGACAAAGCATCGCCATGATGATCGCCAACATCCGGAACGGATAGGTACCACAAGAAGAAGAATTAACAACGTGCTTTGTAACATTGAGTAATAATAAATCTTTTTCCAGAAAAATAATCTTACATCTTATACTTCCAAAACAGAATGTGTTTACATTAAAATGTTTCTGTTAATATTTGGATAAAAAAGAAAACGATTTTTCTGCGTGTAACCATGGGAATTGTTATATCACCAATATTTGAAATTTTTTTTCAGTGTTACAATGAAAGCCAAATTTAACGTCAAGGTCATAAATTTTAGTCACCCTAACATTAAAAGGATTTCGCCGGTTTTTTATTCTTATTTTATGCTGGTGTATTCTTTGATCTTCTTCTCTAGGTGCCGTCTCCGCTTTGATGGTTGGCAATCATCATAGCAATTCTTATTTTTGAGACCGCAGCTCTAAATAGTTCGGTATTACTGCATCTAAACCAATCCCTAAGGTTCTTGAGCCATGAATTTCGTCTTCTTCCTATAGATCTCTTGCCTTAAGTACCTGGTATACGATTTACGCATTGGAGGGCACAATCAAACATGCGAGATATTCAGGCGAATGGGACTCGTTTCTGCCGGATTTAAAAAGCTGCAATATGATTTTAAAGCTAGTTTAGGTTAGGTTAGGTATTATATAAGTGGGGCGTGGTCGCCCCTCCACCGCGACCCTTAGTAGGTCTATTGTGGCTCATCCCTAGAGGTAAGAGTTCACCGAAAAATCCAGCCCTTTTCACGAAGTTCATCGTTGTATAGGGTAAGATATTTTTGAAATCGGTAGGTTCTAGCTTGGTGTAACCAAATATGTTGAATCTTATTCTTCCCAGGCCGGGGCATGAACATAGTATATGGTCAGCAGTTTCGTCTTCCATGCAGCAAAATCGACAGTCCTTTTGTTGTTTCAGACCTATCTTTTTGAAGTGGTATCTTAGACGACAGTGTCCTGTAAGCAGTCGCGTTAGAAGTCGCAGGTCATTTCTGCTTCATTCTAGGATCTGCATAGTTGTGATTTTCAAGCGTTAAGGTAAAAACGCCTTCGAGTGAGTTAACCCTGGTATATCGGACCAGTGCGTGAGTATTTTCCTCTCCGCCCAGTCCAAAATAATTATTTTGGCAGCACTTGTGGTGACTCCAAAAACCGGTTTTGGTCCAGTGAACGCAGATTCGGCCCCCTGTTTTGCAAGAGTGTTGGCTTTTTCGTTTCCCTCCACCCCCTGGTGCCCAGGTACCCATAGTAGGGTCACCGTATTGTTTGCACCAAGGTTTTTTATGGATTTGATGCAATTCCATACAGGTTTAGAATTTATCTTGTTGGAGCTCAGTGTTTTTAAAGCAGCTTGGCTTGGCTGATATTATACTTATGTTTTTGTTTGCTAGAGGTCTGTTGGTCAACTCTCTTGCACACAATTCGATAGCAAAGACTTCAGCCTAAAAGATTGTAGTATACCTGTCAAGACTGGTAAATATTTCAATCTTTGGTTTCCTGCTGAGAACACCGGCCCCAACTCCATCTGGGGTTTTTAAGCCATCTGTGTACATTACGTATTCAGTCTCTGAGAAGAGGATTTCTCCCCTCACCCATTCGTCTCTCTTCGGAAAGAGGACTTTGAACGACTTTTCTACGTGTATTTTGTGTCTAGCAAGTCAGGAACCATCCCAAAAATTTGGTGGTTTTTTATTTCACCTAGTATCCCGGAGTGATCCCGAGTTGCTCTCCATTAATTTGCCTTACCAAAGACAGGAATCTGTAGGAGACTATCCTGACCTCCCTCTTTAAGAGAATATCTAGGAAAGAATGATGTAGGAGGTTTTCCATCGCTGACGTTGGTGTGCTGAACATAGCTCCAGTTATGGCCAGGCATGCCAGCCGCCTTGCTTTAGCTGTCTGTTGTAACCCTTTGATCCACCAGATTACTGAATCATACCTGACTATAGATATTATCATCGTTTGATAAATCCAGTAAATTTGTCTTTAAAGCTAATATCCCTGTGTGCCTGAAAAGAAAAGTCATTAGCAGTGCGTTTATTTATTTATCGTATGGAACACATCACATAATATGTCGTGCAAATTAATAATACAACAAATAGCACAGTTTAAAACACAAATATATAACTTTTTTATAGTTGAATGTCCAAAAAATCAATGTAGTCAACTGAGTCCGGTGTCGCCGTCAAAAAGTCATTCGGGTGTCCTTCATATGCTGTTAGGTTGCAGTGTGGGGATGGTATTATGTTTTACTGGTAAAAGGCATCGGCACACCTGCCACGATTGGTCCTGATTCGGTTAAGCGTAGTCCATATCGTACGAGATATTTTGAAGTCGGCCAGGGTAGTTGTTATACAAGGCATGTTGGTTACGCTGTTTGGGTCCATATTTGCTTCCAATAATTAATTGGGTTAAAGTCAGCGGTCGCCAGTTTTACGGCTGTTCCGATAGAGGGGTTTCTTAAGCGCAGTCTATTCCTTCCTATGTCGTCGATATCTGTGTTTATTGGAAGTTGTGGATTTTGGAGAACCTTGTTGTACTCTTTGACTAGTGCAGTGGATCTTCGTATCGTTGGAGGTGGAATATTGCTCGGAATCGGTGGCCAGTGACCAATTGTGCCTGAGAATAAACGCATCGTATGATTTAGTTGAACGTCGACCATTTTAACATGTGGGCTGTTTAGCCAGACCGAAGCACAATATTCTACCGCAGAGAAAACAAGCCCCAAGGCGGAACAGCGAAGCGTAGAAGCGGAGGATCCCCATGTTGTGCCACATAGTTTTTGCAGAGCGTACTGCCAGTACTTACCTATGGGACAGAAACACTAACTCTTTCCAAAAAGACAGTTGACAAAATCCGTATTGCGCAGAGAAAAATGGACCGATCGCTTCTTGGCATTCCACCCAGAGACAGAATTAAGAACACTATGGTGAGAGAGAGGACAAAGCTGACAGATAGATAGAAAGAATAGCAACACGTAGCGCGTCTCACGGATGGGCGCTGGACAAAGAAGATAGTAGAACGGAGGCCAAGACAGGAGGCATTTTGCAGTAATGGTAGACCGCCGACTAGGTGGTCAGACGACTTAAAGAGAATCTAAACAAACTAGATAAACACTGCAAGATAGATCTAGATGGAAATATTTACGGGAGGCCTATGTCCAACAGTGGACGTTTATGGCTGTATGATGAAGTGTGTTGTAAAAATATTTTCACTTAACGGAATCCTTTAATGGGAATGAATGCGGTCGTAGAAAAAGTATAGTAGTTATAACACAATTACGCACTTCTAGAATTACTTTTTTAGTCGTGCGTAATATGCTTCTTACAACTCTTGTTATGTAATATACTATTTAATTAACAATGTCAATCAAACATTCTTTTTGCTCTGTAACCATTTATTATACATAAGTATGCGTCATCTCCATATAAGATTTTATGAAGTCCGTACTGTTTCAGAATTCCCTAACGATCTAGTTAAACTAAATTTGTGGCTAGAATAAAATAACAAATAATAAAAGTGATAGGAGTAATGGAGTCTTGGTTATTTCTTTGGCCGTAGATTCGGCCGTTAAAAACGTAGTCGTATTGTGTAGAGCGAAAAATAAAAGTTTAAAAATCATAAAGAGTGTTTCTGTCTACGATCGTAGATGAAATGTTTATAGTCACGTGTGCGATTTTTCGCTGCTGATAAAATAAAGAAAAATATCGATGTTACAACACAAGCCATCACATTTTTATGGAATCTTCTGAATTGCTACTTTATGTTTTAAAAATACAGGAACTTTATTTCTTTACTTGAGAATTTGACAGAAAATAAAGGATTATATATTATTTCAGTAACTTTTTTAAACAAAAATACCTTTAATAACGAGAAGAACAAACCACTGCACTAAAATAATCAAAAACCGTTAAGTCATCATCATTGTAAAGTCCACTGCTGGACATAGGCCTCCTGCAAATTTTGCCACTCTTCCATATTCTGTGCATCCTGTTCGTCCTGATTCCCTTGATGTCATTCGTTCATCTTGTTTGGGGTCGCCCTCTACTCTGATATGCCTCTTGTCTTGGCCTCCATTCGATAATATTTTTAGTCCATCGTTCATCTTAGATTCTCGCAACGTGCCTCGCCCATTTCTCTATTAGGTATCCTATCTCAAAGCAAAATTCCCAGCATTGATCTTTCTATTGCTGCCTGTGTTGTTCTTATTTTATTAATAGGCTTTTGGTTAGTGTTATGGTTTCAAATCCGTACGTTATGACAGGCAGGATGCATTGGTTGTAAAGCTTACGCTTCTGACATATAGGAAGATCAGACCTAAATGAATCTCTAAGATTGCCAAATGCTGCCCATGCCAAGTCAATCTCCTGAAAATGTCACAGGTCTGGTTATCTCGACCTATGCGAATTTCATAGCCCAATTATTTATAGGACATCACTTGTATTTCAGTGTCACCTAAAGGTATGTTTTTAGATATTACTAGATTAGTCATAAATTGGGTCTTTGATTTGTTGATTTTTAGCCCAATTTGACCTAATGCTTGGTAAAGTGTTTCAAGAGATGTTGTGGCTTTATCAGTACGGTCTGAAATTACAACTATATCATCGGCGAATCTGAGATGGCTGAGATTTTCGCCATTAACAGTAATACCCATATTATCTCAATCTATCCGTTTGCACTTATACTGTAGCAATGTAGTAAATAATTTAGGGGAAATTGTATCGCCCTGTCGAATTCCACGATTTATATTAAATTTGTCGGTATCGGCATGTAGTCTAACATGGGCTGTGGCAGTGTCATAAATGTTTTTAATGAGTGTTATATAACGATGATCGATACGACAGTCCGCTAGAGCCAGTAATAGTTTGTGCTGGTTTACAGTATTGAACGCCTTTTTATATTCTACAAAGATCAGTACTAGTGGTCTGTTGTATTCTACACATTTTTCTTTTGGGGATTTTATCACTTCTAGGTGAATACAATAAGTATTTTTTTTTTAAAATACCTGGTTAATATCTTGCAGTACCTGTGGTCAAATGGATAAAAATATCTAGACCGTAATCCCAGAATTTAATTTATTAACAGTTTAACTTTATGACCTAATTGATACGTGCAGACTACTGTTAAAAAAATAAAATATAAAATAAATGGTAGTAATACTAATAATAAATAGAGGAAGGAACTACGATATACATGAGTTTGAGCTAGTTGATGTTAAATTATGAATCAAGTGAATTTTTCACAACATTTTATGTGTTTGATCACTATTTATATAAATAAATTGTTTGCATTTATTAACAAAGTGTTTGTATTTGGTAACCACTTTAATTTTATTTGGTAGGATGTTATAAATTTTTGGTGCAAGAGTTGTAACGAACATTCAGTTTCCATCATATTTTCTAAATGGTATCACGATATGTTTATTTGTGTTCTGTATAGTTTGGTAGCACTGGTTTACAAATTTTTTGTTTGTAGATTTATAACAGAAGATGAAGTTACTGAGATAGTATAGGCATCGGACTTTTAGAAACGATTCATTATAGAGAGAACGTGTGAAGTATAGTAAATTTTTGAATTATATTATTCTTAGTTCATAATTTTGTACTACATTTAGTTGTGGTAATACATTGTCATAGAGCCCCCCCCCATACTATGACTTCACAATTTAGAAGTGATTCAATTAGGGACTTGTAAATTTGCAAAAAAAGTTTTTTTGTGTTAAAATTTTTCGTATTATATAAGATTTATTAATTAATCTTATTATTTTGTTAGTTAATTCTTTAATATGATTTGTCCATTTTAGATTTTTGTCTAGAGTGATACCTAAATATTTTATGAAATTAGTTTATTTTATAATAAGATCATTTATTGTATTAGAATTAAATTTTGGTCTCTTTAAGTTTGTCATTAAAAAGGCAATATAGAATGTTGCCACGTCTTTTTCGTTCTCTAAAGAGTAATCTGTCAGCGGTCTCGCTACTGGCAAATTATGCCCGAGCTCAGCCATAGAGGGTAGAAGAAAAAAATATAAAAGTGAGCCGCGCCACCGACTTAGACGGTTCAAGCCGGAAACCCCTAGGTCTTATAGGCACTAGCAGAGCCACACGATAAACAACTAAGATTATGGTGAACCAAATAAATAAAATTATAGCAAAAAAAATATTGGATACTTTACTCACATAATAAATCAGAGTACACAGCTCAATAGCAACATTATAACAAATATAGTCAAAATTTACAGCTATGGTAAATTTTCTTGCTAAAACAAACCAAAAATTTAAAATTTACAACTTTATAAAATAACCAGAACAGAAGTAAGAGTAACAGACTTTACCAAGTTACCAAAAAAAAAGTAAAACGTATATAAATCAACTCATTAATAACACTAACTCAAACGTTTACATTTACTAATTTACTCGTTTTAACCATTTACATAAAGATTTTCACTGCCAAAACAATCGAGTTTATTTAAAAATATTTTTACAATGGTTGTCCTTTAAAATATCAAGATTGTAGGATATTTACAAATAAGTAGGAAGAAAATATATTTTTACTTGGACATAAAGAATTATTGAGAAGGTTATTTTAATCCAAGTTTAGTTTTGGCATATCATCTAATGCAATAAATAGTTTCCAATAATGTACTATATTAATAAACTAAAACAAAACTTAATCGTGGTGTCAAAATAAGTCACGGCGTTATATATTTAAAAATAAATCACTCATAACCTTTGGGTATACGACTTCACTACTCCTGTGGCCTACTCCTGTGGCCGGTTTGATTATGGGACGGCACCTGCTAATTAACAATGGCTTCCCTCAAATAAATCCCGCTTGCGGCTATTTTAACTTGACACCAAAATCCAAAATATCAACAACGAAGGTAAGATAGAATGGTCAAGTTAAAAATTAAGTGGTTTTTCTTTAAAATCCAATTAAGATGGCCCAAATACAGCCAGATATGAAAGAAATCCCATAGAGGTTCTGCACACGTGCTAATATCACACCGTCCCAAAAACTCTCACCAACACCCGATTTCGAAGATTCTCACCCAACTACTGACTCCCAGGCCGGAAATCAAGAAATGACACGGAATAAACGTCAACCCACAATCTTCTCAAGTCCGTGCTTCACAATCGCCTCGTCCGTGCTGTTAGCCAGCCCCATCCACACAGAAATGCAAACCAAACAATCGAATCCTATCCCTACAAGGTATGCAACACTATTTACAACGAATGATATATTTAAGTTACAACAAAATACGGTATGAAACCCTACTTACGAGTACCTAAGGAATACAAAAACTATCAGAGACACAATTAATAATGGAACTGTAGAAGGGAAAAAATAGGCACGTGACAATGTTTTATTAGAATTTAAAGTTAATTTGTTTTTGTCGAACAAACATTTTACCATGTGTATTCCATGAGACACTTTGTAGATAACATTTTTCCAATTTTGACCTTTCAAAAGCAGAACTGTGTCATCTGTATAAAATATAGAGACACCATTTTTGTTTAGGTTTAGCAGTGAGTTGATGTAAGTAATGAAAAGAAGTGTACCAAACACTGTTCCCTGTGGAATACCTATCTTAATTTCAAGGGGGACAGTTTTAACATTTCTGATTTTAGTTATTTATTTTCTATTACTTAAATAATTCTTAAAAATTTTCAACACTTTACCTCGAACGCCGTGCTGCTCCAGTGTGTCGATAAGGTACGGTATCGAAAGCCTTTTCGAGATCTAAGAAAACAGCAATTACTTTCCCATTGTCGTCAAGATTTTTTTTATATTATTCACGAGTTTTAAATATTTTTGAGAAAGTAGTTATTACACCGATGGGTCGAAAGTTTTAAAGCCCTTTTTATGTACTGGTGTTACAACATATATTTTGAGTTGGGATGGTACTTTGCCTTTAATAAAAATTTGGTTTATAATGTGAACTAAGAGATCTAAGATGAATTTGTGGTATTTTTTATCGTTTCAGATGATATATTATTTATGCCTGTTGCACTGCTATTTTTTAGTGTTCTAATAATCATAATTATTTCTTTCTTGGAAACAGGTTTTAATGCCATAGAATTCATTAACGAGGGGTATTCGACTGTGATATTAGTGGTGGGTTCTTTTATTTGTGATGCCATGTTCAAACCAGCATTCACAAAATAATCATTGCAAAAATTTGCTATGTCAGTATCATTTTGAATTTGTTCTTTATTTTTATCTAAAATTATTAAATTGTTATTAGTTTTGTTTTTATTTTCATTTGATGCATCTGGGATTATTTCGTAAATTTTCTTTATGTTGGTAATGTTATTATTAACCTGGTTTATAGAATAATAATAATTCTGTTAAGATTATTCCTTTATGTTTTATACTCTTGGAGTAAATTGAGATCATTTTTACTTTTTATCAATCGTCGCTTCAATTTGTCTCTATGCTTGATAGACTCTATTATTCCTTGAGTAAACCATGGTTTCGGTTTCTTATGTTTTCAAGGGGTTTAAGTGGTACATTTATTTTTTAACGACATGAAGGTATCAAAAAAAGCTTGCATGCCATTTCTATGTCTTTCAGAGAAAGAACATTGTTCTAACAAACTTTCTTTATGATATCTTTAAACTTTTCCTCGTTAAACTTGACTATAGTTTTCAGTTCAACTTTTGTGTTGTTATTTCTAATCTGATTTGAACTAATATTTAAGAAGACGGGGAATTGATCAGTAATATCTGTATCAATGAAGAATGCATCAAGTGTTTATTTTTGTTCGCACCAATATTTTTTCACACAAAAATGTGATCAATTCAGGTGCTAGTTTCCGAGGTCACTCTAGTGTAAAAATTTATGTAGGACTTGAACCCATAATATGATAACACAGATAAATAACTGTAATTTGTTGGTTTTGCAGAATTGAGAATGTCAAATTTGATATCTTCTATAAATATATTTACGTTGTTTTTTCCTTAATTGTTAATGTAAAATTCTAAATCAGTTAGGAATAGGTTATCATTTATGGAGCGAGATCTATAGCAAGGCATTATAGAAAATTCTATATTAGATAGTTTAAATGTGATGTTACTAATTGTAGCCTTAGTTATTGGCATCTTAGTGTGTTTTATGTCAAAGTTAATATAGTCTCCAATGAAAATAAGAACGCCATCATTCTGGTTGATTGTACTGTTATTGTAGCAAGTTTAAAATTGTAAAATTATAAATATTAAGAATACTTTGAGTTTCACCAAAAATTATAACATCCAAATCTGTCATTTGAAATGATTCAAGGAAAGTCAGAAATATGTCCAAATTTTTCTGAGCACTTTGTATTTTAATGTAAATAAGCTTTATTATATTTTCATTATCAGCTTAGACAGAGCAGAACTTCTTATATTCATCTGTATTATGCCTTACGGTTACATTATTTTGAGTGTCCCTTTTCTCTTTTTCTATTTCATTTAACAAAGTTAGTTCAGCAATATCCATTAAAATAATATGAATAAGTATAGAAAAACCCTTTACTGATGGTGGTTAGTTTTATTCCTGAGTATTTCAATGTAAAATTTTAGGGTTGGGCACTCAGGACTGTTACTCAGATGATCAGTGGTATATGTATAAACTATAAGTTAACAGTTTTTATATTTATTTTGTAGTTCTGTAGTGTGGTTTTAGTTTTATTTAAGTTTAATACCATAAAAATTAAAATATGTAATGTAATAATGAAGAACTTTTATTTTAATATTTTAAATTTACTATGTTGCATATAACTAGGTTCCTGCAATAAGAAGAGAAACTTTATTTCTTAATGAGAATGTTATTGATTCAAATTAAAAACAGATTTTAAATTTTATACACAACAAAAAATATTTTACTGCGCAACTACGTACTGTACTGTTTTAAAAATTTTAAAACCAAACGCCATTTTTCATGTTTAAGGCCTATTTAGTACCTATCACTAATTACAAATAATAACTATACAGTTAATTTCAATTTTCTCACACTTATACTTATATTTATAGTCCAAACAATCTACGCTTACTCTTTGTCCAAATGGTAATGACTTACCCGATTACAAAAAATAGCGCTTATTTATCCCAAATTTCACTCAGTTTACTAATTAATTACCTACCTCATATTCAGATTTACTGGGACTAATTACGTTTAACTGGGTGAAAAGGGAAATTCTTCCTCGTAACTTTCTCAACAAAGTTAATTTTAATTAGGCAGAGCTTCTTTAAGGGTTTATAGAAAGTTTAAAGTTTTACAGAGCTACTAGAAGCTTAAACATCGAGTTGGGAAAATATTTTAAATAAATAATAGTTTAAACATACTAAGACAACACGCTTTATAATAAAACCGAACTAAAAAATAATAATGATTAATAAGAGATAATTTTACAATCAAAAGCGTGGGGTGCTTTTTATGATGTTTACGTTTTCTTCTTGAAGACTTCACTTTTACCAATATTTGTTTATTATCAAATATATTATTTTATACAGCGCACCCCACGTATTCGATTTTAAAATTATATTTTATTGATTATTATTAATTTCTATTTTTTTGGTTTGATGTTCTTATAAAGCGTGAATCTTAAAAAAAAATTATGAAATTATTGTATTGTCATCGGTCATTTGAAAATAAACAAAGTTTTAAGTCGATACGATGTTAAGTGGGTAAAAATCATGTCAGAAGATTCCGTTACATACATAGATACGAGTGAAGCAAATATAAAGCGTGCAAAAATCTGTAGTCAATGGAAAACCTTCTTCAGAACTATCTACTTAATCTTGAACGATGATGTAGCAAAATAGGTTTTGAATTTTCTTCATCAAAAACATTACTTACTAAACTTGTTTTTACAAGGACATTTGCTAAAAACCGTAACTTCTACAAAGTTTTTAGAAATTTACATAGACAGCAAGTTAAACTGGACAGATCATATTAACCAACTAATGGTTGACTGTCAAAAACGACTAAATATTTTAAAAGTCGTGGCAAACAAAAATTGGGGAGCGGATGGTCCAACTCTAATGTTGCTGTATAAATCCCTAATAAGATCCAAGATAGATTATGGAACCATTGCATATGACTCAATTGTGAACTTGAGAATAAGCCTTCTAAAAACAGTTCAAAACACCGCGTTTCGCATTATTACTAAAGCATTCAGATCAACGCCTGTCAAAAGTTTACAGTAGTAGTTAGAAGTAACATTGAAAACACGAAGACAGCTACAGGGTATGAATTATGCAGTCAATGTATGCTCTGACAAATTAAATCCTACCTTCAATTACACTCATACAACCAAGTTACAAGGATTTTTCACACAAAAATCAAGAACATCCAAACTTTTTTATAAAAGAATAAGAACTTATTTTAAATATACAAATTTTTTACTTCCCGAACTATATTCTGTTCCAAATTCAATAGAACCATGGACAATAAAAATACCACGGTGCATAACTTACCTAAGCAATTTCAATAAGCACGATACAAATCCTCACTTTCTAATAGCAAAATTTAACGATCTGCTATCCAAATACCCAAATCACGAAAACATCTATACATATGCATCCAAAACTCCGGAAGGCGTAGGTGCTGCAGTAGTAATCTCCTCTGAAAAATTACTATTCAAACTTCCAATTGACAATACGATTCTATCTGCCGAACTATATGCAATATTTCAAGCTCTTAAATAAATAAACATCACTGATTCATATAATTAATTCATAATACTTACAGACTTACTTAACTCCTTATATTTAATTCAACATTTATATCCCAAACATCCAAGAGTACAATACATTAAGAACGAACTAAATTCAGCAAACGAAAAGAGGAAAATAGGAAAATATTCATCTGGATCCCTTCACATATAGCAATTCAAGGCAACGAAATAGCAGACAAGTGTGCTCGCGATGCAATTAGTGACGATAGTGCTAACCTCAATAACAGTGTTGTAAGTTCGGACATAAAAAGGTCTCTTTTATACAAAATGCTAACAAAAGTTACGGGAGGTAAAGTCCACGTTCCAAAAATGGTTGTACATACATACATAAAGTCACGCCTTTTTCCCATAGGGGTAGGCAGAGACCACTTCCTTCCACTTGCTACGGTTTGAACACACATATTTTGCTTCCTCTACTTTCATCAGTGCTCTCATACATGCTTTTCGGTTGTTGGTACTCTTGACCTGGCCTTTTTTCAAAACAATGTTGATCTGATCGAGATATGTTCTCCGAGGTCGACCTCTACCGATTTGCCCATTCACACTCGCCTTATAAATTTGTTTCGTCAATCTTCCTTCATCCATCCTTTCTACGTGTCCAAACCATCTAAGCATTCCTTTATCTATCTTTGTGACCACATCTTCTTTTACACCACAGCGTTTTCTTATCTCACTATTCTTAACTTTATCCAACCAAGTCACTCCGGCTATACTTCTCAGACTACTCATCTCCGCAGCAATAATCCTATTTTCATGCTTCTCCTCCCAAACCCAACATTCACTACCATACATAAGTGTATGAACCAACACACCTCTATGCACCGCCAGACGTGCCTTTTTTGACACTTTCTGGCTATTCATAAAGCTATGCAGTGCCCCATTCATTTGTTTTCCTGCCAACACCCTTCGCTTAATGTTACTGTCATACTATTCATCTATAGTAAACTTTGAACCCAAGTACACAAATTCATTTACTTGTTTCACTGTTTCTCCCTCAATCGAAACTCCACAGTTTGTAATGCTTTCTTCTCTTTCAAAAACCATTACTTTCGTTTTGCTCACATTTATTTTCATCCCTTTGATTTTCAGGAAATCATGCATAACATTAACCATTGCCTGCAACTCCTCTTCAGATAACGCTAATATGACTTGATCATCGGCGTAAAGAAGGCATTTGACGATCAAATCATTCATTTTTAATCCATACGCACTCTCTTTCAGATCTTTTAAACAATTGTCTATGTATAAGCTAAACAGCCATGGCGAAGCCACAAATCCCTGTCTCATACCTTTTTCGATGTTAAACCAGTCCGTGCAAGCTCCGTTTATCCTGACACAAGCAGTGGAATCCTCGTAAAGTGATTTCAGTGCTCGTATTAAACTACCACTCACCCAGTACTACCTCTTACCCCATACATAGACCAAAATTCACTCCTCACCACTCTGTTATAGGCCTTTTCCAAGTCTATAAAAGCGCAATAGACCTTCTGACTTCTAGCCAAGAATTTTTCGACTATACCTCGTAAGGAAAAGACCTAATCCATACATCTCCTTCTTCTTCTAAATCCTGCTTGCACATCCCATATCATCTTCTCAGTTTCATTCGTTACTCTTTTGATCAATATCTTTGTATACAGTTTGCGGACTATGCTGAGTAAACTAATACCTCGGTAGTTCTTACAGTCCTGCTGCGAACCTTTTCCCTTGTAAAGCGGCACGATCACGGCCTTGCACCAGTCGTCTGGCACACTACCACTTCTCCAACAAAGGTTAAAAAGGCGGTCCAGTAGACTAGCTACCACGTTTTGTCCAGCCTTCAGCATTTCAACTGTTATCCTGTCGTACCCAGCAGCTTTACCCAATTTCATACTGTTCAACGCTTCCACAATTTCTGTCGCAGTAATTTCACTTTCATTGCAACTTTCACTCATGTCTTCGAATTGGGCCTGTACTTGTGTATCCTCTCTCTCAAATAAACTTTCGAAGTATTCCTTCCATCTCTTCAATACGCATTCCTCTCCTTTTACCATATTACCATCTTGGTTTCTGATTCTTTCCGATTGCGAGGTAGTATTTTTACCTCTGGCTGTTCTTATGGACTTCCAGAAAAGTTTAATATTGTTTTGGAAATCGTCGGATAACCTTCTATCAAATTCATCTTTATCACTCTCCTTCTTTTTTGCCACAACCTCTTTTGCCACACCTTTTAACCTTTTATACTCATTCTTTGGCTTGTTTACATCCTCAATCGTTGCCTTTTGCGTTCTTTGATTGGCTTTTGTAGCTAGCCAATCCAGCCAGGCTTTCTTCTTTTCTGACACTGTTTTTTGAACCTCTACGCACGTTTTCTGTAACTTGCATCCTTTCCTTCTTTTACTTACACCGCATACTTCTATAGCAAAATGGTTGTGTTTTTTAGAAAACCACCAGTGTCAGGTCAAAACATCACGCTTGCGACTGGGCCAAACGAAAATTACACACAGATACCTAATGAAACAGGAACCGATTACTATGTGTGAATCCTGCAATACAGTTCTCTTCATTAAACATATATTGTTAATTGTACTAAATACACAATACCAAGGAAAAGGTATAATTTACCTAATACACTATCCAGTGCTTTAAGTATAAACAATGTCTGTAACGTGTTACTGTTTTTAAAAACCATAAACGTTTACAGTTTAATATAGGGTTACTGTTATACTTTTGTTATTATAATAATGTGTTGTTAATAACCTTTATGGTTGATGCAATTTTTTTTTAAATAAAAAAAAAATGTGTCTTACTTCATGTCACGTTATAATATGATTGATCGTTAAATCATTCCAATCTCGTTTTTAAATTCATAAATTAAATACATTTAATAAATTTACAAATTTTAACAAATTTTTAACATTTTTTTCGTCATTGGGGTTTGCATTTATCCTAATACCAGATTAGTGGACTTGGAGAAGACCTATGACAGAGTGGTGAGGAATGAATGGTGTTCGAAATTGTTTATGTATGGGTAGTTTAATACGAGAACTAAACAAGGATTCCACAGCTTTCTTTAGGATTAACGAAGTTTAAACGGACTGGTTTAACATCGAAAAAGGTGTAAGGCAGGGACTTCGCCATGTAGTCTGAACAACATTTTTCATAAAAATTTTGTATAGTCATCAAAAATTACGATCAGGTTGTCATTCGATTCGGAAAATCATGTGGAAAGTTAAAGAAAAGGTCCCAGAAGGGGCCGATAAAAATTTTGCAAAAGTTATAAACAATTAAAAAGAAAGTAGGGGTTTGATTTTTTTTTGAATATTTTGAAAACTATCAAATATATTGGAAGTTACTAAGAAAATCCAAAAAGAAAAGGAAATTTTTCCCGGAATTCTACCTCTACTGTTTATAATATTTATAAAGCTCAAAAATAGAGGTCAAAACGGGTAGTCTAGCTTCTGCGCGCGCTTCGTCACTCGGACACGGTAACAAAAAAATTATTGTAACAAATTAAATATAAATATTAAGGAATAAAAAAAATTCAAGTTCTAGTGGGAAACAAGTAAATAATTATTTGCCGGCAAAAAATTTTGATCCCCATTTTTTAATTAGTTATACATTTATTAATTAACAACTTTTTCTGAATTTAATTTTAACATTAAAAACCCGATTTTTATTAAACAAGATTTGTGGTAATTTTTTTACTTTGTGAAGTTTTTCTCAAGAGGCATTGAAATAGATCCCCGTTGAAAAAATTTAAAAATTTAATTTTTCACTTTTTTAATAACAATCGAAAATATATATATTTTTTTATTTAATAACAAACCCTTGTGCGGCATTGAGTTAACATTACAATCTGATTATAAGATCAATCAGCTACTTACAGCTAACTTAAATTACTACTCTGTAACTAACTAAGGTCTTACTCAACATCATCATTAGGTTTCTAAGACATTTTGTACACTAATTAACGTACACCTTTACACGCACATTACTCTGTTTTTGACAATCTTACTTCACCAACTCGAAAGGTTTAATTATCTTGAGTCTTTTCGCTATTTCTCCACTGTCAAGGAGCTGGATTACCTTAACATTGGTATGATGATGAAGTCGTAGTTCGTGACTCGTGGCCAATTTGACTATAGTTTGGTCAACAGTATCCATAACCAGATCCTTATGGAGTTTACTGTTTCGAATGTACCAGGGTGCATCCACGATGTTCCTTAGTACCTTGTTTTGAAATCTTTGAATGATTTGTAGACTGCTTTGACTAGCACATCTCCATAGTTGAATACCATACGACCAAATGGGTTTGAGTATTTGTTTATACAGCATAAGGTTTTTGTGTACAGACAGAGTGGAGTTTCGTCCGATCAGCCAATACATTTGTTTAAATTTAATTTAAAGTTGTTCCTTTTTTTTTAATATGAGCTTTCCAGCGAAGCTTAGCATCGAGGGTGATACTTAAGTATTTTGCTGTATTTGTGAATGGAATTCGTTTTTCATTTATGTTTATAGATATATGTTGTTGAGCTCCATCGGTAAAGTTTACGTGTTTAGATTTGGATTCATTAATTTTAATCCTCCACTTTTTTGTCCATTTGTACATTTTATTTATTGATACCTGTAGTTTTTCTGCCGCTTTTTTATGGCTATTTCCTACTGCTAATATGGCAGTATCGTCTGCAAAGGTTGCTAAAGTATCATTTTCTAGTTTAGGCATGTCATTCGTGTACAGGAGGTAAAGGAAAGATCCCAACACACTGCCCTGTGGCACTCCTGCACTAATTTTCTCAAGGTTAGAGTAGGCTTCCTCTTGTTTAATTCTAAAGTGTCTGTCTGATGTGTCGAATTCTAAAATTTTAGAGAACTGTATTGGCAAGTACATCTTCATTTTTTGTTTTAACCCATTAAAACAAATTTTGTCGAAAGCCTGTGCCACGTCAAGAAATATTGTGGAACAGACTTTTTTTCTTCTAGCGACTTTTCTATTACATTTGTAATTCGGTGGACCTGATCGATAGTAGAGTGGTTGTCTCCAAACTCGAACTGATGAGATGGGATTATATTATACTCTTTTATTATGGGTTTTAGCCGTTTAAGTAGCAATTTTTCAAACAGTTTTGACAATACAGGGAGAAGAGAGATAGGCCTGTAAGAGATAACTTCGTGTAGGAGTTTACCTGGTTTAAGGATCATAATGACCTCTGCTACTTTTCACATCAATAGAACATAGTTTAGCCTAAAAGATGTATTGATAAGATGTTTTAGCTTAACTATTGTTTTTTTTTGGGAGTTGCCTTAGAACTTAGCCAGTAATGAGATCAAATCCAGAAGCTTTTCCAAGATTTATACATATATTTTTTAATTTCTTTAATAATTTCTTAAGGAGATGTGAGCTCAATCTCTGCTTCTTGTTGTGCTGTTCCTTGGTAAATATTATCATCACCTTCATTTGGCTGCAAAGTGTCCTGAAGATCTTTCGCGAATCTATCAGCCTTTTGTTGATTATTTTTGCCTATTTACTATTTGGCATCCTAATTGGGGGTATTTGCATAATAGGTTTTTTTAATCTTTTAGTGGCTTTTCATAATCGAAAATATAAAAAAATTAAATACTGAATAAAAATAAAAATTAATAATTTTTTTTTTGATATATCAAATGTTATTATTTTTTATAGTTAAAAGCTGCATAAACATATTTTTTTTAAATTTTTTACCGCTATTGTTTAAATAATTGTTATAAACAAATGCATTTTTTACAAGATAATCAAAAAAATTTTATCGTAATCTATTTGTTGATGTAGATTATGATTATTAAGAAAAAGATTATTCATTGAAAAATTTTATTTATTGTTTTTTTTTAATCAACAATCGTTTTTGCAAATAAATATAAATAATAAGGGACCGTTTTTTCTCTAAAAATCATAAATTCTATTCTTAAAAATTCTGAAAAAAAAAAATTGTTTGTAATTTTTTATTTGTTTATTTAATAAACAATTTGTTGTAAACAAATGAATTTTTTTAATTTATTTTTTATTGCTTAATTTTGTGATATACAACTGCTATGTGTTATTTCCTAGGAAAATTTTTTTTTTCATTTTTTATATAATTTTTAATAATAATGTCTTTTCTCTCGCTCTTTTCAATTATTAATAAAAAAGTGGAACATTAAAATTTTTCAATTTTTTTAACGAGGATTTATTTTTATGCCTCTTAAAAATAACTCCACAAAGTAAAAAAATTAATAGGGTAGTAGCGTTTTTTATGTTAACATTTTATTCAGAAAAAAATGTTAATTAACAAATGCATAAGTGATTGAAAAATGGGGATGAAAATTTTTTGCTCACGGATTATTGTTTATTTATGTTTTCCTACATTTTATAATTCCTTACTATTTATATTTAATGGGTTAAAATAATTTTTTTTGTTACCTTGTCCGAGTGACGAAGCGCGCGCGGAAGCCAAATTACCCGTTTTTACATATTTTCAGGGCTCTGTAAAAATTATAAATTGTAGAGGTACATTTTTTTTAGGAAATTTCCTTTTCTCTAGATCTTCTGTCTAGATCAATTTTTATCAGCCCCTTTTGGGACCTCTCCCTGAACTTTTTACATGATTTTTCAAATGGAATTACACCTTAATCCCAATTTGCGGTAACTACAAAAATTTCATGAAAAATGGTACATGTTGACCAGACTAATGGCTGTTGAACTCATTCATAGACGTTTGTTTAAAATATTTAAAAAAAGGGCGTGAGGATTAAAAATAAATAATTCGATCGTCAAATGTCTTCTTTATGCCAATGATCAGAATAAATTAGCACCATCTGAGAAGGATTTGCAGACGATGGTTAATATTATGCATAATGCCCTAAAAATTAAAGAAATAAAAGTAAATGTGAGCAGGATGAAATTTATGGTTTTGGAAATAAGATAAACTACCAGATCAAATGGGAGGTGCTGATTAAACAAGAAAGAGTGAAACAAGTGAATGAATTTGTGTACTTTGGTTCAAATTTTACGAGAGACGGAAAGTATGATTGTGATATTGAGCAAAGAGTGTTGACAGGAAAATGACATCTGCAAAAATAAAGTTGGGTTATTGTCCACACGTACCTTTACAAAAAATTTAAATGATCGAAGTTTGATTTAAGCACGATTTTTAATTTTTTTGACTAAAATTTTGATGCTGATTGAATAAAACCCAGTTATTTTAAATGTTTCTTTAATTAAAATTTCTTTTTATTTCAAAATAAAACGAGATTTAAATTAATTATAAATATAATTATTGTACCTTCTTTGTTACAATAAACTCGATCAACATTGAGCTCGTCAACGCTTAAGCCTTTTTACCCTATTTACTCTTTAGGTTGTATCACAAACCTTAAAGCCCGACTTTTCTGGATGAGATTTAACTTTGAAGTTGTATTGGATTTCATGTCATTGGTAATTCCGACACGATCCTAACTCTACATGCAATTTTGTTGCCGACTGATTACACGATATCTTGCAAAGACCATCTATTTAATTTTTTAAACTGAGATTTCACTAAATTTAAATAAGTTTATTAAACTAAGCTTTAACGATATGTTTCTATTAGGTACAGGATTCGCAACACATGCGGGCATTAATGTGAAGCAAACGAAACAGATTTCAGCATGCATGGTTATGAACTAAAGCTATATTCAATTTATTATTTTAGTAAAAAACTACATGTGCTAAAAAATTGGCAGTTGTTAAGACTGCCGATAAAAGTTAAAATTTAGAACTTTTCGTATTAAAATTTAAAATATAATAATGTTTAATATTACAAGATCATGACAAAATATAAATACAATTTAATTAAAATATTTATTTACATATATTTAGTACTGTACTGCATAATGATTCTACAATTAAACAATTTAAATAATTATCAAACAAAAAAACTATTTCAACAATGCACAGTATATACACATTGAACTTTTCACTAAATCAATTTAATTTCACTTATAAGATATACCCATCACTTATGTTGCACAATACGTCAGCTGTATAGCTACAGATATACTTCTATAAGCATGTCGATGTCGGTCACCCTAACGCACGAGATTTCACCCATCCATAAAGCGTCTAACGCGCACAGCACCCGGCCGCTACGCGTGCGCCAGTCATGAGCATGTTGGTGACGCGAACCCATAAGATTTTCCCCTATTTGTTAAACTTTCCAAAAAATTATATAAAAAGATTTATTTACAAGAGTTGATAGAAGAGCATTTTCAATAAATGAATAAGAGAATAAAATAGAACATCAAAATGAAAGATGGCACCTGTAGATGCTTTAAGCAGTTACCCTATAGTAATAACATTGGTTAACGAAGATGGATTTATGCAAAATTACAAGATTGCATTTTTTTTATGTTTTCATTTCCACGCAAAGGAATATCCTGTAATGCTCAGTGAGCAACGTGTTAACCAAGAAAAAAAAGGTATGAATTGGTGTTCTTTTTGAATAACTGGAGGTTGTATACCTCGGGGAACACCTCTCTAGGCAATGTGTTCCAAAGCCCCACTGTTTGTTGGATAAACAAGTCTTTAAAATAGATGTTCCATAGGTCTTCAAAGTGACTACAAAGTGGTGTAAAGACTGAATTTAAAAGGTTTATTTTGAAGAAACTGCCAAAGGAGCAAGGATTGTTGATATAACAGAAAAGCATCGCCTATAAAAAAATCTATAAAATATAGACAAATAGCTAACTTATCTACGGTGTTCCAGAGAAGTGAGCGAGTTTTTAAGCGAGGCATCACCGACCAGACGAGTTGGCTATCGATGGAAAAAAGACAGTCGATCAAGAGGTTGTTTCGTGCTCTCTCTATTGGAAGAGGCTTACACCCGAGGGGCACGCGGCAAGCTGAGTGAAGGGATCGGGTTAAAAAAAGGGGCATAAGCCCCGCTCATTAGAGAAAGCACGAGAACCTCTCGAGCGACTGTCTTTTTCTCATCCAAAGCCAACTCTCGCATATAGATCCGCAGTCTAGTCTCATATGTCTATGAGTAATACCAAAAACAATGCAAACAGACTGACAGTATTAAAATATACATAAAAATGATCATTTTTCTGCCAAGAAAACTGTACCTATTGTAGCATTTGAAATTGCTACTCGTTAATTTTGTTTTTTATATATAGTAAATTTTTCATTTATTGGGCATTGTAGCATTTGAAATTGCTACCTGTTAATTTTGTTTTCGATATATAATAAATTTTTTATTTATTGGGCATTGTACTTACAGAGAACATTCAGTTTTGATATCAAATTCCTGAATAAAACATTTATTTCACTATTTCAAAACAAACATCACATGCTAGTAAATTTCACAAGTTTCAACACTAGGTAATACTCTTGCTTCTGACATTCTAAGGGCTGTAATGTAATCAAGCTGCAGGAACCTTATGATTTCTGGCTGGATTTCTGGATTTCTGAAATTTAAGATAGTGAAGTCAATAAAAACATCCATTCACATGTGAGCAGGCGACATACCGTTGTGTTCTCTAGTATGATGAATTCTAGGCTATTGAAGGTTTGTCCCAGGATTTTGTTGATTCTGAATGAGATCTCTAGGTATTTACTGGGTTTTTTTCTCTATTTTTCATAATATAATCTTGGAGGTTATATTTACTTTCTAGACGTCGATGTTATCGTGGGTGTGTCACTGTTCTTCTTTCATAGAACTTCTGTCATCGGTCTCAAGTCGGTTAGCCGGTAATGTTTCGTGCCATAGTAGAAAAAAAAGAAGAAGAATGGTCTTTTAGATTACATTCGATGAAATTCATTCTGTCAATCAATAGCATTTATGGTTCTGACCAATGAGAGGCTAGGAATTCAAAACTGGCGCTGATTTCATACAGGATGTGCAGTCTTTTCTGGTAACTGTTAGAAATAGAGGATGGTTCTGTCCTCGTGGTGGTCAAGGAGTTCTTTTTCGGTGCGGCCATGATGAGGTGCGCTTGTCTCGTGTTTGGGATTATTTTTCGGTATTGAACCGAAATTAACCCTTAGGGGGGAATTTACGAAGTGCCGTTTGGGCCGAGATCAAGTCGCACCCATCGTTAGTGGTTTTTTTGGAGCCTTATATGGGGATTTGTGCCAAACACCGGTAAGCTGCCATGCGGTGGGAACACCGTCATTTTGTCCTGATGTCCTGTTAGTCCGTTTTAGTCCTGTTTGCTCTTATGGATATCTTCTAGTTTTACCTCCCTTCTCAGAAGGTAAGTTGAAAATATACCTACTTCATTTTGTTGGTTTTTTATTTTGCACATGTTCTGTCATGAGATTATTTTTTTGTTAGGGTGTTAGGGTACAGCTTAGGCCTCACCATCAGACTCCTGGTAATCGTACGACGACTCTTGTGGCAACTCTTGACTTTGGTCAAGATTCCCACGAGGACCAACACCGAGTCACTTTTAAATCCGGGCCAGAGTCGACAGACATCCACCGGATGAGATCTAGTAGTAGCCGATAGAGGCTAGAGACCTGCTGAGTTGCATCATCGACCCCTGGCTGACCTGGAAGGTTAAGCCTTTCTTCTTACCTTCTCTTCGTTTTGCTGCCTGTTTCCTGTCTTCTTCCTGTCTTCGTTTTTGTGTCTTCAACTACATCAAGTGGACCTTGGATAGAGGCTACATATGTGGACCATTGGACTTTAATACCAGGTTTTTTTACACCTTCAGTGTTCTCTTACCTTTTTGAGATTTATTTATAACTATTTTATCATATTAGTACTTATCATACCATCATTTTATATAATAACTAATTATTGACATCGTATATTATACCACCGTGATAATTTTATAAACTATAATCTAAAGAACTTTTGTGAAGTTCTCACATAGTACTATGTGACAGCAAATTCAGTCACAGGTTTATTTCTTACCATTATATCCCATTCTGGTAACTTTGAGCGGTATAACACCAGGTATAAAAATGTATGTATTTCGCTATAATACATTAGTTAATATTGTTATATATGTTATTTAATTTATGTAATTATTACTTTATGATATCCTGGTCTACAACGTATTATGCCTTGTCCACTTTGGTGTTCTAATTATATTCTTATATGTGATATGTTTTTTTATTCTCCTATTTGCCCAGCCTGAATGTCTAAGAAAATTTAATACTATGTCATTTTAGGTATTTTGTTAAAGATAGATATTTGGTTTTCTCAATTATCCAAATATAGTATAGCTATATCTAAATTGGGTGGCGCCCTCATGAATTTGAATTTTCAATCTTAGAGCCGTAAATAATTCGAACTCACTTTATCTGTTCTCCGGCGAACAGCTGCCGTCAGCACATTGTGTTCTATTTTTTTATGTAATGAACATAATAAAGCAGGTCACACTATATAAAAAATAAAAAAAAGAATTAACCCGATTCGTAAACAAAGCCATTACATATTTACCATGATAATTATCTCATTTTGGTGGCAAAAAACCTTTTGCAAATCTTTGTAGATTTATTGCTAGAAAAAAAAGTAGCCTTTACTGCAAATAAATTTAAAAAAATTTGTGCTAAATAGGAAATTCAACCTATTACAGTTACAACTGGAGCATCTCGGAGAAATGATAGTGAAGCAAAAGCAATGAAGTTTAGTATAAAAGATACAACTACATGGTACCAATGCTAAAAGTGTGGATGGTACCCAACTTAACCTTTTAGAAAAGTATTAGGTATTCCAGAACACGTAACATTTAAAATGGCGGCATGTAGGCACACAAGACGTAAACGAAAAAAATTATAATAAATACTGTAATATTGATTCCAAACCACAACACCACAACCAGCAAGTACTTTAAATAAAGTTAAGCAAATATTCAGTTCAAAAAGAACAGATTTGTACCATAATAATATTAAGCGACAGAATATATTGTATGCCTACAGGCCTCCATCTTGAATTTCTTCATTTGACAGCATCTTTGATTTTAGCAGAAATAAGGATAAAGAAAAAGAGAAGTGCTGGTCCCTATACTAATTTATGGTATTGAATATAGGGTTTGACATAAGCCGTATAAAAGTAAGATCAATGCTGCTGAGATGAGTGATATGAAAAGTATAGCTGGAGTGACTCTAAAAGATAAAGTGTGAATCAAGAACGCTGTGGTGTAAAAAAAGATGTGGTAACAAAAATAAATAAATATATTATTAGATGGTTTCGACACGTAGAGATGCAATAAAATTAATAAAACAGATTTATAGAGCAAGTGTAAATGGGCAAGTAAGTAGAGGTCGACTTTGGCAAACGTATCTCATTCAGGTCAAAATTATTTTAAAAAAAGGCAAGGTCAAGCATACCAACAACCGACGAGCATGTATAACAGCGCTGATAAAATTAAAAGAAGCGTAAGACGTGAGTAAGAACCGTAGCCAATGAAAAAGTGTGGTACCTACAAACCTTAGATATTCTCTTAGAGAGGAAGGCCAGTATAGTCTCCTACAGATTTCTGTCTTTAAAAAGGCAAATTAATGAAGAGAAACTCTGGGACCACTCCGGGATACTGAGTGAAACAAAAAACCACCAAATTCTCGGAGTGGTTCCTGACATGCTAGCCACAAAAATACACGTAGAAACGTCGTTTAAAGTCCTCTTTCCGAAGAGAGATGAATGGGTGAGGAAAGAAATCATCTTCCCAGAGACTGAATACGTAATGTACATAGATTGCTCACAAACCCCAAATGGAGTTGGGGCCGGTGTTTTTAGCAGGAAACCAAATATTGAAATATCTACCAGTCTTGGCAGTTATGCTACAATTTTTGAGGCTGAAGTCTTCGCTATCGAATTGTGTGCAAGAGAGCTTACTAATGGACCTCTAGCAAACAAAAACGTAAGTATAATAGCAGACAGCTAGGCTGCTTTAAAAGCACTGAGCTGAGAACAATTATAAACTTCTATGGAATTGTATCCCTAGAGTACCTTGGTGGGAACAACAGGGTGACCCTGCTGTGGGTACCTGGGCACCAGGGAGTAAAAAAAAAGAAATAGCCAACGGGACTGCTTACAGGACACTGTCGTCTAAGATACTACGTCGGAACGAGAGGTCTGGATAAACAAACGGACTGTCGGTTTTCCTGCGTGGAAGACGAAACTGCTGATCATATACTATTATCATTATACTATTAACATGCCCCAGGTGGGGAAGAATAAGGTTAAACATATTTGGTTATATCAACCTAGAACCTACCGATTTCAAGACTATCTCACCCCATACAACCATGAACGTAAGAAGGGCTGGATTGTGCGGTGAACTGTAACCTCTAGTGGTGAGCCACAATAGACCTACCAAAATTCTCAGTGGAGGGGTGACCTACGCCTCACTTACATGATACATAACCCAAACCTACAGTGGTCCGTATGTGATGAAGGCGTGATTATATTTATGTAAGTAGTTGATAGAGTAGAAAAGAACTGCGTAAAGAATGAAACAAAAATCACTAAAAATTTTGGAAAGTATTAAGAAAAATTACAATTTAAAAAAAAGAAGACTTAAATCAAAATGAAAGATCTTGTAGATCTTGTATATCTTGGTTCATATGAAAAAACAAAGGCAAAAGAGAACAAGAGGTATAATGTAGTTAAAGTAGGAACTTCATTTTACATTGCAATATGTCAAACCAATAAGAAAAGCGGAGTTTTAAAGGCAACAAAAAGGATAAATAAATAGGAAAAGATTTAAAAAGACGCGCGGCCAAAGACGAACTTTTTTATGGTCAGATTGTTAGCCAAAAAAAAGAAGCTTTTAAAATGACGGTAAAGACGGTGTTGAAAGCTAACGATCTTTTGCCGAAGACGCGGTTATTATTATTAATCGAGACACGAACTTAATTGATCGATGTTCTGTTAAGGTTTCTCTTTAAAAAGAGTTTCAAAAGGGTTTTTTGTGGCCTTTCCATGTAAGGAACTCTTCTTTAAAGCATATTCCACAAGAGCTTAATAGGATTAAGGTTTAAGAACTGGGGTGGCTATTGATTTTGTTTTCAAAAAATTTAATTGCATTGGTGGCTACGAAGATTGTTTTTATGCAATCGACGACAGACAAAATCAACAAAAACTTTAACATTTTAAACTTTTTAAAGCATTATGTGTTGTTGTAGATTAGGTAATCTACATATAGTCATGACTTTTTCCCGTAGAGGTAAGCAAAGACCATTTCTTTTCACTTTCTACGGTTCTTACACGTTTTTTGCTTCTTCCACTGTTATCAGCACTTTTATACATGCTCGTCGGCTGCTGGCACTCTTGACTTGGCCTTTTTTCAAAACAATGTCGATCTGATCTAGATATGTTCGCCGAAGTCGACCTCTACAGACTTGTCTATTAACACTTGCTTTATAAATCTGTTTCGTCAATCATCTTTTATTAATACTTTCTATGTGTCCAAACCATCTAAGCATTCCTTTATCTCTTTTTTTGTACCGCATATTTTTTTCAACCACAGTGTCGCGACGGGGAGAGCAAAATTGAGGAGAAGTGGAGAGGCACATGGTGCCGTCCGCCTCTCTGTATAAGTCGCCGTTCGTCTCGATGATGATGGTGAAGTACTTCAATAGCTGATAAGGTCGCTAATTTAATTGTTTCTACCAACTATAAGTTGTCGAGGTTTGTGTGGGTCATCGCACTGGTAATCTTGATTTATTACACGTGGATTCGTTTTCATTGAAATAAAACACTATATTATTGCCATTTACAGTATAATAAACTAAATACATGTAGACGCCATTTTGTCTCCCACTGAAACATGATTAATTGTTCAATTTCGGTCTCGTTATCATTAGAATCTTTTCAATGGTTGTCGATTCGAACTGAATATCGTTCACAATCGGATTCACATTTTACTGTTAAACTGCAGTTATGAACATTTAAAATAAAAAAAATAATGTGCCACATTTCAACACGTAGGGTTTCAACGCGGTGCTCTTGGCACGGTGGTCGTAAAGCAAGAGCTCATTATCGCTCGGGAGTCTAGATGCAAGAGAGCTTTTTTTAAACCGGTCAAGTGTGAGCCGTTTCTCTGGCGCTGAAGTCGGCGTTTTTATTGGTCCATGCAAATAACGGTCGTTTGCACACGGCTTTTATAGTTGTTTACTAATGCACGTGCATTCGCAGCAGCTGGCTTGTCGGCATCTAGACCGTTTTAAGGGGGTTTAAATTAAGTAATTGATAGTTTAATTGAGAAATTATACTGTTGAAATTACGAATTATTAACACACTTCCTAATCTCACTGTTTCTCATTTTATCCATCAGAAACACTACTGCTATACTTCTCATCTTCGCAGTATTAATTTGTATGTAAACTTCCTTTGCCAAACCCAACATTTACTACTATACCGCAGTTTAAGGACCAGCACCACTTTATTTTTAAAAGTAAATGATCGAACATTATTTTTCCTGATTTACTTATATATAATAATAAAAATGTTTATATAAATGACAACCAAATGCTTGGGTATTAAAATTGACTCTTTTTTATTTGGAATGAATAAATAAATACCGAACATTTATGTTTTTATTCAGTTTTATATTACTTTAGGGTTCTAAAGGGCATTCTTAATTATGCAACAATACGCACACTATATTTTTCAAATTTTCAATAAATTTTATAGTTTGGTCTTTTTTTATGGGAAAATAATGGTCAAAAAGATGGCACTTTTGTCTTACAAAAGAGGATTATGCGTGTTATACTGGACCTAAAATATAAACTAAGAGGACTTTTTAAGGAACACAGCATTTTTACAGTGTGTGCTTTATATATTTATGGATGTTTGATTTTTTTTTAACATAAAGAGTACTTTGAATCCAATCTACAAATAATTTCTTATTTATCCAAAACATTTTTTGTTAACACCAGAAAAAAACAAGCCGGAAACAAGCCTTTATGCAACTCATAATCTACTAAAATTAAAGCAAACTTTAAAACGTACAAAAATAAACATATACAACACAATAATTAGACCAGTTGTGATGTACGGATGTGAAACGTGGACGCTGACCATGGCAAATGAAGAACACCTCCGAGTCTTTGAGCGGAGAGTACTTAAAAAAATATATGGTCCAACTGTAGATGCAACAACAGGAAGATACAGAACTCATACAAACAGAGAGCTAGAGGACCTATACGGAGAGTCTAACATTGTCCGATAAATAAAATCCAAACGATTGCAGTGGGCGGGAGATGTGAGAAGACTACCGGATAATCGCACTGTCAAGCTTGTATGGTAGAAAACACCAAAGTGTAAAAGACCCCCAGGCCACACACGACTTCGATGGAGAGACAATATTGCCAAAGAACTAAGGACAATGGAAATCCAATATCCAAAGATGCCATGAACGACAGACAACATTGGAGGACTATTGTGAAGTCGGCAAAAACCCACACTGGGTTGTAAGCCATGGAGTAAGTAAGTAAGAAAAAAACACGAAATACATGTGTGTAAAATTTTTTAACAATTTTCCAGATAATATAAAATTAACAAATAATTTAAATTCATTAAAAAAAATGAGGAAATTTTGACACACGTTTAATCATACGACATCTCACGAGTTTTTCACTAATATAAAATCCATACCATGCCAAAATATCCTTGCCTAATTTCAGTAGTAGCTTTGTTGTTTTAATTTTATGACTACTTTCTTATCATGTATGTTATCGTGTTTTGTATTATGTACATGTTAATGTAAATAAACATTTAATTTTATTCTTTAGTCGTGCAGGACCCAATATAAATTGTTTTGCTTTACAGATATACTTTTGTTGTGCTTATAAGGTCCATGCGTAGTGGTTTTGAATCCTTCTGGCTTGGTCTCATTTACACAAAGAACATTAATTTGTCTTTCGTTCATTATTGTGTTATTTTTGTTTAATTTTATTATTTGATTTTTCCTTTACATTTAAAGTAGCAAAGTGACTATCCGCAGTTAACTTTTCGCCCCCATGGGAAACAAGACGTGAAGGGTGGCGAACCACATCGCTGTCTTTTTGACTGGAGTTAATATCACTATTACTTATAGCTTATAAAATTTATACTAAAAATAAATGCATATTAGATATTACCAAATTAAAAATAAATTTAAATCTACAAGTATTTATTTAGTTTTTAAAAAACGGTCGTGCCCAGGGGTTGTAATATCTTTTTGTTATGATCGTTATACCTCTACGCTTTATTTTTCTCTTTTTAATATGCATAAAGTTGTAAAATTAGTTTTATATATTATTTATTATTATTCATTTATACAACTCAAAATTACAATGTCATTTGGGCAAAATAGCTTTATGCCACCGTCAAAAAGGCCCACTGCTGTTATTATTTCTTCTCTAGTCAAAGGAATGTTTAGATCCTGTGAAAAACATAAAAAAAATCTTTTTAAGTCTTTAGTTGGCAGCCTTAAATATTTATAAAAAATAATATTTTTTATTATTATTAAAAAATAATATTTTTTATTAACGTAGCAAAAACTTTCCCCTTAAAAACATTTAGAAAAAATGTATGCCAAACTCCACATAATTCGTAGACATTGCGGATATGTATGGTTTCACTCAATTTTTTAAACTCACTATAATAAGGTTTGCTTCAACAACTTCTGATAACGATACCGTAGGTCCCTATGGATTATGTATTGGCAGGATGCGCGACGAAAACGGCATCTGACAACTGCATTAAATCATGCTGTTCAACCGTAAAAGACACGAAAGATATACCTATGTAAATAATTATAAATTAACAAATTATACCTTTGTTGCAGTTTAAATAAAAAAGTGCAATAATAATTCTAAAAAATTTATAATATTTATGGATACAGTAAGTATAAAAAATTTTAATAGAGAAAAAATACAATTGTTTTTGAAGTAATTTGTGGTAAACCGACTAAAATACATTGTTTCATCTTTTTTAGTTCAATAAGTATATCATAATTCAAACAGGATTGAATGCAATATTACATAAAATCACTTAAAGAAAGGTAAATTGCCAATCAGAGAGGTGAAAGTATTTAAAAAATTTGTAAAATGTTATCTCATACAATCAAAAGTTTTTTAAAAAATAATATGTATGATAATGTAAAATTATTGAGTCAACGAAGTTTTACTACAGTAGGTAAATGTTAATAATAACATTTAAAGTAACAGTTAATAATGCAGTAAATTATAAAGATAAAAAGTTCAAGAAATATATAAAAAAGGAAGTATTATAATATATTCTTTATTTTATATTAGGTATTTAAAACTTCAAAGTTGACTTGTTAATAGTTATTTATGTATCAAGGGAGTAAAATAGGCCTTTATGGACAGCAGAATGTAAGTAATAGCCCAAACGATAGCGAGGGCTATTAACAGGTTCATAAAAGCAAATTACGCCCGAAATACATACAAAATTTTATGCATGACCGGTATATCAAGTTATTTTTGAGGGAAGCACCAGACGATTTGTATCTTATGGTGAAAGTAAGATCTAATTTCATGTTTTTTTAATATTCAGTATGTTAATCTGAGAATTTATTGTAGGTAGCACTGATTTTTGGTATTTGTGGAGCATGTCGCCACGAAGAATTGGCAAATATCACAGTGGACGACATTCAAGATTTCGAGACATTCTTACTTATAACTATATGAAAAACCAAAACGAAGATAGATCGAGTATTTACTGTAATCGGTAAAGAACAGAAATCGCCAAGTTATTTGGATATTTACAGATGACATTGTTCCTTGCGAGATCAGAATGATCAAAAGCAGTTTTTATATATATAATCCAGGATATCTACAGCTGTCGCTGCCTTCCTGCTTTCAGCCCTTGTCTCCAGTTGTCCTTGTCCTGCCAGTCTCCGTCCTGCAGGTTTCTTAATTCCATCGCCTCATCCACTTCGTCTCTCCATGATCGCCTTGTTCGACCTCTCTTTCGTCTGCCTAATGGACTCCACTCAGTTACCCGGTGTATCCAGCGATCCTCCGGAGTTCTTCTAACATGTCCGTACCACGTTAGTTTCTTTTCCTCTATGTGTTCTAGTATGTCTTTTTTTACCTCCATTCTTCTCCTGATCTCCTCATTTCTTATTCGATCTAATCTGTTCACTCCACAACTCCTTCTCCAAAAGTCCATTTCTGTGGCTACAATCTTCCCTTTGTTTTTTTTGTTGATCACCCACATTTCTATATACTGTTCTATATTTTCACATGTATGTTCCCATCTTATGTTTTTTTCTTGTTGCATTTTTCTTTTTACCTCCCTATTCTTTTCTTTATATTTCCTTAGGTCTTCGGGATTTTTGGTACTGAGGTATTTTAAGTAATGGTCCTTCTTTTCCTTTATACTTTGCCTTGTGTCATCACTGACATCTTCTCTATATGTCTTATGTGTCTCTTCTTCTCCTAGAGCTTCCCTGGCAGCTTCTTTCATACACATCTTAATATGTTCGTAGCTTTGTGTGATGCTGTCATATCTAAACTCTTCCATTTTTTGGTCTATGCGCCATTGATACAGGTTTTTGATTGATTCATCTTGAAGTCTATCTAATTTAAATCTTTTTTCCGGTTCTACTGTATTTTTATGTTGTCGGTTTTCCGATGTGTGTATAAAGGGAAATGACATTTTTGCTCTTACCAATCTATGGTCCGAGCCACATTCTGCCCCTCTTTGGACTCTAACATCCTTAATTTTGATTGTGCTGTTTTTCTTTGTAATAATATAGTCAATAATCGACCTTAGGTTCCTGGTTTCTTGGATCCAAGTATATTTATGGATATCCTTATGTTTAAAAAACCCATTTGTTATCTTTAGATCGTTCATTTCGCATATCTCTATCAATCGCTCTCCATTATCATTTATAAGTTCTTCTCCAAATCTTCCTACTGTAGTGTCGTCATTTCTCCGTCCTACTCTTCCATTTAGGTCCCACGTAAGAATAAGTTCTTCTGAGTTTTTTATTTTTTGTATTTCTGAATGTAGTTTATCCATAAAATCTTCCTTTTCTATCACTGGGCTATCTTCAGTTGGGCCGTATACTCCTAATATGGTTATGACTCGTCCGTATATATTTAATCTGACTTTTATCATTCGTTCGTCTATCGGTTTCCATGTGTCTATATTTTTTTGCCATTTCTTCTTTATCAATATTCCGACGCCCGCTTTTGCTCTTTCCTCCTTTCTGACTCCACTCCAGCAGTGAAATATATCCCCTATGTTTTCTGTTCCAGTTCCTTTTTTCTTAGTTTCACTAATTACGAGTACGTCCATGTTCATCTTTCGAAACTCCTCTATAACTTCTCTGTCTTTTGTCCTCCATCCCTGGACATTCCAGGTACCAATGACGAGTTTCCTTTCCGTTTTACTTATTCTTCTAGGTGTTTTTCCTTGTTGGCTGAAATTTAAGACTGGGTTGCGTAAACCAGTTGCAGAATTGCCCCCCCTCGTAACCGATAGCAGTTTTTTTATATTATAAAAATGGCAAGTGTACAAGACAGGTTATCGGAAAAAATACATTCGGTCAAATACCATTCAGAATAGCCGCTTACCTAGGTAGTTATAATGCGAAAAAATATACTGGTCACTACTTGAGATGTTCCTCAGCAACTATGTTAGCAGATGCAGGCGAGGATATAATAAACATTAAAAGACATGCTGGGTGGAAGTTGACGACTGTTGCGGAAGGTAATATTAAACATTCAGTTGCAAATAAGCTGAAGGTTGTAGAAAATGATGAGCCTTTTACTAGCCATTGCAGACAATATAAAAATATTGCTTACTACTCTGAAAAACCAAATAATACCACATGCATTCTCTTCAGACTTAGTAATAGTAATGAGAAATCAGTTGAAATCAGTAACTATTTGCAACAACAGAAAACAACAAATCCAAATATTTCCATAAATAACTGTTCTAATTGTATTGTCAATATTAAGTTATAATTCATTTTTTAAATTAATTGTTTTCGTTATACTATTGTTAATAAAGTTTTGCGTTTGATTATATGATCCATCGGAATTCTATCGATATGAGATTGAAATTCACTTTGGCGCCTGTTCAACGCCCGCCGGGCGAAAAGGAGTCCGCGGGCGCTAAAGTGCTACTTTACGCCCGGTCGTGCATAACAATAATTATTAGCAAAAGTTGTTTAATTATTATGAAAATTTAAAAATTTGTTCTTAAATTAGATAATTATCTAATAGGTAATTCATTTAAATGTTAAATCATGGAAAAATTAACTATCATTACATGGTTACACGATAGTTGGTTGCCAAATAGTGAAATGTAAATCTGCATGTTATTAAATTAGGTCATACAATACAATAATACAATGCAATAAAAAAAAAGTAAGTATTTTTCTCTTTATTGCAATAATTCATTTTGAAGTTCCCAGTGGGGAGTTATAGTAATGGGTCCGATTTTGCCAATCCCAAATTTTGATATATCTCCACATTTCTCTTTAAAGTCGATGGATGTCTGTGTGTATGTACATATGTGCGTATGTTTGTATGTGCGTTCTGAATTATTTTTCGTCTCGATTATCTCGAGAAAAAAAATGATATCGACGTGGGACTAATTGCATTCGACGCATAATTACGCAACTTAAAACTAATTAGATTTTCAGTAAAATCGGTAAAAATGTTTTTTATGGAGAATAAAAAAACTAAAAGAAATGGTAAACTACCTAAATTTTCCAATTTATACATTATACTTTTTTTAATACAGAATTTGAAGATCTTTTGAATAATATGATTGATTATTGCATAATAGAAATATTGGTATGAAAAATATGATGACAATATTTCATAAAAAGGGATAGTTTTGGAAAACAAAAATAGGAATTGGAGAATTTTAAACTTTTTTTAAACTGTCAGTATTAAGGGAATAGCACTGAAGACGCTATAACAGTGAAAAATTATTGTTAGGAATAATCAAGCATTGTTTAACAATTAAATATTGTTATTAACAAATGATTATTGATCATAATAATTAAAAAAAAAATTCAATTGCTGCAAACAATTGAAAATGGAGAAGGTTTAAAAGAATACGGTTTACATAAACAGAATATTGTTAATGACAATTATAATTTGTTATAAACAATTTAAAATCGTTTTGAATAATAATATTTTTTTAGCTACATAACATAAGTACATGTTTGCAGCAAGTCAAAAGAGCACATGAAAAGAGAAAGATAATCCAACAGAGCACGATGATCTATCTTCCACACTGAAAGTGAGCGACGTATTCATCGACAGAGTAAAAACAGTGTCTCAGGAAGAATTTCTTTAGTCATCATCATCATCATCATCATCCAGCCTTATTCTCTTGTCCATTGCTGAACGTAGGCCTCCTCGAAATATTTCCATCTTTCCCTATTTTGCGCCTCTGCGATCCAGTTCGTGGTTATCCTTTTGAGGTCATCTGTCCATCGTGTCGGTGGTCTACCCCTGCTTCGCTTATCCGATCTCGGTCGTCACTCCAGAACTTTCTTTGTCCACCTTCCGTCCTTCATTCTAGCCACGTCTCCTGCCCATCTCCATTTCTGCTTTGTAATTCTCTCTATTATGTCCTCTACCCCCGTTTTTCTCCTTATATCCTCGTTTCTGACTCGGTCGTTAAGGGAAAGTCCTAACATGGATCTCTCCATTTTCCGTTGCGCTACTTGTAGTTTTTTAACTATTGTTTTTGTTAAGGTTAGGGTTTCAGCCCCGTATGTCATAACTGGGAGAACACACTGATTGAAGGTCTTCCTTTTCATACTTACGGGAATTTCTGATTTAAATATGTCCCTAAGCTTTCCGTACGCTGCCCATCCCAGAGATATTCGTCTGGACAGTTCGCACGTCTGGTTGTCCCTGCCGATCCGGATTTCATGGCCAAGGTAGGTGTATTTTTCTGTGATTTCGATGATTTTGTTTTCTATTTCTACAGGTTCGCTTGGTACTAGGTTGGTTAACATTTTTGTTTTGTTATAATTTATTTCCAAACCTGCTCTTTGTGTTGCCCGTTGTAGATCTTTTAGCATTTCCCTGGCTTCCTGCATGTCATCTGCCATTAGAACTATGTCATCCGCAAAT
Source organism: Agelastica alni (assembly GCA_950111635.1). Taxonomy (NCBI): domain Eukaryota; kingdom Metazoa; phylum Arthropoda; class Insecta; order Coleoptera; family Chrysomelidae; genus Agelastica; species Agelastica alni. The sequence continues at coordinate 63,429,585 of OX467711.1, read as the reverse complement.
CTTAGATGGCTCAGTCTTTCCCCATCTATCATAATTCCCTTATTTTCCCAATTCAGAGTTTTGAAAACATGTTCCAGGACCGCAGTGAATAGTTTTGGAGATAACGTATCGCCCTGCCTGATTCCTCTTTTTATTTTTATTTCCCTTGACGATGTATGCAGGTCAATTGTTGTTGTTGCGTTTTTGTAGATATTGTATATAATGTTAGAGTATCTTCCATCTATTCTGCATTCTTTTATTGCTCGTAATATTGAAACTAATTCAACGGTGTCAAAGGCTTTGTAAAAGTCCACAAAGATTAGGGTAAGCGGTTTGTTGTATTCTACTGTTTTCTCGATGAGGGTTTTTATGCATTGCAGATGATCGTTAGTCCCGTAGCCAGAGCGGAACCCTGCTTGTTCTCTAGGTTGGTAGAAATCCAGTTTATTCTCTAGCCTGTTGGTGATTATACGGGTGTAGAGTTTGTACAGGTGATTGAGAAGGCTAATGGGTCTATAGTTATCCAGGTCTGTCATATCGCCCTTTTTATGAATTAGGATAGTAACAGAATTGTTCCATTGGTTCGGGATGGTTTGATTTTGAAGGCATAAATTGAACAATTTTTCTATTGCCTCAATAAGGGCAGGACCTCCATTTTTTATGGATTCTATCACTATTCCATCATTGCCAGGTGCTCTATTGTTTTTCATTTTCTTCAAGGCGTGAATAATTTCTTCCTTAGAGATTTCGGGGATGTCCTCAGATCCTTGGTTTGTAATTTTTAGAGATGCGTGTTCATCTGGTTCTAGCTTTAGTTTGTTTTTGTATAAGGTTTGATAGAATTCTTCAACTATGTTTAGCATCTTTTCCCTGTTTGATTCTATTTTCCCATTTTTATCTTTCAGTTTTATGATTTCTCGTCTACCTGTCGTTAGTTTGCGTCTCAATACTTTCATACTTTTATTGTTCTCTATAGTCTGCATGATTTTTCCTTGTTTATATTTCCTGATATCATTTCTGATAGCTTTAGATATTTCTTTGTTGGCCTTATTTATTTCCTGATGATTTGCATTTTTATCTTTTAAAAGTAACCTTCTGTTTTCCATTTTCGACTTTGTCGTTGGGGTAATTCGTTCTTCTTTCTCGTTACTTGGGCAGAACTTTTTTTGGGCATCTTCGATTGCGTGGATTATTGAGTCATTCAGGATATTTAGATCATTCGTTGGTGTTCTTTTTAGTGTGTTGTCTATGTGTTCTTGGAACTTTTGTTCGTTCGTGGGTTGTCTCCAGTTTCTTTAGTAATTTCTTGAAAATGTTAAAACTTAAGTTCTCTTATATCAAGTTATAAAGCGAATAATTTAATAAATTTTTGACTGACATACACAGACTATAACGATCATTTTTGATATGATGCGCATTGCGGGTGTTTGTTTCACTATTTGAAATGATGTTATTATTAGCGGAGATGTACATGCTTTGGGTTTTGTCGCTATTAAGTTCTAATCCGTTAGATAAAAACCATATGCCTTAATAACAATTTCATCCGAAATGGATTCCAATTCCGAGTAACTTTTTCTAGAAAATATAAATGTTTTATCATCCACGAATAACACCAACCGACAAGGAAGCATATATTTATATATATATATATATATATATATATATATATATATATATATATATATATATATATATATATATATATATATATATATATTCAGTGTGGAACAGCCAAATGGAATAAATTTGATAACGAATAAATGAGAGCGTGTTGGGAAAACGCATGGACACGTCGATTTGTATTTTTAGATGCGCATTTTTTTCAAAAAAAAATAATTATATAGGGTGTGTCATGTGACAGTGGCCGATACCAACTTTCTTATTTTAAATACAACCCCCTGTATATTATTTATATTATGGATTCTTCAGAAAATTCTAGACATAATTCATGTACAAGGTCCCATAACTATCTTTAACTGTTTCGGAAATATTAAATGTTTTCATATGTATTACAAAAATTAACATTAAAAAAAGAAAATTATTTTATATCACAAATTCGCTACATTACACTTAATACTTATTTTCCATTTAGCTCCTAATATTGAGAAAATATGCAAAAACCATTAATGCGTTCCTTTTTACTGATATGAAATAAAAAAAATACAAAAACAGTTTTGTTTATTTTCGTATAAAACTCATAGCCATAGCAACTTGTTGTCTGTCTGTATGACAGTAGTGATCAGTGTCAGTGCTATTGTCGTTTGAATTTCGTTAACTGTATGTAATAATATCAGAAAAATGGTTCATTTTACAGAAATGCACAAAATAACCATTCTACAAATGATTGGTTATGGAGATAACACACGGACACAAATGGAAGTTTCTCGCTTATTTCATGAAAAATTTCCAAATTTGCCGCCTATATCGCAATGAACAATTAGCAAAATAAAAACAGTTTCGCGAGCTTGGTCATGTAAGACAAACAAAAAAATTTGATGCCAATGAACTAAGCGATGATGCGAAATTGTATGTTATGCTTGAGTTTCAAGAAAATCCACATAATTCTGGTCGAAAAGCAGCCTCACTGTTCAACATTAGCCACACATCAATTTTTCGAATATTAAAGGAAAGTTAAATGCATCCCTATAAAATGATGCCAACTCGGGAGCTCATGGAAGACGATTTCGACAGGAGAACGTATTTTTGTGAACAAATGATGAAAATGTTAGATAACAATGTTATCCAATTAGAAGATGTTTTGTTTTCTGATGAGAGCATATATATACTAATGTTTGGGCAGGAATTGTTGGAAATCATATCGTAGGTCCCTTTTTCATTAATGGCAACTTGAATGGAGATAAATATTTAGAACTGCTCCAAAATAATGCGATTAGATCAGTCACGCCTGAGATGTTGAGTAACGTTAGAAAACATTTCTATACCAGATTATCATGTTGCCAAGATGTTCGCGGCGAACATTTTGAACATCTCTTACATTGAAATTAATGTTTTTTTTTTTTTTTTTTACATTATTTGTGAAATAAAATAATTTTCTATTTTTAATGTTAATTTTTGTAATACATCTGAAAACACTTAATATTTCCGAAACAGTTGAAGATAGGTATGAGATATTGTTTATGAATTATGTCTAGAATTTTCTGAAGAATCCAGAAAACAAATAATATACAGGGTGTTTTATTTAAAATAAGAAAGTTGGTATTGGCCACTGTCACATGACACACCCTATATAATTATTTTTTTTTGAAAAAAATGCGCATCTAAAAATACAAATCGACGTGTTCAAGCGTTTTTTCCAACACGCTCTCATTTATTCGTTATCGAATTTATTCCATTTGGCTGTTCCACACTGTATATATGCTTCCTTTTCGGTTGGTGTTATTTGTGGATAATACACCATTTATACTTTCTGGAAAAAGTTATTCGGAATTGAAATCCACTTTGGATGAAATTGTTAATTGTTAAACCCTTTTACCGTTAGGGTGTCGGGTTATCAATTTATTCTTGTTTTGTAAACTTCTTCCATTTTTTTCTGTCTCTTGTTTTGTGTTTTTGCTTCATAGATTTGTTTAACAGGTCTACTGTTTGACATTCTCTCGCCATCCCAATGGTTTTTATTCTATGAATAAAATAATATCTTCTAGTTCTTCTCTTAATCGTGTATTTTTTATTTTATCTTTTTTTGTCACTCCTTTAATTCTTCTCAGATATTTCATTTCTGTTGCTTGTATTCTACATTTGGTTTGTTATGTTGATAAATTTCCTGTTCATTACACAATACAATTTTATGGTTTTCTCGATTTTGTCGTTGATTTCCGCTTCTTGTCTTTCCTTTTCGTCTATTGTTACTTCTAGATATTTAAACTCTTTTACTTGTTGTATTTTTATATTATCTATCATAATATTTATTTCTTCGTCTCCTATAGTCATCACTTTGGTTTTATCTTTATTTATTTTCATCTGTTTTCTCTTTAGTGCTTCATTCCATACTTGTATATAATTATATAAATCATTAATGTAAATGACGAATAAGAGAGGACCTATGACACAACACTGTGGGTCCCCGTGAATAACATTGATAAAATCGGACATACTTCCATTTACCATGACAGCTTGTTTTAGATTACAAAGATACGAACTTATAAGTGCAAAAGGAGTACCACGGACCCCGTTGTGCTCAGTTTACCAAAAAGAATGACACGACAGACACAGTCGAAGGCCTTTGACAGGTCGCACAGCATTATGGCTGTATGATTGCCCTGTTTAAGTTCTGCGACCACATCCGTCACCACATTATATACTGCCTGAGTAGTAGAGTGGAAATATCTAAATCCTTGATGTGCGTTAAAAAAAATTGTTAACTTCAAAGTAAAATTTAATAATAATTATATTAACAAAATATATGGTATTTTTTTATTCTTTTCACTGGGAAGTTAGTTGTGTGAACCTCTCGGGTTGCACCCAGACCACTGATATTTTTTTATAGTTTTCATTTAGCTTTTGGAAATTTATAACACTTAAAATCACTATTTCTGCCAGGGTTTTTGCAGTATATATATATATATATATATATATATATATATATATATATATATATTTTAAACGTTTTGTTGACGATTGCATAACTGCCATTTCGTCAAATAAAATCAATAATATGTTAGCCGCATTTAATAATTTTTATCCAAAACTCCAATTTACCATTGAAACAAAAAAACAAAACAATAAATTTTCTAAATATAACGTTAATAAGAAGCAACAACAAAATACAAACCAAACTGTATAAAAAAGAGATATAGCCTGGCAAATACCTTAATTACAACTCCATTCATCCAAATTCACAAAAAAATAGTGTAATTATTGGATTAACAGTCAGGGCCATCAAACTTACCTCTCCAGAATATCGTCCAGAAATTTTAAAACATGTTAAGGAAACTCTAAAAAACAATTACTACCCAGTACACAACATAGAACGAATTTTTAAACAACGCATCTACAAGTTCTACAACAACACCCAAAAAACCGCACAAAAACTGGAGTAGACCCTATAAAATACATAGCCATGCCATACACCCACCAACTTTCAGAAAAACTAAAATACATATTTTGCAAACACAACATAAAAGTATGCCATAAAGCTCAAAAGACCTTATCCCCAATACTTACCCAACTTAAAATCCAAACAAAAACCAATAAAAAATCGAACATTGTATACTCTGTACCATGCTTAAATTGCCCGAAAAAATATGTAGGTATGACAACCCAATATCTAGAAAGTCGTCTAAATGGTCACAAATATACAAAAAATGCATTTACAGCTTTACATAAACATGAAATAACAGAAAAACATAAATTCGACTTTAGAAATACAAAAATACTAGCACAAGACTCAAATAATCACAAATTAACATTTAAAGAAATGATACACATAAAAAAAGAAAAAATGCAGTAAATGATAAACTAGATATAAAAAATCTTAGTCAAATTAACCATAGGTTAGGTAAGGTTAGGTTTCATGTGAGTGGGGCGTGGTCGCCACTCCACCGCGACCCTTAGTAGGTCTATTGTGGCTCACACCTAGAGGCTACAGTTCACCGCACAATCCAGCCCTTCTTACGAAGTTCATGGTTGTATAGGGTGAGATTTTTTTAAAATTGGTAGGTTCTAGTTTAGTGTAACCAAATATGTTGAACCTTATTCTTCCCAGGCCGGGGCATGAACATAGTATATGTTCAGCAGTTTTGTCTTCCACGCAGCAGAACCGACAGTCCGTTTGTTGGTTCAGATCTATCTTTATGAGGTTGTATCTTAGACGACAGTGTCCCGTAAGCAGTCCTGTTAGAATACGCAGGTCATTTCTGTTCCATTCTAGGATCTGCTTAGTTGTGTTTCTCGAGGGTTGTAACGGTAAAAACGCCTTCGAGTGGGTTAGCCCTGGTATGTCGGACCAGTACGTGAGTATTTTCCTCTCCGCCCAGTCCGAAATAATTGTTTTGGCGGCACTTGTGGTGACTCCAAAAACCGGTTCTGGTCCAGTGAACGCAGATTCGGCCCCCTGTCTCTTGCACACAATTCTATAGCGAATACTTTAGCCTGAAAGATTGTGGCATACCTGCCAAGACTGGTAGATATTTCAATCTTTGGTTTCCTGCTGAAAACACCGGCCCCAACTCCATCTGGGGTTTTTGAGCCGTCTGTGTACATATTCATATACGTATTCAGTCTCTGGGAAGAGGATTTTTCCGCTCATCCATTCGTCGTTCTTCGGAAAGAGGACTTTGAACGACTTTTCTACGTGTATTTTTGTGGCTAGTAAGTCAGGAACCATCCCAAAAATTTGGTGGTTTTTTGTTTCACTCAGTATCCCGGAGTAATCCCCGAGTTGCTCTCCATTTATTTGCTTTTCCAAAGACAGGAATCTATAGGAAACTATCCTGGCCTCCCTCTCTAAGAGAATATTTACCATAGTTTAATTAAATAAATGCATTTAAGAAAAACAAAAATAAAAGCAAACTTCTTCGATTTCACTCGTATATCAGAAATTTATTCTAAGGTATATACTTGCTATCAAATATAATATGTTTTTTATAAGTTTAAATATTAGTTTTTATATAAACAAACTTAATGTGTGTGTAATTTAAAAATTGTTAACATTTTCAATTTAACAATAAACAATTTCAGATAAAGCTCCCAATCAAGGGGCGAAACGTCAAATTAAGTAAATTATATATTTTTACCCAAGATATATTTTTAACCCAAGAAAAGTAATAAATATATATATATATATATATATATATATATATATATATATGTGTGTAAAAATTATGATTGCTGTATGTACCTACATATTTTTCCTATATAGGTATAGGGTGGGTCGATTATATATCAGAAAACAAAATACTCCCTGGCTATATGCCTACGACAGGCATTGAATAAAATCTGATATGTAACCGTGTATACTATCCCATCACAGAAAGCAAGGTATACAGATGCAAGTTAAATAAGAGAAAGGGCTATTGAATTTATTTGCTCGAAGAAACTACCTGTATACTAGTTTCGGAGTAATTGCTCCTCATCAGTACAGGGCAGGTTTTCTCGAACAACTACATTCAATCCTAGACTTCTATTAAGTACACATGAAGGACCACGCAAAAGCGTTAGCGGGGACATCTATACTTTTTAACAAGCACCACCCGGTAAATAATTTCCCAAAACGGAGAATTCTATAATGTGCGAAAATTATAGAAAACTGCATTATTACAATAAACTATAAAAGTATAATAAAGTCCGACAGCGAAAATTAGATGTGAAAATTATGACTATAAATCTATAATTTTTGCACTGTAAGCCTGTAAAGCTCACAAATAAACTATTATTCAGTTCTTTCCTTATAAATGGAACTATGGATTTAGAGGTCTTGTCTAATGAAACAATATGTTGGATAGTGCTGATCCAATTTTGGCATTACAGGGAGGTCAGGACAATGATGAGGTGCCCCTCAGCAGTGTCGTGCCTTTTTTTGTTCTTTACCATATTGCCAATCGCTAACATCTAAGCTGTTAAAAGTTTTTAAAAATGAGAACACTTAAATAGCACAACGTATGGTTACCACTGCAAATACCCATTTCTTTAAAACTAAAACTAAATTAAAACTTTTAGAAAAATTAAATGTTTATAAAATTTGCTGTAGGACTTGCGATAAGGCATATATGTATTGGACAAACATCAAGGAATTTGTCTGGACGCCTTACGTCCCATTAAAGTGATTGCAATATAAAGAGATTGAATTGTGCACTGGCTGAGCATGTTTTTTCTAGCAAACACATAATCTATTACCACTAGTTTAAGGTACTCTGCGCAAAAAATAACTTACATAAAAGGCTATTTAAAGAAATGTTCTGTATCAAGAATGATACTAATGATACTAACAGTATGAACAAAAAAATTGACCTTAATAATTTGAGTAATATTTACAATTATTTTTTAAAATTAGAATGTTTGTCTTCTAAAATTGCCAAATAATTAAGCAAATCTCAACCAAATCATAATTTTTAAAATTCTCTCTTATTTTAGGTTTGTCATGCGGTTGGTATGACTCTTGTGTGTCACCCTGACTCTTTTAAAACAATTATGTTGTTACGTGTTCTTAGTTTCGCTGCTGTTTTTACTAGGTGTGCTTTAAATGTCAGCGTCCTGTCCAGGGTAACTCCAAGGTATTTTGGATGTTTGTTGTGGGTTAGTAATTCAATATCAAGATATAAACGTAGTTCTCTTTTTGCCATTTTGTTGTTAAGATAAAAGACCTTTACTTCGGTCTTTGTAGCACTTGGTTGTAATCTACCCTCTAAGGGCTGTTAGGTCACTTGTGAGAGTATTTCCGGCATATAAGCGATGTAGAGGCTGAACAGCAGGGGGTAAGAACAGAGCCTTGTGGAAAGCCGTTATTAAGTTTCATCAGTTTGCTCTTTTTGTTCCCCATTATTACTTAAAAAGTTCTATTTGATAGCATATTATCAAGTAGGTTGGTTATCCTTTTACAGGGAATGATTTGGATTAGTTTGTACATTAGCCCCTGCCTCCAGACGGTTTCGTATGCTGCCGTTAAGTCTATAAATGCTGCAGCTGCTGGTTTCTTCTGAAATCCGGCCTCTATATATGTCGTCAGCGTTAGAACTTAATCTATGCAGCTGCATTGGGGGCGAAATCCAACATACATACATTTCTCATAGGGGTAGGCAGAGACCACTTCCTTCCACTTGCTACGGTTCTTACACACATTTATTGCTTTCTCTACTTTCACCAGTGCTCTCATACATGCTCGTCGGTTGTTGGTACTCTTGACCTGGCCTTTCTCCAAAACAATGTTGATCCGATCGAGATATTTTCTCCGAGGGCTACCTCTACCGACTTGTCCATTCAGGCTCGCTATATAAATTTGTTTCGTCAATCTTTCATCATCCATCTTTTCTACGTGTCCAAACCATCTAAGCATTCCTTTATCTATCTTTGTAACCACATCTTCTTTTACACCACAGCGTTCTCTTATTTTACTATTCTTTACTTTATACAACCGAGTCACTTTGGCTATACTTTTCAGACTACTTATCTCCGCAGCAATAATCCTATTTTCATGCTTCTTCTGCCAAAGCCAACATTCACTACCATACATAACCAACACACCTTTTTGCACCGCCAGAGTCTTTCAAGGTATTCATAAAGCTATGCAGTGCCCCATTTATTTGTTTTCCTGCCAACACCCTTCGCTTGATGTTACTGTCATACCATTCATCTATAGTAAACTTTGAACCCAAGTACACAAATTCATTTACTTGTTCCACTGTTTCTCCCTCAATCGAAATTCCACAGTTTGTAATGCTTTCTTCTCTTTTAAAACCATTACTTTTGTTTTTTTTACATTTATTTTTATGCTTTTGATTTTTAGGGCATTATGCATAGCATTAACCATCGCCTGCAACTACTCTTCAGATAACGCTAATATGACTTGATCATCGGCGTAAAAAAAGCATTTGACGATAAAATTATTCATTTTTAATCCATACGCACTTTTTTTCAGATCTTTTAAACAATTGTCCATGCATAAGTTTAAAAACATGGCGAAGCCACACATCCCTGTCTCACACCTTTTTCGATGTTAATCCAGTCCGTGCAAGCTTCGTTTATCCTGACACAAGCAGTGGAATACTCGTAAAGTGATTTCAGTGCTGGTATTAAACTACCACTCACCCCATACATAGACAATGTAGACCGCAATTCACTCCGAACCACTCTGTCATAGGCCTTTTCCATGTCTATAAAAAGCGCAATAGACCTTTTAACTTCTAGCCAAGAATTTTTTTACTATACCTCGTGATAAAAAGCCCTGATCCATACATCTCCTTCCTCTTCTAAATCCTCCTTGCACATCCCATATCATCTTCTCAGTTTCATTCGTTACTCTTTTAATCAATATCTTTGCCTACAGTTTGCCGACTATGCTAAGTAAACTAATACCTCGGTAGTTCATACAGTCCTGCTGCAAACCTTTTCACTCGTAAAGCGGCACGATAACGGCCTTGCACCAGTCGTCTGGTATGCTACCACTTTTCCAAAAACGGTTAAAAAGGAGGTCCAGTAGACTAGCTACCACGTTTTGTTCAGCCTTCAGCAATTTAAGCTTAACCCATTTTTATACTGTTCAACGCTTTCACAATTTCTGTCGTAGTAATTTTACTTTCATTGCAACTTTCACTCATGTCTCCGAATGGGCCCTGTACTTGTGTATCCTCTTTCTCAAATAAACTTTCGAAGTCTTCCTTCCATCTCTTTAATACTCATTCCTCTTCCTTTACCATACTACCATTTTGGTTTCTGATTTTTTACAGTTGCGAGGTAGTATTTTTACCTCTGGAGGTTCTTATCGACTTCCAGAAGAGTTTAATATTGTTTTGGAAATCGTCAGATCCTTTCTTTTTTTTACTTACACCACACACTTCAATAGCAATATCCACGATTTCTTCCTTAAATGGCTTCCACAATTCTTTAATGCTTCATCTAAACTGTCAAATTTCTTAATCAATTTGTTAACGAACTGCTTTTTTATATCTTCTACTTGCAAATTCTCAACTTTTATACGCTCTAGTACACTACTTGATTCCTGCACACGATGGCGCCATCGCTTAAAGAGACCTCTTATTCGGCTCATTACTAATAAGTGGTCTGTGTCAATAACTGCACCGCGGTATGCCCGAGTGTTCATTACTTTTTTTTTCAATCTTTCATCCACAATTACAAAATCAATTACACTTCTCTGGTGTCCTTCTTGTCTTGTGTACAAGTGGATACTTTTATGGTTAAACATTGTGTTTGTTTCCACAAGATTCCGCTCCAAACATACTCTCCGTTTTCATTTATTCTGCCGTCACCGTACATTCCCAGAACACTGTCATATCCATCACGCTTTACTCCTACCCAACTATTAAAATTACCCAACATTACAATTTTTTTATTTTGGTTACACTTATTTAGAATATCATAGTCAATAATTACAAGTTTTTTAATATTGTTAATTTACTTCGATTTATACTTCCAAACCATCAAATGGAGGTTTTTTATTTTCATGATCTATTAGTTTACAAAATACAAGTTCTTAATTAGTAGGGTCGGTAGTGTATATATATATATATATATATATATATCATTAAGAATGGGCAATCTCTGATCTGGAGATACTGCACACCAAAATATGGCGATTGAGCTTAAAACATGTCTTATACAAATGTTGCAGGTTTACGAGTTACAGGGTATTTAAAGTTAGAATTTTAATTTAAAATTTCTTAATAATTTTGTGATTTTAAGCAGCATCATCTTGAAAATTAGCAACTTTATGGTTTTTGGCATGAAAATTACGAATTTTATGCTGAGTTTAGCACTTTTCATACATTTCATATATATATATATATATATATATATATATATATATATATATATATATATATATATATATATATATATATATATATATATATATATATATATATATGAAATGTATGAAAAGTGCTAAACTATATATATATATATATATATATATATATATATATATATATATATATATATATATATATATATATATATATATATATATATATATATATATATATATAATATTAAATAATTATATTTTTAAATTACTCATTATATGTGTTTTAATTTTGTTTATTATAAATTTTAATTGTGATTTTTGAGGTTCTTTTTGTCGTATTTATAATTCTTATTCTTAGAAAAAAAAAACTGAAAATTTGACGCTAACGGAAAAAGCATCATTTACTGCCGATGTCTTTTAAAAGATAATCATCGGAAAATGTTTTCCGTTCAAGATATTTTCTTCAGTTTTCTTCCGGAAATTGGTATTATAATCCCACTTTTTCGTGCTTTGAAAGAAAAAAAAAATAATTGCAATGCATTTAAATTTTTCCATTATCACAAAAGACTTGTTTTTTTTTCGTGTCAATGATATCAAAAGAAACCATCTAGACAGTTTAATGAAAAAGTTTTAGATAAAATCTGGTTGTCATCTTTTCGTATTTTACTGTTAATAAGACAAACTTTTTAAAATAATTTTTTTTAAGAAATTTATGCTTTTTTTATTATTAGAGCTACAATCTACGCTTATTTCAAAGTTATTGTCGGAATGTCATTCGCGATTTCCGACGAAAATTAATTTTAAGATCATATACAGGGTGGCGAAGAAATAAAGATTGAAGGCTAAACCTTCGATACGCAGATGATACCGTGCTCCTAGCTGAATCATTGAAAGAAGTACAATGTATGTTAGATAAGACAAACAGAATATAATAGAAGGGGACGGCAAGTCAATGTCAAAAAAACTAAATTTATGGTTGTTAGCAAAATGGATGTTGGACCAGAAAAAATAACACTTGATGGCGAAAATATAGAAAAAGTTGGATCAATCAGTCGATGGATCCAGACGAAGAAATCAAGGATAGAAGAGCATTTCTAAAACTCAAGCCGCTACTCTGTCTCAAGTAACTTAACATTCATCTGCGGAAAAAGGTTTACCAAGTGATAAGTATGGTCTATAAAATTTTTATTAAAAAACTACTTGTTTTGCCTTTTAATTCGCCCAACTTTGGACATAGCCTTCCCCCAGTATTTTCCAATCGTTTCTCTTCTGTGATTTTTATTTCCAATATAAACCTCCTATTTTCTTTATATCGTTTCCCCATCCCATCTGGGGTCGTCCTCTTGCTCTCTTTTCAGTCCATGGTCTCCATTGTTGTATCGTGGTATTTCACCTATTATCCTTTTGTCTGGCGTTATGACCTGCTAAGTCCCATTTTAGCCTGGCTATACGTTGACCTGCATCTTTGACTTTTGTTTTGTTTCTTATCCAGTTATTTTGTTTTTATCTTGTAATTTAATTCCCAACATTGATCTTTATGGCTCTTTGGGTTTTCTTTATTTTACTGATGTTTGCTTTAGTCAAGGTTCATGTTTGGCAGGCGTATGTAAGGATTGGAAGGATGCACTGGTCAAATACTCTGGTTTTTAGGTACTGCTGTATTTTCTTATTTTTTAGGACCCATTTTAATTTTCCAAATCCTGCCCAGGCTAATCTGACTTGTAACCTCCACTGTTTGGTTTTCCTTGTTTATTGTTATAGTTTGTCCTAAATATATATAATCATTAACCGTTTATTTAATGGTGCCGTTGAGTATTACGTTTCTAATTACTTTTTCGGATTCCCTTGTTAGTTCAGTTAGCATAGTTTTCAGCTCTTCTAAAGTAGATGCTATTATTACTACGTAAATGCTTACAAATAATGTTGACACAGCTGTACGACAAGAATAATTGTAAGCCCTGTTTAGCAATTTTTACGTTGCACAAATGATTTTTGGAGAAACAAAAATTTGTGGAAGGCGATGAACTTAAGAGATGTTCTTCAGTTTTAAAAAATGACGACAGTGTAAAGAAAATCTGACAAATCATTAAAAAGGATCGATTAAGATAATAGCAGATATGATCAACATTAACAAGAAAACAAAGATTTTGTATAAATATAAAAGTGATTTGTGCGAATATGGTTCCAAAAAACCTTTCCCTTATTTAAAAAAACGCTGATTAATAAGTTAGATGAATTAATCTTTTTTTGTTGTTATTGCAGAGGTCGAGAGGTTATGAATCTTAAAGCTCAAGGTTTACTGTGAGACTCCATTGACTGTGTCAGGTCTACTCACTAAAAACTTCACCCCTATTGAGGTCCGTCTGGCTATTGCCTCCGGTGAAATTTAGGCCTGTTGGCCCATTGTATCTTGCCTATGTATATTTGTATTATTGGTTCAAAAAAGACAGGCAATCTTCGGGACCTAGAACCATGCTGCACCCAATCCAGTACTTTCGTACCTTGTACAAGTTCTGTACTAGGTGGGATCAATGTAGCCGCCCAAGAACCGTCCATCCTCACTAGCGCACCGCAGCAGTGCAGCACGCACTCCACCGCCCCCGGACCTCCGCCGCACAACCCGCAGGCCAGGCCTTCATTATACAGTCCCTTAGTGATTCTTTGCTGATTCCTGTTTATTGGTAAGAGTTCTGCCGTCCTTTAATGGCACTGTCCTTTGATTTACCATTTCCCGTGTTTGTTTCCTGGTATGCTTTTTCAGTAATTTTTGAGTTTTTCCGAACCTCTTCTTGCAAGGTTGTCTACTTCCTCATTACCTGCAACTTTCTGGTGTCCTGAAATCCGTATAAGTTTGACGTAATTACGGTATACCAGCGTTCTCAGTTCTTCTTTGCAGTCAATGAGTATGAGGAAAGGGGTGGTCCGGCCATGAGGTGCTTTCTGTACAGAACTAAGTCTGTCTACTACATGATTTTTCCTGGTTTCCTGTAGGCTCCGTTAGCATCCATCTGCGCTGGTTGCTTTACACTTTGGATTGGGATTCTTTTAGTCGCCTTTTACGACAGGCAGACAATACCTGGTATCTATTCTATTTTCGCCGTTTCCCCAGGGGAGTTGGTTAATCTTAAAAAGGTATAAACTTAAACGGATTTACTAAAAAATATGATTACTTGCGTTAAAGTTTAAATATTCCCGAATAATCCAAAATGGCAGGAGAAATTTTGAAATCTTTATCGGAACAATGAGTTCACAGCTTATAATACCTACTTTGTGAAGGAGTTTTTGGCCAAAAAACAAATACTTTTTCTTTTAATACCTTTCGTATTCACTTGAATTAAATCTTTGTAACTTAATTATTCACATAAATAAAAAATCCATTTTCAGTTTTAAAAAAAAATGTAAAAGAATTTATAAATGAGTGTACTGAGTAAATTTTAAAGTTATTTTTTTGCTGGTAATAAAATTTTTTGGACTTTTTCGGTGTGAGTAAATTAATAAAAAACCCTGTATATACAACTTAAAAACGTTAACAGGTGCTTAAAATCCCGATTTCCATTTTTCCAGCTTCCAGCATGAGAAAATAACAAGTGGCGACCATTTTCCACTTACATTAACATATTAATGGCAATATGGCACTCGTAAACTATTCGTCGTCGTGTCATAAACCATAAACAGCAGCTGCTGTTTCTGTCTTTCCATAAACAATACGCCAGATTGTGGTTCAATGCCAAAATCCGACTAAGAACTAAACCAAGACAACTCCTAATTGCACCACTTGTAAAAGATAAGATGAATTGTAACTTCCCTTTTCTCCAGAAGTGGACTAAGGATAATTTGCTGCTTTAATAAGCTTGATAATTTACACCGTAATTAATACATAAGAGATTTAATAATCCAGTGACAAAGATATTGTTTATTTACCCAGCTTTTAACAGCGGCAGTTTTTCCTATTATAGATATTTTTAGGTACTATACTCTGAAGATCTACCAATCTTTTTTTAAGCAGTACTTACAAGGAAAACAAGTACAAAATAGTGTATTAAACAAGTTAAGAGAAGCAAAGTTTTACTAAATGAGTATATATATATATATATATATATATATATATATATATATATATATATATATATATATATATATATATATATATATATATATATTTATATATATATATATATATAAATATATATATATATATTAACGAATATGGGTATATATCATACATTGACATAACTTCAAAAATTATTTTTTTGTCACACTGATAGACATTTTAAGAGTATAATATAAAACAATTTTTATATTTATATTTATTTAGCATAAAAATTCATTTTGTAAGTAGATACGAGTAAATTTTGCTGAGTTGGTCAATGTCAGATCTTTTATTAATATTATTGTTATCACTGTTAATTGCAACCATTTCTACAAAAAGTCTTTTTGTCAAATTTTGTTCTTGATACAAAATTATTGTAACATCATAATTCATTATGTGATCTTGGTTAACTACATGATCAGATAGTGCACAAGAAAGTTTCTGGAGTCTACAGTCACTTTTATGACCAGTGATTTGAGATTTCAAAATTTTACTCGAAATCCGAAAGTAATTTTGTTACTGGAATATGGTACATTAGTATCTGTATTAACAGTTTCATTGGAAATTGTGTTAAATAATAATTTATTGAGTAAGCTATAGGGATAAGAATTGTTTAACAATATTTTGCATAGTTTTTTTTTAAATTTTGACCCAAAAGAGATGGGTGTACTATTTTATAAACTTTATTCTTCATTCCCAAAATAAAATTTATTTTTGTTTTATATGGATGGTGAAAAAATAATTAATATACTTTTCTGAACTAGTAGATTTGATATGCCAATCCAAAATAAACAAAGCAATCATACTTGCTGGCCACGTGATATTAATGCGAGTTTATTTCGCCAGATAGCGTATTGCTTAGCATTAAAACTCAATACCTGTGTAGAATTTCTGTAACCTAGTAACTTGACACGGTTTGTTTATTTACGTAAAAAAATATAACAAGTTTTATTTTTGTCGGTCGAATTAAAATTAACTTAAATATTAATGATAAAAATAAGTCTTGTTACTGCCAACACTTTAGAAAATTGTTTTGAAGACATTTTAAATGCCACTCGAGAGGCGTCTTTGAGTTTACTTTTTAGAGAAGGTATATGAAATATTTTGTTATTGGAGGATGACAAAAAAACGCACCAAGAACCGATGAAAGTATAATGCTTGCCTATTTTTTTGAGAAGATGAGCTATTTGCTATATATATTTTAGTGTTTTTATACAATGTCTTTCATTATTGTGGGCGAAAGTTCTCAAGGCATCAAGTTTATGATCTACATATTCCATGTTAAAAAGTACCATTCAAATAAACGAAAATGTAGATATTTTACAATACAAAAAGTTACTTGCCTTTTGAAACGTCAAAGCAAAGAAATCAAAATTTTTGACTATGGAAAATATAATAACGATCATATTTTTAAAAGAGGCTTTAGACGATAAGTTTTTATTAATGAAAATGGTACTGATATTTGGTTTAAATTGGGCATGTCGGCGTAAATAATTATTCAACTTGACTGTCAAAGATATTGAAGACACTGAGAAAATTTTGGTAATAACTTTACATAATACCAAAACCAAGAAGAAACGTGTATTTACCGTAGGATCAGAGTGCAACGGATATGAAATGTATCATAAGTATTCACAATTGAGACCCAAACAAGTAAAACACAATAGATTTTTCATTTACTATAATTACGGTAAGTGCACAACACAACCAGTCGGCATCAACAGTTTTGCAAAAATTCCTCAAAAAGTTGCAGAATACTTAAAACTCCCAGATGTATCCAGTAACACTGACCATTGCTTGAGGAGGACGTCTGCCACCTTCCCCGCTGACAGTGGAGCTGACATTCAAACACTCAAAAAGGTTAAAGGATACCTATATCAAGAAAAGCATTGCCAATAAGTTGAAAATTTCAAAAAGTATATTTTATCAGTAAAAACTAGTGGCACCTTAAGATCATTTAGAAATGCAGATGGAGATTCGTAGTAGTTTCCGGGAAGAACAATACCCATTCACAAGAAAAGTGTAAAGATAGATCCCACAAACCACAGAGAAATTACACTGTTGAACTCCATACCAAAACTACTGACAAAAATTCCATCCCAAAAAATTTACAATAAAGTTGGCGTTTCTGAAGAACAACAAGGATTCTGGCCAAATAGATCTACCATAGATGCTATTTTCATCCTGCGAAAATTAGTTGAGAAATCAATAGAGTTTGACAAGCCCATGTTCATATGTTTTGTGGACCTAAAACAGGCATTCGATAGAGTACGGCTAAAGGATGTACTCAGTAAAAAGCACATGAGTCACAAATATATTAACATAATCAAGGAACTTAATAGTTCTTATACAACAAGGATAAAAACCGCACATGGGCTTACGAAGAATATAAAATCAATGTCAGCATTGGACAAGGCGACAGCCTTAGCCCATGTCTATTAAATTTAATAACGGACGAAATTATAGCTAGTGTCAACCAAATGAAAGAGGGGTACAAGATGGGTAATCGAACCATCAGAATCCTTTGCTACGCAGATGATACTATTCTTATAGTGGAAAGTGAAGACGATTTACAGCGCTTCCTACAAAACTTTAAAACCGAAAAGTATAACAGGACAATATAAACAAAGAAAACCCAATCGATGATAATATCTAAGAAACCGATTAGATGTAAACTAGTAGTGAACGATCATATTATCGAACAAGTAATGAACTGTAGATACCTGGGTGTGGAAATAACCAATGACAGAAACCTAGTGCAAGAAACAAAACGGCAGGCAATGTAAGCAGCAGGAATATCAGGTTTTCTGAGAGATATAATCTGGTGGAATAAGTACATAAGTACTGAAAGCAAAATCCGCATTTGTAAGACATGTGTCAGACCCGTGATGACCTACGCAGCTGAGACAAGGGCCGAGACAACAAAGACTAAGCAGATAATGAGATCAACAGAAATAAAAAGACTAAAGACCCTTAGAGGTATTACTCTCAGAGACAGGATCAAAAATGTGGACACACTGGGAGAGCTAGGTGTTCAGGATGTAGTAAGTTGGACAAGAACAAAGCGACGTCTATGTAGAGACCACGTAGATAGGGTGGAGCCAAAACGTATGTTAAAATGGGCGAAAACTCAGAAGCCCAACACCAAACGACCCATAGGAAGACCAAAAAAGCGATGGTACGAGAGCTGGAGCTCCGGATTACAGCAGAGACTGTAACATAAAAAAAAGAAGAAGAAGAAGAAAAACAAATATAATTGAATAATTTTGGTGTTTTAAAGTTTTCAAATTTGAATACTCGTACGAACAATGTTTCCAATAATAATTTTCTGTCAAACTGTGTTTTATTGACAGTGACAAATCTATATAAATTATAAAATGCCACATTATTAAACGATTTTAAATTTAGTAAAATGGCACATTATTAGTCAAAATGCGAAAAGATATATTTCGGTATTATAATAAATAAAAAAAACTTAATTAATAATTTTTTTGTATTTATTTAAATAACGAAATATACAAACTTTTGCACTCTTTTTCCTCGTCAAACTTTTTTCACGTCTATCCCTTAACAAATATAAATTTTATGCCCATAATTCTGTGATCTAACTTCTTACACGTCTGTCCGTTACAGATCTCAATTTTCTACCCAAAAATAGGTCGGCTTTCTTTAATATCTCATTTCATACTCATAACACGTCAGCTCTCTTTAATGTCCAATTTAATACTTACAATAATTTTCATTTCATAACAATATACATTCATAAAAACCTCTGCTATATGTATATTATACACGATTATACAGGGTGATTTTATAAATAACTTTTTAAAACAATTATACCCAAATTTATTGGTTTTTAAAATATTAATTATTTAAACTCCATTCATTTCGTTATAAATAATAATTGGTCAATTTTTACCATTAACATCTATTACTGCTAGACAATTTAATGTTTTTCCAGAAAAATATGTTAAATTTTGTTTTACATGGTGAAATAAAATCAACGTTAATTTTGGATTATAAAAAATACTAAAAACTAATTTTTTTAAAATGGCAAACATATGATTTTTTACCCTGTACAATTCTATAGTAGATTCACAAAAAATATTCTTAACATTTCCCTATACGTAAGTTAATAAACATTTCCCGAGATTTATTTTTTTTTGAATTATTATTTCTAAAATGTTCAGATTTCTATTTTGACTAGTACACACCCTGTATTATTAATATTTTTTAAATAAAGAAACAAAGTGTCAAAAAAGGTGACATGTATTTAGAAGTAATTATATTGCTCACTTATTAGACATCTCTCAAATTATTTCACTAAATTTTTTATCATCAAAATAAATTGTTGCTTATATAACTGATTTGCATTTTTCTAGGGTATTTACTTGATGTATCACTAGATAGTGGTTGCTATTTGATATTTTAAAAAAAGGAGTAGAGGATGTTAACAGAATGCCACTTGGAAACAGCGGAATAACATTTTTCCCCCTAATTTAAAACACGACGTGTTTTTTGTTTTTTTTTGCATTTACGCAAAATTAAAAGTTATGGTTTTAAAATAAAAGCACTTTATAAGTGATAAAATTGCTCGTCTTTATGAAGCTGTTTAAATAAATTTGCTGTTCTTCTTGCACACTTCCCATTTTTTAAAAATACGAAAATAATCTCAACTCGTTCTGCCACTGAATATACAATTTTAAAAGTATTAAAAAAATACCTACATTGATTTACCTTCCATAATTAATGTTAAATTAGTATTAAATCACTAAAGTTTTACAAAATTTGTTTAAATTTACTTTTGATGTAACATAGTCGTTGTGTTTCATTTTTAAGAGGCGTTGAACTTTAAATTAATGAAGCTTTTTTTTGTAAAGACAATGTAAATATAAAAAAAAACATAAATAATCATATGCCTAAATGATTAATTTAAATGCCTTTCTAATGCTGTGCTACACATGGTACATTCCCTATTTTAAAATTTAAAATTAAGGGGTTGGGGAATATGAAGAAAGGCGGATGACAAATGACAAATATCTGTATCATAAAAATGTGTCCCTCTTGGAACGTCTTCGGATCAGTAGGTAAATTTTTACAATTACCTATCCTGATATTAGTGTCATAACCAATGGTTTTAAGAAAGGGTTATACTACTACCCACTAATAAGCAAGTTTATTAAATAAATGATTTAATTTTTTTAAAATTTAAAGCATTATTACAAAACTAAATATCAGTGGTCCGGGTACGACCCGAAAGGTCCAAACGACTAACTTCCCAGTGGAAAGAATGAAAAAATACCATATGTTATGTTGCTATAATTATTATTATTAAAATTATTATAAAAAACGATTTCAAAATGTTTGTAACAAATTACAATTGTCATTAACAATATTCTGTTTATGTCAACCGTATTCTTTTAAACTTTTTCCTATCAATTCATAAGCTGGAGCTATTTTCAATTGTTCATAACAATTGTAATTTTTTTAATAATTATTTTGATTAATAATCATTTATTAGTAACAATATTCAATTGTTATAAACAAGGCTTCATTATTACTAACAATAATTTTTCACTATTATAGCGTCTTTAATGCTATTATCTCCATACTGACACAAGTTTAAAAAATTTTAATTCCTATTTTTGTTTTCTAAAGCTATCTTTTTTTATTTAATATTGTTATCATATTTTTCAAACAAATATTTTTAACATGCAATAACCATATTATTTGAAAGACCTTAAAATTCTGTATTAAAAATAGTATAACTTATAAATTGCAAAATTCAGGTAGTTAACCATTTTTTTTAGTTTTTTTATTCTCCATAAAAAACAGTTTGACCGATTTTGCTGAAAATATAATCAGTTCTGAGTTGCGTAATTATGCGTCGAATGCAATTAGTCCAACGTCGATATCTTTTTTTGTTCTTGAAATAATCGAGACGAACTGGAAAATGGCGACGATCTGAATAATTTTTTTTGTTGTGTTTGTAATTGTCGGGACAAGGTTTGTATGAAACAAAATTTATTTATTTACACTGTTCTACAGAAAATAGATTTTCAATTATAGAACAGAAACAAAGTAAACATTTGCACAATAACAATAAAAAAGCTTAAGAGTAATACACAATTTACATAATCAGACTAACATTAGTAGAAAGCTTGAGACTAACACAACAATATTACTGCTGATAATAATAGCTCTTAATTTGCCTTACATTACAATAGAATATATTAAGCTGGTCACTTATTAGGTTATAGTTGCTACACATAGTATAAACAGGGGAGTTAATTGTTAATTATTTTGTGTAGCATAATGACACTAGAACATTCTCGTCTTCTGTCCAGAGTGAAAAAGCTATGTCTTGACATTAAACTCTCGTATGCCGTGCCAATTGGTGAATAAGTCCAATCTACTTTAAAAGTTAGATATTTCAGAAAGCGTCTTTGGATTGCCTTCAGTTTATAAATATGAACTTGATAATATGGGTTTCAGATACCCGATGCATATTCTAGCTTTGATCTCACAAAAGCATATTAAAGAGTTTTAAGTGTTAAATGGTTAAGTCGCGGCCTACTCTAATTATAAATCTATACATATGGCTTGCTGACGTAGTTATATTGTCTACGGGGTTTTAGAAAGACAGCTCTCGGTCGAAAGTAACTCCAAGATCCTTAAAATTAGATGGTCTGTCTAGAGAATGATTGTCTATTTTAAAGTCAAATATAACTGGATCAGATCTCAATGTATATGACATTACTCAACATTTGGTAGAATTTAATGCTAAATCACCGCTAAGAAAGTGGCAGGTGGGGGTCGACACAAAATCTATTAAAAATGGCCTATGTTAATATAGGATTCATAGTTTTTGGGGTCGCTAAGTTTAATCGTAATATTTATAAAGCAGCCAAGCCAACGTTCGGGTAGGAAAATGACTGCTGGGTCCACTAGTATTACATAAAACAAAATTATAACAGAATAAAAACAATGCTAATTGGATTAAAACTGTAGTAATTTTAATTACTATGCTTATTTTATGTTACTTTTTTATCAACTGGTCTTTAAATGTGCCTAAATATTGAAATTTTAATTTTTTATGTAATCTTATCCCATTTTATTTCAAGTCTTTAATAATCAAGGTGAGTGGGTACCTATTAAAAAATATGTATTGTGTTACTGTAAAATTTAAAAATATTATTTAAAAATGTTTGCATCCCTCAGTCCAAAAATTATCTATAGAAGCACAAAAATTTAAACGTACAACTGCATAAAATAAAATTCAAACAAATGGGAATATGTTACTGCTATCGGTAGGATCTAGCGTTTCCGTATATTTGTTTGTTTTCCATCGAGCAAACGGTAAAAGTCGTCAATGATGGTTTCCATTACCAGTAAAAGCGGAAAATATCAAATAAATAGCGCTTTCCGTACTTGCCTTTCCAATTTAACAGAAAATATTCGCAATTTATTTATTAAAAACTGCTGAAATTTTTCTCTCCTTTGCACAATATTTATCGTTTGCATTAAATTATGGATTTGAACATTTGAATAAAAACATTTTAGTATAAAAATTATAATAACAACGAATAATATAAATCATCATAATTTTTAGACCAACTATTTGCTGATAGTGGTACTAAATGATTTTTTAAGTTTAAGGGGATAAATATTTTGTTGTTTTCAAAAAAAATATTTTAATTTTATACATTAACATTACATAGTGGCAATAGAAATAACGTTTAATAGTCCAGTCACCTCAGGCCATATTTTACGAAGTTTTATTCAAGATGCGCACCCTCTGGCCATTTTTTTATGGGTTGTTTGGATCTACAAGAATATAGTCCTGAGTTTTCGGCCATTGAAAATTAAAAAATGGATATTTTTGAGATAATTTTCTTGGAACGCGTCCTATCGAAAAAAGTTTTTAATAAAATGTATTCATCATAACGTCCTCTGTGAAAAATGTACCAAAAAAAATGCAAACATTGTTAATTAAGCGGTTAATGGCAAATGAAAATAAAAATTCTACATTTCGTTTTTGCAACCGCAATCGGGTGTTTATTAACATATCAGTTTGAAACTCCGACATGACGTAAAGGAGCCAAATACCAAGACAATCGTTCAAGATTTATCGATCTGCAAGGTAAAGTTAAGCAAACATCTGCGATCATCAAAAAATCTTTGCTCTTCAATAGAATTTCCCAACGAAGGCCCACAGGGTGGAAAAAAATCAAGGAGCTTCGTATCATCATGCATAAGCGATTTGGAAAAAAAAATTTGTTAAAAATAGTTAGTTTCTCGGCGATTTTAGATTTTTGCTTATAATCCGACCAAAGTTGCAAAGATATTTGAAAAATTCTTAGACCATTTAACGCGTTTTAAAAAAACAAACAATTTAAAAAAAAATTTAATTACTGCTGAAATATAAATGTGTTTACGTTTGTTTAATTTTTTATTGTCGAGTTCCTCAGCAACCCCTACGCTTCCGGCCATGGGATTCAATAAAATTATTCCCTTAACAAGCAATTATGCCATCAAAGTTATCGATGTATTTCAATGTATTGGAAATAATATCGTGCGCGTGCGATAAAAGTAGGTCTGGGTCGTTACTCGTGAAACGTTATTTTGGAACGGTATTTTTTGATAACGCTACAACGCGTTATACCGATTCTTTTGGCGTTTAACTCCTTTAGTTCGATTGTTTGTCCCTTAATACGCAGGTGTGTTAAGTTTTAATACTTCTGGAATAAAATAAGTAGGATTTATAGCAAAATGACCCGGAACTTTAATTTGTGCAACCTTGTACAGATCTCCAGGATTTTTTCTTATTAAAATTGAATTCAGTTTTTTCTAATTTCCGTACTAACTCCATGATGGTCTTGTGGCCTCATAGACCTATTATCTAGAGGAGACGCAACATTTCATTTTGTCGCAATGATTACATGAGAGTGGCCATGAGTATGACAAAGAATACCAATCGATTCTCTTTGTCCCGTCCTCGTGCTGGCAACGCTGTAACAATATTGTGGAGTTACGGCCACGCTTGTAATCAGTTAAGTGCTGTTTGTTTAAAATGAGAATATATTTACCGGGTAGTATTTAGTTTTTTAGGAGAATATATTTACGAATAGGCGATACTCAGTTTTTAATCAAATTGAAGTGTTGTAGCCTACTAAAAGTATTTTTCTAAACCCCAAAAGTTGGGCGCCAAATTGTGTTACCCTAACTAAACTGTTTTTTTAGTTACAAAAGTGGGGTGCCAATTTTAAAAAACTTACTAATTCCCAAAATGTTGGGCGACAATTTAGTGTTACGTTAAAGTTTTCTTTTTTAAGCCAATCGTGTGTAATGTTATAAGTTACTTTTATAAAACTAAATTATTTCAACTCAAGAGCTGCTTATTGTGTAGCGAACAGTTTTACTTATAGCCGCCGTTAAACTAAATTATTTTATCAAATTAAAGTACTGAAATCGAATTTTAAATAATTTTACCTAACCGTCTGAAATGAAAAAAAACTTAAAAAACTATCATTAATATTAATTGGACCGTGTTTGTAATAAGACAAATAATGGAGAAATCGATTGAATACAACAAGTCAGCGTTTGTATATTTTGTCGATCTAACTAGAGCATTTGACCGTTTTTAGCTGAAAGACGTCTTGTATCTCCTTTATATTAGGCAAATCCCATACAATCTCACCAAAATCAAAGAGATCGTATACACAAAAATAAAATACGAGCTCAAATAGAATAAGACCTCACAGAACCAATACCAGCGGGTAGTGGTATTAGCCAGGAGACTCCCTTAGCCCTACCCTTTTTAATTTAATAATGAAAGAAATTATTTGAAGTGTTCGAGGACTAAAGAAATACAAAATGGATGATGCAGAAATCAAAATAGTGTGTTATACTGACGATGCCGCTCTCATTGCAAAAAATGAAGATGACTTACAAAGGTTATTACATTTATTTAAACTAATAGCCAAGTCTTTAAACATGGAAATATTACCAACCAAAACAAAGTGCTTAACAACATCAAAAATTCGGTACAGTAATCGAGCGGAAAATAAAACGAGAATATCAGAATAGCCTGTAAGGTCAATAACATCAATGACTGAGCATCAAACAGAAAGACGCAATGAAATGAACACATAGGTAGAATGGACAACCGCAGACTTGTGAGAATTGCTCGCGACAAGTTCCCATTGGGACGAAGAAACGTTGGGCGCCCCAGGAAACGATGGAGCGACAGCCTCACGCAAGTGGACGATAATTAAACAGGCGACTCGCCTAATATCAAGAATAAAAAAGAAGAAGATTAATTGGACAAATAAAATGAAATGTATTTTAATTTTTAATTTTATTGTTTAAACTATTTAATTTAACAGCTAAGTAACCTAAAGGAAAAGATTAAAATACTATACTCAGGGTTTCGTGACTCCTTGATTTTTCTATTGGATTAAATTTAGGGTGATGTATAGATTTCTTATGAAATACTACTATAAAATAGATCAGGAAGGTATATAGTTCTTTAAATAACAACGAAAGAAGGATAATATCACCGAATAAGTGTTTCTGAATAGCAGGGAAATGGGTAATGACCTTTTTTGAGTATATCTCAGAAAGTATTGATTTCCACATCGTTTGGTTTTTAGATTCGTGTTTTACGCCTCAAAATAATACCTGTTTATTTTGATATTAAAATCGTCATTGCTACACCACTGGATGAAAATATAGTAAACAATGAGATGTTTCAACTTACTTGTGAAAAAAAACACTGTGGCTTAAATAGTCTGGTTTTTTACACACTTGGCAATGACGAATCATTTCTTCCACTAAATTTCACTACATTTTACCAATAATATGCCGAAAATTACCAATAATACTTTAAAATCTTATTGCAATACCTTCGGCAACAGCGCTACTAATATTTCGTAGTAAACACACATTTTTGCATGTGGAACAATTCAGACAAGCTGTGCGGCGTTTTCACTTATTGAGCAACACATTTCCATGATCTAACGGAATTAAATAGTTCAATGGTTTAACATTCCATAAAATGGGTTGTATTATTCGGGTTGTTATAATTCATGAAATATAAATAAGATATAGCATTATGGTCACAACATTGTTGCAAATATAATTAACAAATACTATAGACGATTTAATAACAATCACAAATATCTTGCCATAATTGGAGAGCAGGCAACATCTCAGCACAACACATTCCAGTCGGCCGAATCAAGATACAATCGCTCAGAAAGCGGGGATGTATGATCGTGTAAATAGTAAATAGTTCCGTCTTCTCTGATAATAGTTCTATGGGTGGTCTATATTTCTATCAGGATGCTTTTCATTAAAGCTCAAGATGCTACCACTACAAATAATGGCTAATTTAACGTCACGAATAGCTTACTAAATATACCATTAATATTTTTAAAACAAAAAAATAAAATGACAAAAAAGGTGACATGTATTCGGAAGTAAGTTAATTGATCGCTGATTGGATATTTACCTATCTGATAGTGCTGTAAGTCGTTTTTTTATGGTCTCATGTTTTTTCACAAAATTTGTTGGTGTTAGCAAAATAAATCGATAGAATAAATTGTTGTTTATATGATTGATTTTCATTTTTTTTGTTTTTTCATTTGATGTAACACAAGGTTAAAAGATTGCTATTTACATTTTAAAGAAAGGGTGGGGTTGTTTAAGCGGTGCCACTTAAAAACAGCATAAATACATTTTTAAATCTCTCCATTGATTTAAAATTCGACTTTTTATTGTTTTTCTTTTATTTACGCAATATTGGTGAAAAGCAGTAACTTACAGTTTTATCTCTGACTACAGATTTTTATTAATTTTGCAAAAAAGTTTCATTTCTGACACGTGTACTATGTACACACTTTCAATTTTTTACATTATAAAAAAGCGATTCACCGACAGTTCAATTTGTTCATTTCTTCGTGTCTGTTTTAACATCTTTCGTAAATCTCTGCATTTTTTTATATTTTAAGTCAAATTTATTTAATTCACATTTTTTAAACTCGGAAAACCACCCGAAATGTAAGTAATCTTTGATGTTGTTTTCTAAAAAGTATTTAAGGGGTAACATCACTGTAAAAATTTCAACAAATCAATTTTTTTCTGCTAAAATGTTGGAGAGTTATGTTAAAAATGATTTTTCGAAAAAAAAAAAAAAGTTATGAGCATCAGACGCTAGGTATCCCACTGCGTGGTCGGGCGCACGCGTATTAGTGTAACAGTATTAGTGTAGCGCATCGAGTACTCGGAGCATTCACTGACTGACACGGCAAGGGAGGCTCGCTTGGCTTATAAATCATCGAGAAAAGAAGAAGAGCAAGGAAATGCCAACTTGGAAACAAGTTTTTCTCGAAACTCCATTTTTTAACACTACCACCACAATTATTCAGCTAATTTTGATCCGATTGAGTTAAAACTTTCATAGAAGCTTTATAACATTATTTTCGAAGGAACTACGTAGGATTTTATTAATAATTTAAAAACTTTGTGTTTTAGGACCGATTTTTAATGATTTTTTTTCGAACTTTCGCCATTTTGTTAAAATTTGATATTTTTTAAAACCCCTTCGTACTTCTCTTGATTTTAGTTTATACATTAATAAAAAACTTAATTTTTATGTTTCAGATCAATAGCGACGACGAAAAGTTGGTGGTAGTGGAGGCCTCTCTGAAAATTCCTATTCATATTATGCTTATAGTTCTGTATTGACGCCATTTTGTTTTTGAACGCTCTGTATAAATTAATTTAAGTACTTCAAAACATGTTTAATAAAGTCATTTAATTAGATTTTGCATCTTATATAAAGTTTTTAAAAAAAATTTCAAAAAGACCTTCAAAAACCGGGCTCTACAGTGGTGTACACCCTTAAAGCATTTTATTTTTTAAAGAATTGGTATTTTATATAATTTATTTTGTTTTTATCATAACTATATTCTAGAATCCCATTGTAATATTATGTATTTTCTTGTTTTTATACTTCGGAGTCCTGAAGATGGAAAAAATAAAGTTTCGAAAATTCGACAATTTAACAATTGGTTTTCTTTAAAATTTCGAACAATCAAAATAAAAGTTAAATATAACAGTAGCCCATACACATTTTTTGTAAGCTTTGCTTTTTACATTTAAAACCCATAAAAACTTTTCTTTTGTTAGTCTTGTTTTGGACATTTCCCTTTGACTGTCTAATCAAATTTGCAAATATTACATAATCAAACAGCATTTCATAAATTACTGAAATGTTCAATTTAGTCAACTGAGTGATAATATGACGCATTTACACGAACCAATTACAGATATAAATGTCAAAATATCAGTTTAATCTGTTGTAATTTATCATTCGTCAATAGGCAGCGTACATACATTGTTAGTTACATGCGATTGTATAGAAGCATAAAATAGGGACTAATTGGGAAAAATACATAATTTTTTGGAAAATGTAAAGGATCTTGGTAAAATCTAATTGGTTTAAAGAATTTTTATAGTTCGTGATATTTTTTAAAAATAGTGTTTAAATTCTTATGCATATGTTGATATTACTTAAACTCGGGAAAAACTTACAACTTTTATTATGTACCGATTTATTATACAGAGTGGACCAAGAGTCTGGAAACGAACAATTATCTCGTAAATTGCTAGTCCGAATTATACAAAATTTGGGATAAGCCTATTTTGACATACAGAAATTCCAGATTTGACATATGCAATGTTGTCAGATTTACCATTTCTCTGATATTATTAGTTACTTTGGTTTTTTAAATACATCACCCTGTATAATCAGTCATTATTAGAATTTCCTCTTCAATACGGGTTTACACTTATGTAATATCTATGATTCTATGTAGTCTAGAAGGTTTTAAATTAATAAAACAGAAGTGTGGCAATGCCTAATTGTATTACTAATTTTTTAGTACAAAAAATTTTCACCCAAATTAAAAAGTAACGATTAAAAGATTACAACAATTTTAACATAATAATTACTTAATCTAGTGTTCAAAATGTGCTCCATTTGTAAGTTGACAGTACCCTAATCAATGGTAGAATGCGTATACCACATTTCTCCATGATTGTTTAGACCTTGACTAGACCCATTAGAGTACATAAAATCATAAGTTGTTCATATGGCTAAACTCGTATTAAAGAGGAGATTTCAATAATGACTAAATATACAGAGTGATGTATTTAAAAAACCAAAGTGATTAATAATATCAGAGAAAGAGCAAATCTGACAACATTGAAAATGTCAAATCTGGAATCCCCGTATCTCAAAATAGGCTTATCCCAAATTAAGTACAATTCGGACTAGCAATTTAGGAGGTAATTGTCCGTTTTCAGACTTTTGGTCCACTCTATATTATTAAAGTGACAACTAGTTACAAACATGATATTAAAACAAAACAACAAACAACAGTCTAGTAAAAACTATTCCAAACAGTTTACATTACATTACAATATTGCTGTTGGGCCATTGGTACAGGCACCTATGTCACCTAGATCTTTTTATCCTCTGTGACTACCGTTGTGTCTTCAAGGCATCAGAATTCCAGTCCACCGGTTTTGGCAAACCGCAGGATTTTTGTTGGCCCTATCTCATTTGGATCACTTGGATCTATTATCAGGCGGCCCCAGGTTTGATCACCAGGTTTGTACACCGCTAGCATAGGGCAGCAACTCAGAATATATATGCTGCTCTCTTTCTCTTCGCTGCATAGTCGGCAGTTTTTTTAGCCACAACTTTAAAGAGGTGCGCCCTTAGTGCGACGTGGCCAGTGAGCAGGCCAGGAGTGCTGCTTAGCCTACTCCAGTTCATCGTCCAAAGTGCGTCTGCCCTCTTCTGGAGAGATTTTTTCACCAGCTGTCATGATGTTTTGCAGCCAGTATTTGCATTTTACTGAGCGATATGTTCTTACTTAAGGATTAGTTTCAATTCATGTTTCGCTCCTGAAATTGGCAATCTGACCAACTGGCTTTTTGGTTTTACCAGGGTCCCATTTTTTGCCAGTTCATCGGCTACCTTATTGTCATTCATCCCTGTGTGCCCAGGAACCAATGCAAGAGTGACCTTTTTTGCAGTCGCTAACTCAGAAAGGGGCTGCACGCAGTCCCACACCACCGATGATGTTGTGGTGCAACTCACGAGGGTCCCAATGGCCACGCGTCTGTCAGTGAGAATATAAATCTCACTGGTGGTCACTCTTTTTTCTGTCAGGTAAATAGCGCACCTGAGTATGGCATAGAACTCACCCTAGAAGACCGAGGCGTAGTTTTCCAGTGACATGCTTCCCCTGTGGTTGCAGGATGCTCCAAAAACACCTGCCCCGTAGCGTCTCTGGTACCCTGATCCGTCATTGTACCATGCTGAACAGTTAGTCGTAATAAAAATATTGTACACGATAAAAATATTGGTTTAAAGTAAGACATCTCCCTGTTTAAGACACTTAATAAAAGTTGTAAAATACTTATATTAACAGTACATTTTGCTTCTAATTGGAAAGTTTTGTAATGACTGTTTAACAAACTGAGAATTTAGAATGTGCTGAATATTTAACAAAAGCTTCGTTTAATTGTCATTATTAAAATATATCACGAACAATTATTTTTAATAATGTTTCTGCAATTTACTGAAGCACCGTTGAGAACATTTTCATCATTTCTTAAACACGTCTTTTAATGCACTGCTGATCAATTTATAGGCATTATTTATATGAGCGACAGCATTATTTTTTTAAATTTTATTTATTTATTTTTTCCTTGTACCTACTAATTCGCAATTTTAGTATCGAGACATTTAAAAGAAAAAATTCAAAATAAAGTTGGTTTTCTTATTTACAGTGCTTTCATTTAAAAATCAGCCAGTCCAAATAACTTTTGATTTTACCTAAATGTAAGAAAAACAGAAAACATGTCGAATTTTAAATCCAGGAGAAGGTTTAAAAATGTTATTCTGCTCTTTCCAAATGGCACTGTTTTAACATGCCCCACTCCTTCTTTAAAATAACAAATGGCAATCCCTACCTTGTAATACATCAAGTAAAAACCAAAGAAAAATTTAAATTAGCTATATAAACAGTAATAATAAAAGTACAGTTTAGATTTAATGGGATGCATATTATATTTCTTAACACAATTATTATTTTGAGCATTAAAGATCATTCACATATCGCTTCTATTCAACAAGTTATTATTCATTTTGGGTTTTTCCGGAAAATAAATTATATATCACTTAATTATTTATGAGATTATGGAAGAGTCTGATATATTTGATCAATTAATCATGACGGAATCAACATTAGTAACGTAATAATTATTAGAAAGCCTTTTATCACCCTATATAACCTAATATTTCCCAAAGTAATAGGATATACCTTCGATTAGTGGTATGATATACCTCTAGGTTGACAAGTCATCTAGTGGTATTAAGTGTAGCTTGTAGTGATGAAATAAAACTTGACAACCTCTAAAAACACATTACCTTTATAAATTGTTTTGCTGCGTGAAGACGAAACTGCCGAACATATACTATGTTCATGCCCCCGGCCTGGTAAGAAGAAAATTCAACGTATTTGGTTATACCAATCTATAACCTAGAACCTAGAAGAATTGTGTCTTCTCTAGGTGCCGTCTCCGCTTCGAAGGTTGGCAATCATCATAGCAATTCTTATTTTTGAGTAACATCGCAATATTTTTATACAAAGAATTCGTAGTTGCTCTGTGTCCCATTTTTAATGGACCACCCGTAATAAACGTTATCATTACCAAAATCGAACATTTATTGTGTGGAAAATAAAATTAAATTTACAGTAAAAGGTTATTTGTCATTATCGATCGTTAAAAAGTCACAAACTAACATAAAACGTGTGGCTTTAAGTTTTATACAACAGGAGTCAGGACAAAGAGAATTTATGAGAGTAGAAAAAAAAACACTTGGCTCTATAGAGCATAAAGGTTTATAAAACCAAAAAAAAAAAACCTTTGAGCATGTTTTGCGAAACAAACAAACCCGTTACATTTATCAGAATAAAAAAAAAATAGGAAGCAGATATTTTATGCTTTTAAATTTTTTTTAATATTGTTGCGTTTTTGTAGATACAGGCTGTAAAATTCCATGACTAGACTAAAAAATACAGTTGTTAAAATAGTAGTACAATTAATTTACAAATACAAAAAATATCAGTGCTCTCCGGTGGTCCGGGTGCGATCCGAGAGGTCCTCACGACCAACTTTCCAGTGAAAAGAACGAAAAAATACCATATGTTTTGTTATTATAATTATTAAAATTATTATAAAAAACGATTTAAAATTGTTTATAACAAATTAAAATTGTCATTAACAATATTTTGTTTATGTCAACTGAATTCTTTCAAACTTTTTTTTATCATTTCATAAGCGAGAGCTATTTTTAATTGTTTATAACAATTGAAATTTTTTTATTATGATGAATAATCATTTGTTAGTAACAATATTCAATTGTTATAAAAGATGTTAATTAATACTAACAATAGTTATTCCCTATTATAGCGTCTTCAATGCTATTCTTTCAATACTGACATACATACATAGATAAATATAGTCACGCCCTTTTCCCGTAGGGGTAGGCAGAGACCACTTCCTTCCACTTCCGCTACGGTTCTTACATACATCTTTTGCTTCCTCTACATTCATCAGTGTTCTCATGCATGCTCGTCGGTTGTTGATATTCTTGACCTGGCCTTTTTTCAAAACAATGTCGATCTGATCGAGATATGTTCGCCGAGGTCAACATCTACCGTCATTTCACACATTAATTTTAGAAAAAATCGAACCAACTATTTTAATATTATAAAATGCCAATTTACATTGTGGGGCCTTTTTGTTTATGATTTGTTAAATGTTTTTAGAAAGACCAGGGAAATAAGGAAATTAAAAATATCTTATATCCCTTTTACTCTTATTAATCTCCCGACTATGCGTATGTTTATATTCATTAATTATCCTATTTACCAATGACCCTGGATATATTTATAGTTAAAATACGTATTATGTCATTCTTAATCTCATAATAGAACTTTATGCAGCTCGGTTCAAAAGCTCTATAACATATGCTTTTAATAGGTGCAATCTTATGAGAAAAGAAATACACAGCTAAAAACTCAATGTTTAAACTGTACCTAGTTAATTATAATTTTGTTAAAAATGACCTGAAAACAAGGTTTTAGCTTGTTAATTAATATGTAAAGTAAAATGTGGCTTTTGAGAATTAAGCATTTTTGGAGGGTATATGTGTTATTTATTTCCTTTTTTGCAATTTCACCATGCACCTTTGATAAATTTAATAAAACTTTACCGTATAGTTATTCCAGCGTGTCGCTTTACAAGTTTTGATGTCTCTAATGAGAAAGCTCCTCATTTTCTTTGTAAAAACCCTCTATCATTCATAATTTAATTAATTTTCCCACGACGCCAAAATCGTCGTAAAGAAATTAATGTTGGGAATTAAAATGTTTGCCAGGTCTGTTAAAAAGCCGTAACAAGTACAATATAAAAAAAAAGTGTGTGTATGTGTGCGTGTGTGTTTGTGTGTACGTGTATGTGTGTGTGTATGTATGTGTACCGCCGAGTATGTATGAGAGAACTAATAAAAGTGGAGGATGCAAAAGATGTGTGTAAGAACGTAGCAAGTGAAAGGAAGTGGTCTCTACCTACCCCTACGGAAAAAAGGCTTGACTTTATGTATGTATGTATGTAAAAGGCTGATTGTACTTAAAATGGCAGCTTGTAGAACTTTTGGGGGAGTGCAGTTGAATTAGTTTTTGCTTTTTGTATTCATTTTTACAAAAAGTCAGTTTTATTTATCCCGAGGTAGCTAGGTATATTTTCAAATTATGACATATTATGGCAAGTCAGATTTAAACATTGCACTGCATGCCCTATATTCCATTTCAATTTTGTACAAGTGGTGTAGGTAATAAATCTACTTTGTCGCTGATTGGCCATAGCCCGTAGTGTAAAGGCTCTTTGTGTAATGCATCCAGTACTCACCAAAAATGTTACATAAAAACAGTCATTAAAAAAAAATTATATATTAAAGAATTTCAGCTGTATGTTTTAGTTAAGAATAAGATTAGGAAAAAGGTTTGAGTTTTTTACCCTTATATAGTTAATTAAAAAAATTCTTGGACTCATTTAAAATTGGTTCTACTTTGCTTGACACCGTATAAATACGAATACATGACTCACATTCGTTACTAAATTAGTCAGGAAACATTAAAGAACCACCGGT
Organism: Agelastica alni; assembly: GCA_950111635.1. Lineage (NCBI taxonomy): Eukaryota > Metazoa > Arthropoda > Insecta > Coleoptera > Chrysomelidae > Agelastica > Agelastica alni. Next base: position 63,394,785 of record OX467711.1, on the reverse strand, counting down.
TTGCCCTTAATAATTAAATGTTTTAACATCAATCTAATTAAGGTCTGGATAAAATGAGAGTTAATTTGATCTATAACTTTAATAAATGTTATCTATTAATTAATTTTAACCAGAAATCTACAAAAAATAAAAAAAATATTGCAAATAAGATATAATTATCCTATCAGACAGCCAAGCAACCATTAATGTTTTGATCTCCAATTTATTCAGCTCAAGGATGATCTGGCAGTTTTTTAAAAAACTAAATAAACTTTAAGGAAAAATAGGACAAAACATGTATCCATATTCTCTTAGTTCATTAATCTGCAAAACTCGAGTGCACGGTAATCGGGAGCACATTAAATAAAAAAAAGATTTAAATTAAAAAAAAAAGAGTCATAGCACTGAAGGAAATGCCTTAGTCATTAAGAAATTCTGAAGGTGACACCTCCATCACCAATCATTCAATCTGGCGATTAAAATTTAATCGTGGAATTCCACACAGCGTGACGTAATCCTCAAGGGGGTTACAAAATTTTACCTTGATTAATAGTATTCTGATAGGCTGCCGGTCAATCTTAATCTAGATAAGGGTCGGATCCTACTCGTACAAAAGAAAAATTAATTTGGGCTCCTTTTCGGAAGTTTCGCTCTCAAACCCGGATTATAAAAAATCGAGAAAGATAGTAATGAAATATACTGCCAACCAAAAAAACATACGAAATCATTAAAATTTAATCTTTTTTTTCTTGATATACAAAAAATTAAACTACTTATAAATGATAATATTTACTAGTTTGTTAAATAGCTTGGTTACTTTTTTAATTATTAAACTGTAAAAAAAATAATTAAATTTTTAATTAAAATTTTTAATACCTTTAAATTTTTTAGAACTGGACTAGGATATTTGTAACTTTTTTAACTGTACTATATTAATGCGCAAAAAAATTTCTTTCAGAAAAAAAAAAGGAAATTCCGAAATGGTATGGAGCAATAAATTATTTTTTTAGTGCTGTTACATAGGCGTACATAATTGGGTTGGTTAAAAATTGAAAAATGTATTTTTCTAAATTTGAAACATAATCCTATAAAACATGCGAAGGCCAGTAATGACCTACGGAGCAAAAACAAGAGCCGATATGTCAAAAACCAAAAGAATGCTCAGAACAACAGAGATAAAAACAATACGCGCAAAAATAGGCAACACCTTTCTGGATAAGGATTGGAACTAAGACATAAGAAGACAAACTGACACCAGTGATATCGTATGATGGTGCAGAGCTTGACGAAGAAACTGGAACGCACACGTCAGTATTATGAATGAAGACAGATTACCACAAATCGTCAGAGACAACATACCAACAGGAAGAAGAACCCTTGGCAGACCATCAAAAAGATGGAGAGACAGCTGACAGTCCACCTCACAGAAAAAAATTAGTGAACTATAGGCGGCCTTCTACAAGTGGAAGAAAAAAAAAACATAAAGTGATATTTTTTGTGACTGCTACGTGTAACGAAAGACGTCTTTTCCTAACTAATTAAAAAATGGATTCCTTTATTAACGTAGTAAGGAAATGAAACGTCTTTAGTTACGAAAAATGTTTTGCTGTGTCTATTGTCCAATACTTAAGTAAAAGGGTGATCTCAAATGGTAGGAGGATGTATCTTTGAGGTAGAACACATGTAAATACACCTGAAGAATTAACATTAATGTCAAAGCCTGTATGCCTCGTGTTAAGTGTTGTGTCGTCACTTAAACCTTTTGTGTCAATTAAAATGGCTAATTTAGTTTTTGCTCCAGTGAAACGAAAAGATAATTCTTAATATACATAACGCCCTTAAAAACCAAAATCCTCTGTATAGTGTTGATACTGAGGTGAAAATATGTTCGCGAATGACGGAAGTTTTAAAATCATCAATATACGAATTGGGAAGTGAAAAAAAAAGTGGGGTTTCGCAGCCACCTACACCATCCCCAGAAAGAAAAACTGTGCATTTTGATGAAACTACAAACTTGAAATTAGAACAGTGCATTCGTTTTATTTCAAGAAAAAAATACAAAACCGTGACAACATTCTAGTAGCCTTGGAAGATGACCAAAATATGCCTCCAACAATAAACAGAAAGAAATTGTGGGAAACTTTAAAATAAATGAATTTCAACTGGGAAAAATAAAATATAAAATTGGTCTTGATCGAAAGATATAAATTTATTTGCCAAAGGAGACATTATTTTGGACAGATAAAACATGTTTAAAGTGAGAATAGAAATATTTATCATTTGGACGAAACTTAGCTCAATGAAGAATATACTGTTGGAAAGATGTCATCATTATTATCATCATTCAGCCCTTAGTGTCCACTGTTGAACATAGGCCTCCCTAATCATTTTTCATTCCAATCGATTTTGTGCTGTTTGTATCCAGTTGCTGCGGGTCCTTTTAATATCGTCCGACCAACGCGTAGGTGGTCTTCCTCTACTTCGCTTCTCCGTTCTAGGTGTCCACTCAAGAAGTCTCTTTTCCCATCGATTATCCCGCATCCGTGCAACGTGGCCAGCCCAGTTCCACTTAAGCTTAGCGATAGCTCCAACAACATCGCTGACACCGGTTCTTAAGCGCAAATATTTGTTTTTTATGTGGTCCTTCAAGGTCACACCAAGCATGGATCTCTCCATTTTCCTTCGTGTAACTCTAAGTTTCTTAGCTGTTGCTGTTGTTAGTGTTGGGGTTTCTGAGCTATATGTCATCACTGGCAGCACGTACTGATCGAAAACCCTTCTTTTTAGATTGACGGAGATGTCACTCTTGAAAACGTCTTTAAGTCTTCCGAAAGCTACCCATGAGAGAGTGAGCCATCTCTTTAGTTCGCATGTCCGGTTATCCCTTGAGATGTTGACCTCATGGCCAAGGTAAACATATCTATCTACCATTTGAATTTCAGGTCCGCCAATCTTCAAGCCACAGCTGGGAACAAGGTTTGTCATGATTTTGTTTTTGCCATATTGTATTAATACCGACTTATCCACACACCTTTAGCACCTTCTAGATTGTCCGAGAGTAGCACTATATCATCTGCAAAACGTAAGTTGTTTAGGTTCTTGCCATCTATGTTTATTCCTCTCTGACTCCAGTCCAACTGTTTAAATGCACTCTCCACGACTGTAATAAACAGCTTTGGTGACATAGTGTCGCCTTGCCGAACACCACGTTCAATAGTTATGAGATTGGTATTTTCATGTAGTTTTACCGTCATTGTTGCATTTTTGTAGATATTGTGGATTAGTTTGGTTTATCGGTAGTTGACTCTTCTTTCCTGAAGTGCATTTCACAATGCATTTAGCTCTATTGTATCGAAGGCTTTGTGGAAGTCCACGAATGTCTTTACTAAAGCTCTGTTGTATTTGATTGTCTTTTCTATAAGTGTTTTGACGCTTTGAAGGTGGTCATTTGTTTTAAAATCACGACGAAAGCCTGCCTGTTCTACAGGTTGATAGATATCCAATTTATTTTCCAGTGGAAAGATGTGGCTTGACAAAAATATTTCCAGTTATCGTCAAGCATTATTAGAAGGTTGGTCCACTGAACTAAAGTCATCATCTGAAAAAAAAAAGCAAATGATTATTACCCACATTGGAAGTGTTTTGTTGAGGGCGGTTTGTAAATTTTTTAGTCAGCTTGAAGTTATGACCAGCGATGTATTCAAAAAATATTTTAGTTAGACCTTATTATAATTATGATATTCCACAAGAAAACCCAATAAATGGTAATAGCCAAGAGCCCCATCAGATGTAAACTAATGGTTAACGAACACAGAATAAACCAAGTAATGAATTTCAACTACCTCGGAATACATGTATCGTACAGCAGACATACCACGAAGGAAGTAAAGACACAAGCCAACAAAGTGGCAAGAATATCAGGATACCTGAGGAATATAATATGGAGAAACAAATACATAAGCGTGGAAAGTAGAATACGAATATATAGAACATGTGTAAGGCTAGTGCTAACATACGCAGCCGAAACAAGGGCAGAGACATCAAATACGAAAATACTTATGAGAACAAAAGAAATTAAGGTGCTGAGAACTATAAGAGGAATCTTACTAAGAAATATAATAGGGAATGATGACACACTGAGAGGAAAGGGAGTTCAGGATGTGGTAAGATGGACACGAGCATGACGTCGAGGATAGAGAGACCACGTCGATAAAATGAACACAGGAAGGATGGGCAAAAAAACAGAAACCCAATACAAAGACACCACCAGCAAGACCACCGAAAAAATGGCACGGCAGCTAGACGTCCACATCACAGGAGCTAGGACGACAAATTAAACAGGATCATGTTGTACAGCAAAATGAAGAAAAAGAAGAAGTAAACCTTATTTCACCTAATTATGTGTTAGTGATAGACAATGCGAGTCATCATTCTGGAAAAACTGACAAAATACCGACTAGTTCATGGAGAAAAGCATACGTTATTAAGTGGCTTAGACAGAAAAGCGTAATATTTGACAAAAGTGTGGTGAAAAAGAAACTGTTGTTTATGGTGTCTTTAAATAAAGCTTGCTTTACGGAGTATGTAGTTGACAAAATTGCATAGAAACGAAAATGTTGCTATTCTTCGTCTGCCCCCATATCACTGCGAACTAAATATTTAAATTCTCTTTCAGGAATCGTTAAAAAATATCGATTCCAAAAAATGGCGTAAGTGTGTTGAGCATGTAATAACAAAAGAAAAGAAAATGTGAAAACTGGGCCATTTTATTGACTTTTCTGTAAACACGAAAAAAATTTTGTCCATAAAACGGATACATGTTAAAAAATTGGGATTGAGGGCTGTCCTTGCTTGTAATATTTGCAAAAAATCCACTCTAACCGGTAGATCGTCTGGCAAGAGCTCTTGGACTTGAATGTTATGATAAGGATGTAGCTGCTGCTCTTTAAGTATTCTCCAAGTACTTGAAAAAGACGTATTTGTTTGTCTTACCATATTCCTTACGCTAACTGTTGGATCTTGATCAACTAAAATTAAAAAAAAAATTTATTATTAATGGTTCTTGTTGTTCTTGGACTACCAGAATTTTTTTTATAATACATTCCCAGTTGCTCGACAACGTCGTTCAATGGCTCTAAATGTTTTTTTACTTGGTAATTTTCTTTAAGTAAACTTTTCTACATAACAGTTGCACTAGAGTTTCTTACACTCGCCTAAGGTTTATAACATGTCGGTATATTCAACACTTTAGTACATTTTAATTAACAATATCTAATCCTACAAATAACATGATTTTAAAAATCTAATTGTTGTTGACTTATCGTCATAACTATCAATAAATGTCAGTTTTTCATGGCAAAATTAGAGAAAATTAAGATATACCTATCAGAATGGATTTTTGTGAAACGTTACAAGAAAGGAAAGCCCTCCATCCCAATTTTTTAACATATATCCTTTTTATGGATGAGGTCTTGTTTACGCGACAAAAAATTTTTAATTCACATAATACAGACTAATTAATAATAATAATTAATAACTTTATCATTACTTTATACCAGCATCGGTTATTACTTCACCATTTTTAAATTAAAATATTCCGAAAAAGGTACACAGTATCGAGTTTTACCAAATTACCTTTTTGGTTTAAAACTGAATAATGTTTAACTTTAACTAAAATTTTGATTAATAAATCTAACCTTAAAAAAGTTATGTTCAATAATACTTGGTACAAACCATGTAACTAGCGCCCTCTATGAGAGTCAAATATAAAAACAAATTCATGGAATATATCAGCTTTTAAAACATTTTCGTATAAAATTTAATACAATGTTTCTAGTAGTTTTGGCAAAATCGTAATAAATGTTTATAATTTATTTTTCTTCAACGCCGTTTATCTTGAATACGGATGACATTACGAAAATTTTTTAATAAGCAAACCTCAATTATTTTTCAGTTTTCTACCTATCCTAGAGACGGAGTCACCTTTTTTTGAAAAACCCTGTATTTTATGTAATGTATTTTAAAAAAATGTTACATATTTTAAGGTATTTACATTAATTAAAAAGTAATATATAATAAACCCGTTTGCCAATTTTAATTAATTAAAATTCAATAATTTTAATATTTAATAAATAAATAAATAAAAGAAAATTTGTACCTGCTTTATGCGTATGTATATTGCTCAATATAATAAGTAATCGATGACCCTGAATGTTTACGTTTTCTTAAAACTAGAACTTTAAGCATATAGTTAAGGTCACGTCCATGAATTAAAATGTCTGACGACGTTACTTTGGATTTTTTATACATATGATGACTACGTGAAAATTCTTTAATATTCACTAAGGAATTTAAATAGAGTAGGGATGAGGAATATATTGTCGCCGGAACTTTTTGTGTGCGTTGATGAAAAAAAAAATTATATAGTTTGTAAAATAATTGTAGTTTTACAACTGCGTGTCATTTATAATCCATAATTTTTACCCAAGTCATAAATCTTATTTTTCTATTGGTTTTAAATAAAACATAATTATAAAGAAAACTAAGAGTTACAATTCAAACAAAAGTTAAAAAAAACTAACTTTTTTTATTACCAGTTATCACCTTTGAGGTATTCCTTGTAATTTAAAAAACAGTATAACGAACCTTTAATTTGGATATTAACGTGACATTTGGTGACTTTTGTAATTTAAAAGATATATTTATAATGTCACAAAATGGTGTCTGGATTTTAAATTTATTAACTATACCTGAGATTTTCTGGTTACTATATTGAAAATGATAAGCGCAGGTTATGGTTAATTAAATGAAACACGTATTGTTGGTTCTTTGTATATTCTATTTTGTATTGTCAATCAGAACAGTATGAATATTTACAAGAGACTAAAATTACTTTTATTATTTTGAAATACCCTTCCTCACTAAATTAGAGGGCCGATAAATATGGAGACCAGATGTTTATTGATTTTAATCTCTGGGGTGGTCTCCCTTACCTAACGGTTTATTTTATTACACCGCTTTAGTAAGTATCAAGAGTTTTATTTTTGCATCATAAACATTATTTATTTTTTAACACTCCCACTCAAAAACAAAACGAATAAAAATTTATTTATACTATTCAGTTAACTACAAAATTATATACAAAAGAATTAACATTAATAATGGCTATTGTTTGCCATAGCGCTCCGGGGCGACTTACTAATGATTGGTAGTGTCATTTGACTTACAAGTAAGGAAAACCCTAATCATCACCATGCAAACCAATATTATATCTTATAAAACAAAACTTTTCTGCTGAAAGTGGTTTTGTGAAGGCATCTGCGAGTTGCTCCACTGTTGAAATATATTTTAGGATTTATTTTATTTTGTAATACTTGATCTCGAGAGAAATGATATTTTATGTCAATATGCTTGGTTCTTTTATGGTTTGTGGGATTATTGGCTATACTTATGCAGCTGGTATTATCTTCAAAAATTGGGATCGGTGATAATATATTTAATTTTAGACCAGATAATAACTGTTTTAACCATACGGCTTCTTTAACACATTCAAAAAGAGCCATATATTCAGCTTCAGTTGAAGACGCAGCTACTGAATTTTGTCTTCTTGAATTCCAAGAAATTGTATAATTTCCAAAAGCTTTAAATAAATACCCCGTGGTACTCTTCCTATCTTGATCATTATTTCCCCAATCAGAATCCACGTAACCTTTAAGAACATTGACACAATTATAATTTTTGTTATAAGTAAGTTTAAGGTTTACAGAACCTTTAATATACCTTAATACCCTTTTTAAGCATGTCCAAAATTCTTTATTAGATTTACTTTGGTATCTACTTAATATATTTATTGCTATACAAAGATCGGGACGCGTGCATAGCATCGCCTACATTAAGCAACTTATTACATTTCTACAGGGTGTTTCATATGTCTCATTGCTGTTTAATTTACTGTAATTTTTTTTTTTTTTTTTTTTTTTTTTTTTTTTTTTTTTTTTTTTTATGAAAATAGTCGCAAAAAGGGTAGACCTATCGTGTGGGCCGTGGACGGCCCGCACTGCGACTATTTGAAGGGGAAAGGATTATAGAAAGAAAATGATTGTGGACACGCTTTTTAAAAAGTTGCAGGTCATAGTTCTCTTCTCTGGAAAAACTGATTTTGGAAGCTTATTCCATTCCGTAGCAGCACTGTAAAAGATGGATTCTTGATAAAGATTGGTCCTTGTAGTGTCAAGCTTGAGAGTAAATGTGTGAGACTGATCAGTGTGCTGAGTTCTTCGGCCGAATGTGGCCACTGGTGGTACAAGAGTTTTTTTTCTCTGGAGCATCTGCCATGGAAATATCTGTAGAGCTTTGACTGGTCTGCAACTCTTCTTTTATGTTCAAGAAGGTGAAGGGTATCTGTGAGAGTTGTGCTGTTTATCAAGCGAATGGCTCTTTTCTGAATGGAATCTAGAAGACGAAGAGAATGCCTTGGTGCTGAACCCCAAATATGCGAGCAATACTCCGGTAGAGGTCGGTTTTGAGCCTTGTACGTCATCAACAGTTGATCAGGAGTAAAAATCTTTCTGGCTTTTCACAGAAAACCTAGCCTCTGGCTTGCCGACTTTGCGATGTTAGCAACATGGTCATGCCAAGACATATTATTGGACACCGTGACTCCCAAAATCGAGATGGAGGGACTTGGTTCAAGGGTATTTCCGGACATTGTGATCGGATGATTTGAGGAATTCACTTTCTTGGAAAACGTGGCACTTTGTGTTTTTTGGGCGTTAAACTGAACAAAATTGTTGGTTCCCCACTCGACGATTGCTTTAAGATCTCTATTGATGATATCAACCTGTTCCTGCCTGAGTCTATTTGTATCATTCACCGAAAGTGATCGATAGGATGTGAAAGTTGAGACAAGTGTGCTATCATCTGCGAAACTGTAAATGGGGTTCGTGGTGGTTTTCAAGAGGTCGTTGATGTGTAAAAGAAATAAGGTGGGGGACAGGATGGAACCCTGGGGGACCCCGGCATTAGTTTTAAACGCATCAGAAGAAATACCGTCAACTGCCACATGTAAGAAGCGATCTTGCATGAAGTTTAAGAGCCATTGGCGCAGTTTGGTTGGGAGACCGTAGGCAGATAATTTACTTAACAATGCCTGGTGCCAAACGCGGTCAAAGGCTTTAGATATATCCAAGGCTATTGCACGGGATTCACCAAACTTTTCAATCTGGCAGTTGATGAAGAAAACCCAACGATAATAATATCGGACTCAAAAAGAGCTCTTCAAAAAAAAGCAAAACCAGGGATCAACTTAAAATGTCTAGAAATTGTCCTTAAAACCAAAGAGAGCCTCCAACAAGCAAAGGATCGAAACATACAAATAATACTGATGTGGGTACCAAGCCATTTGGAAATAAAAATATTTACGGGCATATGGGTACATTAAAAGGAAGAAATTATGTTTAAATTAAAGAACTGACAAAAACACAATATAAAATACAATACAAGTGAACATATAACCACAATGTGTAGAATGAGAACTGGTTACTGCTTAACACCTATTGTTGTAAAGGGGAGAAAAAGCGGATTTTAATTTCATAAAAAAAACATAACTTTGATCTGGCACCACGTTATAAAACACTTTGTAACATTGTAACAAAATTTGAAATTTGAAGTTTAAAACTGCCTACAATTTTAATATACACATTTTTTTTGGCACTTTGTGTTTTTTGGGCGTTGAACTGAACAAGATTGTTGGTTCCCCACTTGACGATTGCTTTAAGATCCACCTGTTCCTGCCTGAGTTTATTTGTATCATTCACCGAAAGTGATCAATAGGATGTGAAAGTTGAGACAAGTGTGCTATCGTCTGCGAAACTGTAAATGGGGTTCGTGGTGGTTTTTAAGAAGTCGTTGATGTGTAAAAGAAATAAGGTGAGGGACAAAATGGAACTCTGGGGGACCCAGGTGTATCAACAGCTTTACTATCAGACATATTGAATTTATTTAAAACTGTTTTCAAATAACAGCTTTGATCCAAAGTAATCTTATTTTCATATCTTTAAATTTTTATTCCTTAGAAAAGTTTTACATCTTTTAAATTATTCATTTTAAAATATTTCATTAAATAATTTTTAAAGTTACTCATTGTATTTTCATCACCTGTACAAATTAAAAGATCATCAACATAAAGAATAACATATATATTTTTCTCTAAAACACCTTTGTCGAGAAAATATAAGCACGGATCTACCGCTGAACTTTTAAAATTGAGTTTTTTTTTAATTGTTTTATCAAAATGTTCAAACCAACATCTTGATGATTGTTTTAAGCCATAAATTGATTTGTTTTATTTACATACTTTGCCACTATCTACTTTTATGCCCTCAGGAACCTTCATGTAGATTTCTTCCTGTAATATTCCATTTAAAAATGCGGTTTTTACATCCATGTGATGGATTAGTAATTTATATTGATTTGAAAATGCTAAGAGGAATCTAAAGGTAGATATACGCGCAACTGGCGCATAAGTTTCATTATAATCACTCAAGTATTGTTGACTAAAACCTCTTGCAACTAATCTTGCCTTATACTTTATAGGATTTCCATGTTCATCAATTTTAATAGTAAATACCCACTTATAGTCAACAATATTTTTATTAATAGGTTTATCTACTAACGACCATGTTTTGTTTAAAAGAAGAGACTTAATTTCATCCTTTATGGCAAGCTCCCACTGTTTCCGATCCTCTCTTACTTTAATTTCATTGTAAGAATTTGGTAGTGTTAACAAGTGTGTGTGCATTAAGTATAATATTATTCGTATACCCTTTTATATTTGGATCTGGATAATCAGTATGGAGAGGCCGAGGCATGTTTTTGATTCTTTCACTTCTTCTTAAATTTTCAAAAGGGGATTCATCTGTTTGTGTTTCGCCTTGAATATTTTTGTGTTTAGAATTAACTAATTTTTCTGAGTTTAAGTCAGTTTTCTTAGTTTTCGGTAGCAAGGTTGTATTTGTATCACCTTGTGTAGATCTGGTAATTTTGAAAGTAGTCTCGTCAACAATTACGTCTCGAGCCACAAGAAAACTTTCCGATTCCACATTCCATACTTTATATCCATTTGGAGAATATCCAACTAGGATTCCTTTAAATAATTTTTCATCAAATTTTGTTTTCCTAGTTTTAATATGGACATAATCAGTAAAGCCAAATATTTTTTTAAAAACTCCAATCTGGGCTTTTTACTATGCCACAGTTCATATGGTGTTTTATTTTCATGCAGAGCAGCAGTTGGTAACATATTAGTAAGATATGTGGCTGTTAAGACAGCTTCTTCCCAAAAAGATTTTTCCAAACCTGCTGTAACGATAATCGAACGTCCCTTTTCGGTTATTGTTCGATTCATTCGTTCTGCCACACCATTTTGTTGGGGTGTATGTGGTACAGTTAAATGGAAAGTGATACCTTTCTGAACACAATATTCTTTAAAATCATTTGATAAATATTCACCGCCATTATCACAATAAAGATAAACTTTTTTATTATTAAAATGTGCTTCACTTTTTGCGACAAAGTCATTAAATACATTTAAGACTTGTGATTTGAATTCTAATAAATAAATCACTGTATAATGTGTGAAGTCATCAATAAAAGTTACAAAATAGTTTTATTGTCAATAGTAGCTGGTGTTATTGGGCCACAAACATCAGAGTAAATGATAAATAAAGGTCGTTTTACATGGTTTTTTTATTTTAGATTTTTGAAAAGGCAATCTGCATTGTTTTCCGTAAATACAAGCTTCACATTTATTATCTACAGGATTTATACTACTTATATGGTTTACGTCGTCTACCATTTTACCATTTTTAATTTTAAAAAAGATTGACGACTTATATGACCTAGACGGTCATGCCATAGTTGGTAGGTTTTAGTATTAATTATATTTAAATTATTCCCATGGTTTTTAGATATTTTAAAGTTTATACCTATTAAACCATTTACGGGCTTACCTGTGGCTACAGTTTTACCTTCTTTCTTAATTCTAACACCGTCTTGGTCGAAAATTATGGTCATTCCATTTTCTTGTTATCGTGATACTGATATTAAATTGTGCGTAGCTTCTGCTACAAAGAGTACATTTTCCAGTCTGCCCCTAATACCAAGATTGCTGATGACGTCAATTGATCCTTGTTTTGTTTGTTTTGAAGTTCATGAATTTCGGTAAACAGATTTTCTTGATTCACAATATGATCGGTAGCTCCAGAATCAAGAAGAAATAAAATTTCATTGCTGTTTTCAAGCAACATATTTTTATGGGTGCTCATCATGAAAGCGAATCCTTGGTTTTCATCAGGTGTATGTTTGGAGAGAACTGCTTGAATTGTGGCTTGTTTTTCAATCATTTGCTTGTAAAAATAGCAATCCCGTTTTAAATGATTCCTCCTTCCACATTTTATGTTTGATGACTTATTTGGAGAGTGTTGTTTGAACTTTTTAAATCTTTCTTGAAATTTTTGGTTCTTTTGATGCCAATTCTATTATATTGCCTCTTATTAGAAGTATTTTTAAAACAATTTTCTTCAGTCATTCTTGATTTAGAATAGTTATTATTTAATTGAAGAACTTTTAAACTTGCTGTTGTTGTATCTTTTTTCAGTTTCACTTCATGATCAAGTAGTCTTGTTTTGACGAAAGGCCGTAATTACACCATCATAACTAGAGAGTAAAGTAAGTAGAAGGTGTGAAATTTTATCCATCTCGTCTAATTTAGCGCCTGCAGAAAGTAATTCGGTAATTAGGTCGTCAAAAAATGTATAGTATTGCAATAGACTCATGTCACTGCGAAATTTTAAGCTCAGTAGGTATTTTCTTAAAGCCAGTTGAGTAGCCAAACTTTTCCTTTCATATATCTCATCCAGACTTTTAAGTATCTCTCTAGCCATTAAATTACCTTTTGCAAATCCCAAAAATGAATCACTTAAATAATCCACAATAACACCTTTTGCACTTAGATTTTGTTTTTGCCATATATCACTAGGTAACTCAGGTATTTCTTGATCTATTACGTTTATAAGGTTTAACTCCGACAATAACGACTTTGCACGAAATTTCCAAACACCGTACCGTTCACCGTTAAATTGCTGAATGTTTCGCTTGTTTTTGCTATCTATGTTTTAAAGTTTATTCACTAGGTAAATCTCGAAAAAAAAGAAAACTTTATACTTTACGCGAGCCTGGGCCCATAACCTATTGAAAATTATAAGCGCAGGTTATGGTTAATTAAATGAAACACGTATGGTTGGTTCTTTGTATATTCTATTTTGTATTGTCGATCAGAACAGTATGAATATTTACAAAAGACTAAAATTACTTTTATTATTTTGAAATACCCTTCCTCACTAAATTAGAGGGCCGATAAATATGGAGACCAGATGTTTATTGATTTTAATCTCTGGGGTGGTCTCCCTTACCTAACGGTTTATTTTATTACACCGCTTTAGTAAGTATCAAGAGTTTTATTTTTGCATCATAAACAATATTTATTTTTCAACAACTAAAAGCAGATATATTCAATATTAATCAAAATTAAAATTTTCAAAATGCACAAACTAATTTTAAATGTTTCTGCTACCATTTACGGCTGTAAACAAGCGAACTTGCAGGTGTTTTAAATTGAAAATACACATATTTTTAAAAATATTTAATACACATAACACAAACCAAAAAGAAATGAATCTATATTGACTTTTAATTAGTATTTAAAAAAAAACTAAATCAAAACGCCAGGGTTGGCTTAGTTATGCTAACCAACAACTGAACAAATCAAAAAGCACATGAAACGGCAAATTTCCGTTACAATAAGCGGAATGAGCAGTTTCACTAAAATTTTAAAATTATAAAGGTACATTATTAGGGAAGATAAAATAAACATTATGATGGCTGACTATTGTTGGAGCATTTGGCAGAATGTAGATTGTAGGGTGGGTCGTGAAGGCCATGCTGCTTATCAACACTTCGACCTATCAGATCTTTTGTGCATAACCCTTAATCTATTCGAGGCCCGGGATTCCGAGACCTCGAGTAAAGTTTATCAGTTTTCTGGGGGCTAAGTTTCTGACATCGAAGGGTATTAGGAAGGCCCCTTCCAGAAACTTGAGCCTCTTGCAGAAAAGCGCTGGTCATTCGCAAAGCAAATGTTCTGCAGTTTCAGCGAAGTTTTCGCAGTAGCGGCAACTATCACTCTCTGTTTTGCCCATCTTTTGTAAGTGGTACCTTAAAGGGCAGTGTCCAGTGAGGAGTCCCGTCACCAGTTTCAAGTCTTTTTTGTCCAACTCGAGAAGCTGTTTAGCTTTCTTTGGCAAAAGACTTACTAGCCTTTTCGCTTGCCTTTGTCCTGGAACTTTATGCCAGTAAGATTTAAGCATTTGGCAAGATTTTTTACACATTATATGAATATGTTTACCATTTAGTTTATAAATAATACTACAGATATAGACAAAAATTAAATTATAGTATACGGCATTTGTATGGCTTTTGGAACAAAGAAAAGTATCCTGTAAAACTAATGTGATAGACAAAACGGATCGTTTTTGGATTCAGGTGGACAAAGCTAAAAGTGTTGGTATCTAAAAGCTGTACCGTTTAAAAATATTATTAAGGATTGTGGTCAGCAAGTATGCCGCTGTAGCCATCATTTGCCTGATGCAATAGTGCGGTTTTTCGGTGTCATCAAACGAGCGGTTGATTTTTTATCGCTATTATTATTATCCACTTAATAAAAAAAACTGTGATAGTTATACATAATTATTGTTCATAATTTGAATACGACCAAACAATTGCCATAAAAAATGGAGTTTATCTAATTAAGACAAGATTCCAATCATTTCCTTTCATTTTAGTCAAGCAAATATTTTTTATATTTAGTTTTGAATTTATTGGCATTTAATTATTTAAATGAGAATTAAAGCACTGCGAGCTTATTTTTAAATCGAATATTCAAATTGTAAATGTCTGTACGTTATGTAATTTTCCTATGTAAATAGGAAGGCTTTTTTGTTAAAATTATTTTATGGAAATGACTGATTGCGTGAAATACCCTTCTTTCTTCCATGTTTAACCATCTAATTTCTTTAAGTTTATATGAGATTTTTGTCACCGACAAATACCAAAAACTAATCTGAGGCACGAGTTCTGAACTTTTTGAATTTTGTTTTTATATGGAGTTTTATGTGGAGTGGTAGAATGGACAACCACATACTTGTGAGAATGGCTCGTGACAAGTCTCCATTGGGACGAAGAGACGTTGGCACCCCAGGAAACGATGGAGCGACAGCCTCACGCAAGCGGACGATAATTAAACAGGTGACTCGCCTAAAATCAAGAATGAAAAAGAAGATGTTAGACATAGGACATAAAGATCATCTGCATAATTAAAAACTAAAAACACTAAAGATTCACGTAATGATTTTTTCCTAAGATAAGGCAGAAAATATCGGTTGCCATAAATGTTTTTAATGTAGAGTAAGCACGTTTTAGAAGTTTATTTCTGAACTTTTTAAATCTTAGCCCTACATCCATCAAGACACCAAGATTTTCTGCTTCACTAACAATAACTTGTAATTCATTGTGAATGCAGATACTTAAAGAATCAGTCACTTTGGAATGATGATATTTTGGACCAAATAACATACCATCTGATTTACTGGATAATAACATGCATGATCTTCAACACCTAGTAAGCCTTTGAAATGTGGATACCACAGAGTATTTAAAATTCCATGGACGGCACGAGAAATAAATGAGAACGATATTAGAAGAATAAAGAAAGACAGAGAACTACTAACGACAATCAAGAAAAGAAAAACAGCGTACCTAGGACACATAATGCGTAACACAAAATACCAATTATTACAACTAATTATCGAAGGAAGGTACGAAGGTAAGAGAGGAATAAAAAGGAAAAAGATGTAATGGTTACGCAATGTAAGACAATGGACCGGACTGAGAACGATAGATGACCTAATACATACATTAAGAAATTGGAATAAAATAAAAAATGTGGTCGCAAACATTCAGTAATGGATACGCATGAGAAGAAGATTTACTGAAGTTTTTAAATAAACAATGGCTCGCAGCCAGGTCAACAAATTTGTTTAATACTGCAGTTAAAAGATCACAAGCATTTCTTGCCATTTTAGCAGGTAAACTATAATCTCTTTAAGTATCATCAGCGTATAAATGCACTTGACTATTGTGAAGAGCCTGTAGTAAGTGGGAAGTGTACACAGACAATAGTAAAGGACCAAGTACAGAACCTTGAGGTAATTCTGATTTTTGATATAAAAGTTTTGAGCTGCTTTTTCCTATACTAAGCATATGTTGCCTATCTTTTAAATGGTTTGTCAGCAATGACAGAGCATCGGCAGAAAAACCGATATAATCCAGAATACGCAATAATAGACTATGACTAATGGTATTGAACGCCCGGTTAAAATCTAGTAGGACCAATACCGTAAATTTGTTTTCATCCATTGCTTTTATTACATCATCTACAATAGCTAGAAGAGTGGTTGCGCAGCTATGGCCCTTCCGAAATCTTGATTGAACATTGGATACGGGGATATAGTCAAAGAAATCAAGTCTCAGGGCCAAAGATGGTACGGACATGTCCATAGACTACGAGATGACAGACTGACGAAACTAATATGGAAGGAGAGACCGTCGGGAAAAAATCCAGTTGGGAGACCACGCCAGAAATGAAAAGACAACATCAAAGCAGATCTCACAGAAATGAATATCCTTTTAGACACGAATCTGATGAAGGACCGGAAGGCCTGGTGGAGTATAGTGCAGTCAGCCAATACCCACCCTGGGTTGTAGAGCTACATTGTTAAAAAAAACATTAAAAAAATATTAAAACACTTAAAAAAGTTTTTTTAAAATTTTTTGAATAAATAGCCCAAATGTGTAATAAAATGGGACGAAAAAAATAATATTAAAATGAAATATAGGAAAAATGCCTCATAGCAATCAAAATAAAGTATCTTGTAAAAAACTTTAAAAATATTTATGCAAATAGGAATGTTTTTTTATCTTTTATAGGCTTAAGTCAAATTTAATAGCGAACAATCAATTGACATTTAACAAATGTAAAAATGCAATGTTATTTAGATGATTTTATGCTACGGGTTTTAAATTAAAACTGTAATTTAAAGCGAAAATTGCTTTTAGCCATTCGACCGTTGTAGTGCTATGTAGTACAATATTAAAAGACATTGTTACTTCAGAACTACCCGAGCCATTACATGCTGACATTTTCTTTAAAGTGAAATACTGGATTTCCTTTACATCTAGGTTAGCTACAACCGCTAATATATCTCACGAGAGAAAGCTTGCTTCTAATTTATACATCAAAGTAAGAGTAATTGTAGTTCGCAGCAATGTAAAGTTTTTTTTGCTAAAACCCTTTGAGTTATCGTTCAGAATTTTTTCAACAAACAGTAATATTTTAAAACTTTTTTTTTAATTTTATCAAAAATATGCTGTAGAAAATAAAAACCCTTTATAGTTTACTGTAATAACACTACAGTTTTCTATAATTTTTACATTAATATTCTCCGATTCTTGGAAGTTACTTACCGGGTGGTGCTTGTTAAAAAGTACAGATGTCGCGACTAGCGCTTTTCGCGTGGTTCTTTATGTAACTTGATAGAAACGAAAGCCATGAATTTATTTAATTGCAGATCATACCTGCCCCATGCTGACGATGGACAAATATCCTGAAACCGGTACATAGGTGGTAGCTGCGATTAAATAAATATAATGGCCCTCTCTCTTACTTAACAAGCATCTGTATACCTTGCTTCCTGTGATTGGGTAGTATACACGATTATACATCGGATGTAATTCAATGCCTGTCGCGACATATAGTCAGAGGAGTAGTTGTTATCTGATGTATAATCAACCCACATATATATTTATATAAATATATATAAAGATATATATATATATATATATATATATATATATATATATATATATATATATATATATATATATATATATATATAAATATATATATATATATATATATAGTATAGTTAAGTATCATCAGCGTATAAATGCACTTGACTATTGTGAAGAGCCTGTAGTAAGTGGGAAGTGTATATAGACAATAGTAAAGGACCAAGTACAGAACCTTGAGGTAATTCTGATTTTTGATATAAAAGTTTTGAGCTGCTTTTTCCTATACTAAGCATATGTTGCCTATCTTTTAAATGGTTTGTCAGCAATGACAGAGCATCGGCAGAAAAACCGATATAATCCAGAATACGCAATAATAGACTATGACTAATGGTATTGAACGCCCGGTTAAAATCTAGTAGGACCAATACCGTAAATTTGTTTTCATCCATTGCTTTTATTACATCATCTACAATAGCTAGAAGAGTGGTTGCGCAGCTATGGCCCTTCCGAAATCTTGATTGAACAAAAGGCAACAGAAAAGTTCCAAAGATAGTTTTTATTTTGAAGCTTCACAGCCCTTTTAAGGAGTTTGGAAAATACAGGCAGAATACTTATTCCCCTTAAATCCTTGAATTCCATTGGACTCTGTTTCTTAACAATGGCTTTCTTTCAGTGATTTGGGTAAATATTGTCGGTTTAACATTAATGTGGGTAGTATAGGATACGATATAAGGACAACACAGCTTTATCAGCTTCATACTTAACCCACCACATCCTTACGCATTTGTTTTTATTCCACAGATAGTTTTAAATGCAAACAGATTGTTGGGGATTTTCTGTTTATAATATTTTATTGCACTTTTAAAAGACCTATTTCAGCACGCCGGCTATGTTTTATGACTGTTGGATTTTACACTTAAAAACATATGTGGTACAGGCCATTTCGCACCTACCATCAGGGTAAGAGTTTATGGTTTCAGAAAAATTCTTTTAGTGTTGCCTACGACGCATCTGGCATTAAGTAAAAATTAAGTTCACAAGCATTTAACACTTATTTATTCATTTTCCGAACGTTCATCAATCCACATCAGCTTTCGAGCACTAAACATTTAGTTTCTAAACGTTCAACAGTCCACATCAGCTTTCGAGAACTAAACTTTCAGTTTCTAAACGTTCAACAGTATATATCAGCTTTCGAGCACTAAACATTCAGTTTTCGAATATTTAACATTACATTTAGCTTCCGAGCATTTAACATAATACAACATAGCTTTAAAAACAATCAAACAAATTAAGTGAATTGTATATAGTGTAAATATACGTAGTTTTAATATATGTATTTATTTTAATTAAAAATCCAATCACAAAGATATGCGGAAAAAACCCGGGCAGAACCCGCTTCCCTTCACCTCACATGCGATGTCTTCGGCTGGTACCCCAGCCGGCTTTCTTTCTTTCTTTGTATGCAATGCGCAGTCTCGAGTCGGCGAAGAAGTAAGTTTCCTCATTGAAAGCGACATCGCTTGTTATTTGCAATAAGTAGATGGACTCGAAATAGTCGGACAAAACTTTGAAAGGGTTACTAGCTTCGTGTATCTGGGTTCCAAATTACACAATAAGAATGATATGAGTGAAGAGATTAGGACCAGATGCATAGCCATAGCTGATAAGCAGAACGACCAAACTCAGGTTATATAAGACCTTGATTGGACTAGTAGCTACATACGCATGCGAAATATTGGCTCTCACTTATGCAGATGAAAATTGGCTAAGAATCGTCATGAGAAGGAGACTTCGCAAGATATTTGGACTCGTGCAAAAAGCAGATGGATCATAAAGATTCAGAATGAATTACGAGCTATATGCGTTAACCCATGAAGAAGATATAGTTAGGTTTGTGAAATCCCAAAGAATTAGATGGATGGATACAAAGAATGGAGTTAGAAAGATCAACGAAAAGGATAACTATATGGTAACCCTGCGAAACGAGTCCCAGGTGGAAAGATGATGTAGTGGAAGATCATAAGAAGCTAAGATGCAGAAACTGGTGGACCATTACTACCGATAGAAAGAGATGGCAGACTATTGTATAGTAGGCCAAAACCCACCCCGGGTTGTAGTGCCAACCGAAGAAAACGAAGAGTTTTCCTTTGATCGTCAATAGTCAATCAGTTTTTCCTTTCATTTCGTTAGTTTAATTTCTATTTTTCCACGGATTTAAATTAATTTCTGAAGATAAAAATTGTGTTTATAGTTTGTGTTAATTAAAAACGTTTAAAAACCAGCCGAATTTCTGATTATTTCCAGTCCGATTATATTGAAGTTAAGTTAACATTTCCTTTGTGTTGAAAAAAAAATAAAATAAACCCCCGATTTCTACATTTAACAATAAACTATAGGGTGATCGGAAATATTGAAAATTTTAATAATTTCTTCACTTCAGTCCCCTCTTGGAGTATGACAGTCAAAAAGAGTTACCAACGTAGCTATAATTCTAGTCGGAACATCTATTAACTGACAAAAATTAAATGTATTTATTATTAAGTAAAATATATAAAATACTTTTATCAATGAACTGTACTTGTATATTCATCCCTTAGATTTTCAGGGAATCATGCATAACATTAACCATCGCCTGCAGCTACACGATTATACATCGAATGTAATTCATTGCCTGTTATCTGTTGTTATCTGATGTATAATCGACCCACATATATATATATATATATATATATATATATATATATATATATATATATATATAATGTCAATTAATTTAAATCTTTGGGATTTATTTTAATGAATAAACTTGTGTGTTGCTCTGTAAAACGAAGAAACAACAGTTAAAGTTTATTATACTATATTCTTTTATTTTAATCAGTTTGTGGTTACTGTTAACATCGTGCACTTGTTTACAACTTTCGCGCTCGCTCTCTCTCACTCTTTCTATGATATAGGTTGTACTCTACTTTACCTACACAAATCCCGGAAATATTTAAAGTTTAAGAAATATCTAATTTACATATATTTTAAAAGTAATTAATACTTTGCTATTAAATCATAACAAAATTATAAATTTCATTGGAATAAAGTCTATTGGATTTAAGTCCGGTGATTGTGCAGAACAACGTTTTAAAAACCGATAACTAAATACATAGATAAATTACGTAGACCACATTAATACTTTTATTTTAAATAAAAAAACTAGCCACCGTTTCAGCAACATGAGGTTATGCATTATTAGGCATTAGAATTAGATTTCATTTAATATAAATGCATATACAAGTACAGTTCATTGATAAAAGTATTTTATATATTTTACTTAATAATAAATACATTTAATTTTTGTCAGTTAATAGATGTTCCGACTAGAATTATAGCTACGTTGGTAACTCTTTTTGACTGTCATACTCCAAGAGGGGACTGAAGTGAAGAAATTATTAAAATTTTCAACATTTCCGATCACCCTATAGTTTATTGTTAAATGTAGAAATCGGGGGTTTATTTTATTTTTTTTTCAACACAAAAGAAATGTTAACTTAACTTCAATATAATCGGACTGGAAATAATCAGAAATTCGGCTGGTTTTTAAACGTTTTTAATTAACACAAACTATAAACACAATTTTTATCTTCAGAAATTAATTTAAATCCGTGGAAAAATAGAAATTAAACCGACAATATTTACCCAAATCACTGAAAGAAAGCCATTGTTAAGAAACAGAGTCCAATGGAATTCAAGGATTTAAGGGGAATAAGTATTCTGCCTGTATTTTCCAAACTCCTTAAAAGGGCTGTGAAGCTTCAAAATAAAAACTATCTTTGGAACTTTTCTGTTGCCTTTTGTTCAATCAAGATTTCGGAAGGGCCATAGCTGCGCAACCACTCTTCTAGCTATTGTAGATGATGTAATAAAAGCAATGGATGAAAACAAATTTACGGTATTGGTCCTACTAGATTTTAACCGGGCGTTCAATACCATTAGTCATAGTCTATTTATTGCGTATTCTGGATTATATCGGTTTTTCTGCCGATGCTCTGTCATTGCTGACAAACCATTTAAAAGATAGGCAACATATGCTTAGTATAGGAAAAAGCAGCTCAAAACTTTTATATCAAAAATCAGAATTACCTCAAGGTTCTGTACTTGGTCCTTTACTATTGTCTATATACACTTCCCACTTACTACAGGCTCTTCACAATAGTCAAGTGCATTTATACGCTGATGATACTTAACTATACTATATATATATATATATATATATATATATATATATATATATATATATATATATATATATATATATATTTATATATATATATATATATATATATATATATATATATATATATATATATATATATATATATATATATATCTTTATATATATTTATATAAATATATATGTGGGTTGATTATACATCAGATAACAACTACTCCTCTGACTATATGTCGCGACAGGCATTGAATTACATCCGATGTATAATCGTGTATACTACCCAATCACAGGAAGCAAGGTATACAGATGCTTGTTAAGTAAGAGAGAGGGCCATTATATTTATTTAATCGCAGCTACCACCTATGTACCGGTTTCAGGATATTTGTCCATCGTCAGCATGGGGCAGGTATGATCTGCAATTAAATAAATTCATGGCTTTCGTTTCTATCAAGTTACATAAAGAACCACGCGAAAAGCGCTAGTCGCGACATCTGTACTTTTTAACAAGCACCACCCGGTAAGTAACTTCCAAGAATCGGAGAATATTAATGTAAAAATTATAGAAAACTGTAGTGTTATTACAGTAAACTATAAAGGGTTTTTATTTTCTACAGCATATTTTTGATAAAATTAAAAAAAAAGTTTTAAAATATTACTGTTTGTTGAAAAAATTCTGAACGATAACTCAAAGGGTTTTAGCAAAAAAAACTTTACATTGCTGCGAACTACAATTACTCTTACTTTGATGTATAAATTAGAAGCAAGCTTTCTCTCGTGAGATATATTAGCGGTTGTAGCTAACCTAGATGTAAAGGAAATCCAGTATTTCACTTTAAAGAAAATGTCAGCATGTAATGGCTCGGGTAGTTCTGAAGTAACAATGTCTTTTAATATTGTACTACATAGCACTACAACGGTCGAATGGCTAAAAGCAATTTTCGCTTTAAATTACAGTTTTAATTTAAAACCCGTAGCATAAAATCATCTAAATAACATTGCATTTTTACATTTGTTAAATGTCAATTGATTGTTCGCTATTAAATTTGACTTAAGCCTATAAAAGATAAAAAAACATTCCTATTTGCATAAATATTTTTAAAGTTTTTTACAAGATACTTTATTTTGATTGCTATGAGGCATTTTTCCTATATTTCATTTTAATATTATTTTTTTCGTCCCATTTTATTACACATTTGGGCTATTTATTCAAAAAATTTTAAAAAAACTTTTTTAAGTGTTTTAATATTTTTTTAATGTTTTTTTTAACAATGTAGCTCTACAACCCAGGGTGGGTATTGGCTGACTGCACTATACTCCACCAGGCCTTCCGGTCCTTCATCAGATTCGTGTCTAAAAGGATATTCATTTCTGTGAGATCTGCTTTGATGTTGTCTTTTCATTTCTGGCGTGGTCTCCCAACTGGATTTTTTCCCGACGGTCTCTCCTTCCATATTAGTTTCGTCAGTCTGTCATCTCGTAGTCTATGGACATGTCCGTACCATCTTTGGCCCTGAGACTTGATTTCTTTGACTATATCCCCGTATCCATAAAGCTGACTAGTCTCGGCGTTTGTCCTGATGCGATACTGGTTGCTGTTAGGGTCGTGGTGGGGACCAAATATTTTTTTTCGAATTTTTCTCTCCTAAGTTTTTCTTTATTAGCCTTAGTCATTGTCCATGTCTCGCACCCGTAAGTGATTATTGACCTTATAATGCTTTTATAGACTTTCACCTTAAAGGTTCTTAAGATGTTTTTGGATTTGAAAAAGTTGTTTAGAGAGAACAGACATCGATTTTCAACAATGTACGACTAATATAAAGTTAAAAAAACCAATTTTAAAATGTTGAAACTTTATTGTTTTATTTTAAGGACAATATAAAGTGGCTCTTCATATTTAAAAGGGGTGTATAAAAATTAATTCAACATAAATATAGGTGCAGTGCTTACATTTTAAAACCAGCCATTTCAAATAACTTGTAACTTGTAACTGTAAAAAAAACAAAAATACATCGAATTTTAAATCAAGTAGGAGGTTTAAAAATTTTATTCTGCTGTTTTTTAGTAGCACCTCCTTAAAATGTTAAATAGCAACCCCTACCTTTTGATACATCAAATAAAAACCCAAGAAAAATGTAAATTAGCTATAAAAATTTTTTTTTATCGATTTATTTTGCTGATAACAAATTTTTTGAAATAACATAAGAACATAAAAAAATTGGTTGTCTGTAGAGTCGGTTTACAGACGATAATTTTACGTAATAACGTCATAAGAAACCATTGATAAAAAATTTTATACTTTTATTAATTGAATTGAACTATTATCACTGAATTATCATTATTTTGTATAATACAAGGAGTTTATTAAAAATTACATTTTTTTTGCCGAAATTTTTGTTGTAATAAACAATGGAAACCATATTACCTTTTCACTTTACTTTATAAACAGTTGACAAAACAGTTTACGTGTAGGTTGTGTGCTGCCGCTGTCTCTCTTCTACTCGAACGCATCGGTCGATGGAGTGGGAGGGAGATAGATGGGTCATAAGCCGAACGCTTAGTCCCATCGTGCCTCTCTATCGCTTTTCCCGCGCTCTCGCTTGCATGCTTGGCTCAGGCAGTACGTGACAATAAGTCATGCTTTTTCATGCGTGCAGCTGAAGCGGCGTTTATCGATTTTTAAGACGTTATCACGTCAAAAAATGGTTCACGCCACTGTTGGATAGGCAGGTAATTGGGGATCAATTAAGTTACTTCTGAATACCAGTCACCTTTAAAAAATTTTTTAAAATAATAATGGTATATTTAGTTTGTTATTGGTGACGTTAAATTAGCCATTATTTCTAGCTGTAGCATTTTAAGTTATTTTAAAATGGTGTATTCTTTGCAAGAACTAACAGAAATAATATAAATTTATAGTTATCAAAACAAGTGCGCTCGGGAAACAACTCGAGTTTCTAATGAAAGGCATCCTGATAGAAATATAGGCCACCGAAAAATCATAGAGTTAGTACGGAAATTTGGAGAAATTGGATTCGTTTGTGATCAAAATAATAATAATCCCAAAATCCTCGACGAAGCTGCACACATTGAAGATCGGGTCATTTTGCTACTTCATTCCAAAAATATTAAATATTTCTGTTGATTCCATACACAGTGTTAAAATTCCATAAGTTTTTTCTTTATAAAATACAATTTTATCATTAGCTAAGTTTAAACGAACATGACCGCAGAATTAAATTTTGTAAAACAATGTCCCAAAAAATACAAATAGACGCAAATTTAGTTAAAAATATTTGTTTGTGTTTTTTTTTTAAATGGTTTTTACCATTTTGCTATAAATCCTACTTATTTCTTTCCAGAAGTATTAAAGCTTACTAATATTTCTGTTGCTTCCATACACAAAGTGTTAAAGTTTTTTTCCGCAGTCTTAAATTTTGTGAAACAATGTCACAAAAAATACGGTGAAAAGTATTTGTTTAGTGATTAATCAACGTTTTATTTAAATGTTTGTAACAAACATAACTGTAGGTACTGGAATGACCAAAATCCTCACGTGTTTTAACAGAATAATTCTCAGTTTCCACCGAGGATCAATGCACGGGCTGGTATTCTAGAAAATGAGATAATTGGACCACTTTTTATTAACCAAAACCTAACGGGAGAATTGTACCCACAAATATTAAAAAATGAAATTGATCCAGTCACTGAAAAGACAATATTATTATGGTGCTATATGAACAGAATATAAATATCTTCAACAGGACAGAGCTACACCACATTACGCTGTAAGACAATGGCTAGACGAACGATTTCCAAGACAATAGAATCAATAGAATAAATCAATAGAATAAATTGTTGTTTATATGGCTAATTTGTATTTTTCTAGTGTTTTCATTTGATGAATTGCAAGGTACGAGTTGCTATTTGATATTTTAAAGAAGAAGTGGAAATGTTAAAGAAGTTTTACAGAATAATATTTTTAAACCTCCTTTGATTTAAAATTTGACATGTTTTTTGTTTTTTTTTTACATTTACGCAAAAACAAAAGTTATTTGGACTGGCTGTTAATTTATTTTTTTTTAAAAATTATTTATCATACATAAAACAACAGAATAACATTTTTAAACCTCCTTTGATTTAAAATTCGACATGTTTTTTGTTTTTTTTACATTTAGGCAAAAACAGAAGTTATTTGGACTGGTTGTTAATTTATTCTTTTTTAAAAATTATTTATCACGCAGGAAACAACAGAATAACATTTTTAAACCTCTTTTGATTTAAAATTCGACATGTGTTTTGTTTTTTTACATTTACGCAAAAACAAAAGTTATTGGGACTGGTTCTTCATTTATTTTTTTTTTAATTATTTATCATACAGGGTAAATAACCTTTAAGTAATGACGTCAGCTCCAGTTTTTTTAAATGAAACACCCCTTTTTTAATTTGCGGATTTATCCTGCTGAGTTGATTCCAAAAATGTATCAGATGTTTATATTCAAATTGATACGAGGTGGACAGAAATGCAAAAGTTGTTTATAACAATTAATTATTGGCAATTCAAATGTTACAATTAAAAAAAACCTAAATAATCATCTCATCCAAAAATGCTAAGTTAAAAAATATAGCAGTACGTTTATTTAAAATTTCCAGTAAAACAATAAAAAACCGCCCAAATGTTAAAACAAGTGTACGAAGAGAATTGAAGGTCCCATTTAACAATTTTTAGGAAGTTTTAAGTTAAAAAGGTTTCCGAGATTAGCAAGTTAACAATAAATGCAATGCCTATAACCTAAGTGGCATAATTCACTTCGAATGAATGCATTTTGTTGCAAAAAAAATCGGTTTTTTTATTATGATGCTCAATTACCCTCGCCCTATTTAATCTGTTACGTCAAACTTCTTTCCTTCATACTCTTTACATGTCCAAACTATCTAAATATTTCTTTATTTGTTACTACTTTTTTTTAACGCTACAGCGTTTCCTTATCACACTAATCCTTACTTTTTGTATCGGAGTCACTCCAGCTATTCTTCTTAGATTACTTATATCCGCATCATTGATCTTATTT
Source organism: Agelastica alni (assembly GCA_950111635.1). Lineage (NCBI taxonomy): Eukaryota > Metazoa > Arthropoda > Insecta > Coleoptera > Chrysomelidae > Agelastica > Agelastica alni. The sequence goes on along the minus strand of OX467711.1, from coordinate 63,367,554 downwards.
TCATTCTTCTTTTGCCAAACCCAACATAAATAGGGACCAGCACTCCTCTATGCCAGTCGCACAGGGCGCTATTTATTTGTTTCCCTGCCAACACACTTTGGTTAATATCACAGTCATACTCTTCGTCTCTTGTAAACTTTGAACGCAAGTATACAATGACTGGGTAGAATGCCAGCAAGATCCTCCTAAAAATTATTAATGAAAGACCTTAACCATTTCTTTAATGGCAAATACCACCACAAAAAGCTGAATTTGTCAAAGAAAGAGGCACTCGTGAACAAATTTTCAACCTAAAAAGGGCCATTGAGAAATACCTGAGAAATCAATAAACTAATTAACATGTGCTTCGTTGACTATCGTAACGCCTTTGACAGTATAAACTGAAAAAAACTATGGACCATACTACGCGAAATAGGAGTTCATAATTATCTAAATTCATTAATACAACAAATATACAAAAATAGTAAGGCATGAGTACAAACAGATAAACACCTCTTAAATCTGTGCAACATCAAAAAAGAAGCAAGACAAGGGCGTATACTTTGGCCTATCCTATTCAATATATACACAGAATACATAATGAGAAGAGTGCTAAAAAACTGAAATGGAGGTATAGTTATAGGAGGAACACCCGTCGGCGATATGCCGACGACACTATCCTGCTAGCATTAACTGCAGAAGAACTTGGTGTAGAAATTGAAAACAGTAAATGATAGCTATGAACTGGAAATTAGCATAAATAAAACAAAAATATATATATATATATATATATATATATATATATATATATATATATATATATATATATATATATATATATATATATATATATATATATATTATATAAAAGATGATGTGGTTACCAAGATAGATGAAGGAATGCTTAGATGGTTTGGACACGTAGAAAGAATGGATGAAGAAAGATTGACGAAACAAATTTATAAGACGAGTGTGAATGGACAAATTGGTAGAGGTTGACCTTGGAGAACATATCTCGATCAGATCAACATTGTTTTGAAGAAAGGCCAGGTCAAGAGTACCAACAACCGAAGAGCATGTATGAGAGCACTGATGAAAGAAGAGGAAGCAAAAGATGTGTGTAAGAACCGTAGCAAGTGGAAGGAAGTGGTCTTTGGCTACCCCCATGGGAAAAAGGCGTGACTTTATGTATGTATGTATGTATATATATATATATATATATATATATATATATATATATATATATATATATATATATATACATAGAATATGGAGGATGCTTACTTAGTAACGACTGCATGGTACTTTAAGAAGAAGACTAACTGTATTTCTAGTAATTTTTTGCTAAAATTAATAATTTTATAATTTTAAAAATCTTGCGATTTAAACTTGAGGCAAATATCTTCAAAGGACTTGCTGAGAGTCGAAAGTGAGTTAAACTTCGTGTTTCAATCTGTCCGAACTTTTAGTGTCCGAGTCTGTAGCATCGGTTGGTTAACTTTAATTTGTGTAATTTGGCGAGATAGGCGTCGACAGCATTAGTTTGAAATGTGTCTAGAATTAAAGAAAACTCCAAAATCAAAGGTCAAGCTTACGTGGCCTTACGAAATTAACCGGCAAACGACCTTGCGACAATAAACGAGATGAACAGACTAAGAAACCTGCCAGGCAATAACTAAAAAGTAAAAAATAAATTAAGAGTAAAAAATAATTTTTAAAAACAAGCTCTTTTTTAAGTTCCCTAAAAAAAAAGAAAATAAACTTTAAATTAAATCCAACCAATCAATTTAGTACATGTATTATATAATTTATTAAATGACATGAAAGCTTGTCGCGAGATTTGCATATTTTATAGAAAACATTTTCTTTCATAGAACTACTTACAATACAGTTAAATCTCTCAACAAGCTTTTATATCATTTAATAAATTGGGTAATACATGTACCAAATTGATTGGATTTAATTTTCTGCTTATTAGGGCACTTAAGTAAGAACTTGTTTTTAAAAATTATTTCTTAAACTTAATTTTTTTAAGTCAAATGTACAGTCGAAGCTAAAAAGCATTAAATATTTTAAATAATTTTTAAAGTCTCATAATATCCTTTTTGTTTTTTGGGCCATAAGAGAGCTTTAAACTTCCTCTCACATTTTCGAGGGCTAATAGATGAATACGAAAAGTCGGATTTTCACCAAATTTTATGAACGGTATAAAAAACTTTTATCTTCCTTAATAGACCAATAAATTTTGTTGCTATTTCTATAACCAAAACTTTGACGTTTTACGGCTTGTATTACATTTTCTTTAATAAGTCCCTTGGTGAAAACTCTTCACTGCTGCAAAATTCTTAGTCAGGTGATATTGGTTGTTTGGAAGTGCGTAAGCTTACCTTAACAGGTATGAAAACTAATAATCCGGCAAAAGGATCAGCGAATTATCACTTTTTTTGCTTTTTCTTGAAAATTATACACTGATCTGCTTTTTTTTATTTTTTATTAATTAACAATTAACTTTATTGACTTTTTTTAATAAAAAATAATGTGAATAATAAAATAAAAAATGATATTCACCAGATATATACAGAAATATTCACAAAGATAATACATACCGAGTGTCCTAAAGAAAAGTACCCACCCTCTATAACTACGGAGGTAATAACTTTCTAATAAAGTGGTGAAATGCGCCGCACTTGATTTTAGGGGGGATACATTTTACTTTAATACTTTTATACGTAACGTCACCCCTCTACCCTACACAGAAACAGAAAATTTAAAAATATTTTTTATATATAACGCCTGGACTTGGCAAATTGTTGTCTGACTGCATGACGGTAGTTGTCGGTTGTTCAAATTTCATTAACTGCATAAAAAAAATGGTTTATTTAACAGAATGCACAAAATAACAATTCTACAGATTTATTTTATTTACCGTATGGCTCATCACAATATTAATAAAAAAAAAGAATTAAGACATGATAGGATAAAATGTGTACATACATAAAGATAAAATTCTAAAATATTGTATGATACAAGTGCACTATTACATCCAGAGTCACAAACAAACATCTAATCTAGATACATATTTAATTGCATCGTCGGTCGCGTTCAGGAGATCACCAAAGCGTCCCCGGTTGGACCTCAGGGGGCATTCCTGGATGATGTGTCGAACGGTCTGTCTCTCAGCTCCACAGTCGTACATCGGAGAGGGCACCTTTCCTTATTTAAAGAGCATGTCCGCACATCTGCCATGGCTCGTGCGGACTCCATTTATTGTGGTCCAGTGGCTGCGAGGCAGATCGTAGCCAGGCGGCTTTTTATCTATGCATTGGAGTGTTCTGCAGTCGGCAGGGGCTTCGGTCTTTCACTTCTCTCTCCACTTGTCTATCAGGTCAAAGTTTTAGTCACTTAGTGATTTAGCTAGTGCCATTGAGGGGATGTCGTAATCAAAGCCTTTTGCTGTTGAGATCTGCCAAGTCTAGATGAATGGGAAGGTTGGGGGACTGCACGATTTTGCGATGCGAGTTTTCTCTTCAAAGCTGTGGTGGGGCGATATGGCTCAGTATCGGAAGCCAGTAGATGGGGGTGGATCTTATTGTGCCGGAAATTGTTCTCATTGACCTGTTTAGTTGGATATCCACCTTACTTGTGTGAGAGCTGTTGAGCCATACAGGGGCACAATATTATGCCACAGAGTAGACTGGTCCCAGGGTGGAGCATCTCAGAGTTTTAAACGGGGACCCCCATGTCGTTCCACAGAGCTTTTCAATGATGTTGTTTCCTGCATTTATTTTGGCTGCAGTTTTGGTAAGATGTTGCCGAAATGACCGGGTCCTGTCCAGGGTAACTCCCACAGATGATTGGTCATAAAGAAAACACACGGACACTAATGAAAATGGAAAAATTTGGAAAGGTGGTAGCCAAAAGAATGTTCATAAAATTTTAACAGGTCATTAAAAAACACGACAAAATTACTATACTGATAAAAATTTTAGCACGGAAACGTTTGGAAAATACATTTTTAAAAAATATGTGGTAAAACTAAAGTATTTAGTAAGTATTTAATGTGGTGGCCACTTTAAGAGTATTTTGTATAACAAGTTTTTACCTTAATCAAACACTTAAAATTCCTTTGCAGCACAATTTACACATTGTAATTCACGTATTTCACACATTTTTTTTGCAATTATTTACCGAAATAAACGTCAATAATTTGAAAGAAATTAATCATTATTTGCTAGACATAAACTATTAACTTGTTTGACAAATGACAGCCTTTTAAACTCGAAGTTGGAATTGCGACGTTGCCAATTCAAACCAGAAATAATGGTATATTAGATAAAATATTTTCATGACTCAGTTAATGATTAAATCGGTCACTCCTGCGATGTTCAGTAATTTTAGAAGACATTTTTAATTTAAAATAGCGGACCCGACAGAAGTTGTCCTGCCCGAATGTTGGCTGGCCTGCTTTGAAAATATTGCTTTTAAACTCAACCCCCGAAAACTATAAATTCGACACTAATATCGGCGTTTTTAATAGTTTTTATATTCCATTCCTTTACCACTCCTTTCGTAGGGGTGCTAACAAAATTGGGAATGTTACTATCAAACTCAGTGACCCCAAAAACTATGAATTCGACACTAACATAAGCGTTTTTAATACTTTTTATATCTCATCCCCTTTTTTCCCATTTTGTATGTGTGCTTACATAATTGGGAATGTCACTATTAAATTTAGCGATTCCAAAATATAAATTCAAAACTTATATGGGCGTTTTTAATAGTTTTTATATTTCATCCCCTTCCCTTCCATTTTGCATATGTGCTTACCTAATTGGACATGTCACTGTTAAACTTAGCGATCCCAAAAACTATAAATTCGAAACTAATATCGGCCATTTGTAATATTTTTTATATTTTAACCCCCTCTTACCCCTTTCGTTAGGACTTATTGGGATAAAAACTATCCCAATTCTCAAGTTGGAGCAATAAATACACATTTACAAAATTTCAATAAAATCTTACTATGAATTTGACACTAATATCAACCGTTTTAATAGTTTTTATATTTTATCTTCTTCCCTGATCCGATCGCTACCAAACTTCACAGGAACACCTGCGGGGTTAATCTAAAGATTGCCTATAAATTTTATTAAAATTGGTCGAGATATTTCAATTTTTGCGATACTAACGAAGGTGATTCATTTTTATATTAGATATTTTTTAGCTTTTCTTTTGGATTTTACCAAATATTTTTTTTTGGCCACCACTGTGATTACATGAAAGATAGATTACCTTGACGTCCTTTAAAAATGTACACGTATTAAGATACACACATGAACTTTTATATACACTTTTTAGCTTTTTTTGGGAACAAAACAAAAAAAATCATTCAAATCAGGTAAATTTTGAGTTTTAGCGAGAATAACGCACGCCATTTCGTTTTGTATATATAGACTCCTACTGACCAACTAACGCTTTTTTGGATTTTTAAAATCTAAATACATGATAATTTGAATTTTGTGGATATATGTTGTAGATTTAAAACTCCTATTTAATACTATATTAAATATTTTAGGGGACCCGAGTTTAGCGAACTGACGGGATGAACATCAAATGTTTGACAGGTAGGAATAGTTTTTATGGGACAATTAAATTGTCGCACTTTTTAAATATTTTCTCACCGTTTAAACCTTTCCTAAACTTTTACAAATATTTCAAGATCAAAATTAGCCAAATCAGTCCAGCCATCCATATATATATATATATATATATATATATATATATATTATCAGGTAGTATTTGCTTTAAAAATATAATTACCTACTAAACAAATTCAAAATATTTTCAAGCAAAAATTCCACACTCAACCGCTACGTAGAAAGCCAACCGCGCGAATAAACCGCGTGGCACTTTGTTTCTTGATATAGACTCCCCTCCCTTACCCAATACAACTGACACATGCTGACGCGACAGTTTTTGTGGGTAATGATGTGTTCTGCGAAGTTGTTAAATATTATAATTATAACCGTAAGTGTACATATAGAAAAAATATAATAAAAAAATTAAAAGAACTACTAAACTACTAGGTCACCAAACTGTTTGAATAGATAAATTTATAATGTATATATATATTTATATATATAAATGTATATATAAATATATATAAAATGAGATCTCGATTTTCATATTTTTTTATACACATATATGTATTGATACTAATGAGGCACTCACCGTCTGTTTGTGAAATTTACCATTTGAAAGTTAAAAAGACAGAAAATTAATCACAAAATTTTTTAGAAACTCAGCTCTTCCAACATTTTGAGTACCTGGCAACTATGTTCCATGACAGCAAATATTGGGCTTAGAATGTGACTCGTTGTTGGCTGCACTCTGAAATGTAAATAACGAAGTTTTTTTTGGTATTTCTTATAATAACAGAGCTAATTAGCTTTATCACAGCAAAATTATTTACATACATACATACATACATATAGTCTTGCCTTTTTCCCGTAGGGGTAGGCAGAGACAAATTTCTACCAATTGCTACAGTTATTACACACATCTTTTGATTTTCCTACTTTCATTAACGCTCTTATACATGCTCGTCGATTGTTGGTTTTCTTGACCTGGCCTTTCTTCATAGCAATGTCGATCTTATCGAGATACATTCGCCTTTACCGACTTGCCCTAAAATCTAGAAAAAACTAAAAGTATTTTATAACCACATTGCCTCTTTTTCCAGTCTATACAAAATAAGTAAAAAATCAATCACTTAGCTAATTAAAAGTTTTCCAACTTTCTTTTATTTTTAAACTTGTGTATTTTTACTCGTATCTTTTTCCATTGAAACATTTCTGGGAAGCCTAAACTTAAATTAAACAAGTAAATCGCCAGGTAATTAATTTTATTTTTTGTTCACTTACTTTATTTTTTAAAATAAAAAGTTTTAACAAATAATTAATAAAAATTGTTACTTTTTAACAAATAAGTAGCATGATAATTAAATGGTAACATTTTATTTTCTACCAAATAAATCTAGTACCCATTTATAAATAATAAATGGTGCTGATGACAAGTTCATTATTGGAATTTAAATTTTTCGCCAGAACAAGTTTTTAACATAAAATTTCCTGATTAACTAACTAATTAATCACTCCTATTAAGCTACTTATCTTGCTATACGGTGTATATTAAACAAATGAAATATATTTGATAATGTTTTTGAATTGATTGCAAATTAAAAAAAGAAAATAATTTGATTTCAGAAATTCGCTACAACATACTTAAAACCTAATTAGTAATTGGTACTATTTATTTTTTGATAACGGAATGCATAAAAAGTTATTTTTATTTCTTTTCTTTTGTTTGTTTGTGGTTACAAAATGAAAATATATAATTTACTTAATTTGACGTTTCGCCCCTTGATTGGGAGCTTTATCTAAAATTGTCTATTGTTAAATTGAAAATGTTAACAATTTTTAATTTACACACACATTAAGTTTGTTTTATATAAAAACTAATATTTAAACGTATAGAAAACATATTATAATTGATAGCAAGTATATACCTTAGAATAAATTTCTGATGTACAAGTAAAATCGAAAAAGTTTGCTTTTATTTTTGTTTTTTTTAAATGCATTTATTTAATTAAACTATGGTAAATTTGGCTAAGATTTTTTATGTCTAGTTTATCATTTACTGCATTTTTTCCTTTTTTTGTGTGTATCATTTCTTTAAATGTTAATTTGTGATAATTTGAGTCCTGTGCTGGTATTTTTGTATTTTTAAAGTCGAATTCATGTTTTTCTGTTATTTCAGGTTTATGTAAAGCTGTAGATGCATATTTTTTGTATATTTGTGACCATTTAGACAACTTTCTAGATATTGGGTTGGCATACCTACATATTTTTTAAGCAATTTAAACTTTATGTGTGTGTAAATTAAAAATTGTTAACATTTTTAATTTACCAATAAACAATTTTAGATAAAACTCACAATCAAGGGGCAAAACGACAAATTAAGTAAATTATATATTTTCATTTTGCAACCACAAACAAACAAAAGAAAAGAAATAAAAATAACTTATTATGCATGGTTAAAGAAAATAAAATATTTATAAATATATATATATATATATATATATATATATATATATATATATATATTTATATATATATATATATATATATATATATATATATATATAATATATATATATATATAATAATAGTAATATTTAATAACTTCGCAGAACACATCATTACCCACAAAAACTGTCGCGTCAGCATATGTCAGTTGTATTGGGTAAGGGAGGGGAGTCTATATCAAGAAATAAAGTGACACGCGGTTCATTCGCGCGGTTGGCTTTCTACGTAGCGGTAGAGTGTGGAATTTTCGCTTGAAAATATTTTGAATTCGCTTAGTAGGAAATTATATTTTTAAAGCAAATACTACCTGATAATATATATATATAGGGGACCCGAGTTTACCGAACTGACAGGACGAACATCAAATGTTTGACAGGTAGGAACAGTTTATATGGGACAATTAAATTGTCGTTTTGGTATTTTCCTCGCACTTTTTAAATATTTTCTCACCGTTTAAACCTTTCCTAAACCTTTTACAAATATTTCAAGATCAAAATAAGCCAAATCAGTCCAGCCATCCTCAAGTTATATTTATATATATATATATATATATATATATATATATATATATATATATATATATATATATATATATATATATATATATATATATATATATAAATTCCTCACTCAACCGCTACGTAGAAAGCCAACCGCGCAAATGAACCGCGTGGCACTTTATTTCTTGATATAGACTTCCCTCCCTTACCCAATACAACTGACACATGCTGATGCGACAGTTTTTGTGGGTAATGATGTGTTCTGCGAAGTTGTTAAATATTATTATTATTATTAATATTATATTATTGTTATTATAACTATAAGTATAAATATAGAAAAAATATAATTGAAAAATTAAAAGAACTACCAATATATATATATATATATATATATATATATATATATATACCAATACTACCAATATATATATATATATATATATATATATAAAGATACGAGTAAATATACACATGATTAAAAATAAAAGAAAGTTGGAAAACTTTTATTTAGCTAAGTGATTGATTTTTTACTTATTTTGTATAGACTGGAAAAAAGAGGCAATGTGGTTATAAAATACTTTTAGTTTTTTCTAGATTTTAGGGCAAGTCGGTAAAGGCGAATGTATCTCCATAAGATCGACATTGCTATGAAGAAAGGCCAGGTCAAGAAAACCAACAATCGACGAGCATGTATAAGAGCGTTAATGAAAGTAGGAAAATCAAAAGATGTGTGTAAGAACTGTAGCAATTGGTAGATATTGGTCTCTGCCTACCCCTACGTCAAAAAGGCGTGACCATCTGTATGTATGTAAATAATTTTAACCGAATAATACAGGGTGATTGATAGTTGTGATAAAGCTCATTAGCTCTGTTATTATAAGAAATACCAAAAAAAACTTTAATAATAATTTAGGCAGCTTTAATCTTCATATTTCAAATTTAGTTACAAAGGTACAGGGTGTTCTATAACGCGGTGCTAGATCAAAGTTTTGTTATTTAAAAAAAAACACCATGTATTTTACCTCAAAATTAAAATTCGCTTTACCTCCTCATTACAACAATATAAGATTATAGTATAATATACGAAGTATTTATAAAGTTACAACCAATGACCTAAAGCAGAGCATACACGGTCAATAATACTGACAGTATCGAAAAATATTGTCAGTAATACTGATCGTGTAATCCGAGGTATTGAAGTACTGAAGAGGGTACTGAAGATTGATGCTTCAATCCATTCATTCCTCAGTTCTGGTCGCCGAGTAGTGGGGATACTGACAGTAATAATGACCGTGTGGCCGGGTTTGCTTCATTCTTCAGTAATGAGGCGGGTTTAGGTTGTGAAAACACGTGCCATCTAATTGATGAAATCTTGGAGTTCGACGTTGGTTTGCTTTTTGTAGAGTTGCCGTTTATTTTCTCTGAAAACGTGAAGCCTGCTTATTTTCTTACGAGTTTAAGTTAAATTACGTTATTTAAATTAAGTTTAATTACGATAAATTTATCTTCCTCAGTTATTAAATTGTGCAAAAACTCGTGCATCCAAAGTAAGTACAAGATTATTTTTAAAATACTGTGAATTTAACCCTCTGGGTACCACGGTCCTCATGAAAGTCAAGTACCACAGGGGTCCTTTTTGGACCCCAAATATTTTTTTCCATTTTAAATCTTGGGTTATTGAATAGGAAGTTGAAACTTGGTACTTTCACATGTTTTTGAATGCTAATAATGAATTTTACCTTCAAGTTTACTCATCTTTTAACTTATGCCCAAAAATAAATAAAAGGTGCAACTTGTTTTTTCTTGTATTTTCTGAAGAAACAATATTTTAAAACGGAGTTTACAAAGGTCATACAGCAGAGAAAGTTAAATTCTCGTAAAAGTGTTGGGTCCCAAAAGGACCCCATGGTACTCGGAGGGTTAATAACGAAAATATTAATCATAACTTCATTTACATTTTGTTAAATAATTTGCAGATGGAGGATAATATGGACGAAGATCTTAAATTATTTATTCATACTTTTGAATCCATGCCCGAATTGTGGAGCTCCACAGATCCAAATTACATGAAAAAAAATAAAAGGATGGAAGCCTTAAATAAATTATTGCCTTTGTACAAAAAAATAAAACCTAACGCGGAAATTTCCGATGTCAGGAAAAAAATAAATACATTAAGATCAAATTTTCGAAAAGAACTTAAGAAAATTGAATCTTCGAAAAGGTGAGAATATATACCAACATTTTGATTTTCTTAGTAAAATTTTATTTAGGCATTAGGTATAGTTGTTTTTATAATAATTATATAAAAAAGAAAATATGAAATGAATTTATTATGTTATTAAAGGTCTGGATGTGGTACCGAAGACATTTACACTCCGTCGTCATGGGTATTTTATGCTCTTCAATTTCTTGATAAAATCGAGCAGCCATTCGAAACCCACTCGTCGATTGATGTGGAAAACGAGGAAGAGGAACAGGTATGATTTTGATTGTTTGGTTTTTACCATAAATTTCAGTATTAAATTTTTTGAAATAAAAAATTAACATTTGCAAAAGTATTATGACAAATTATTATGTAAGATTAAAATATGTACAATATTTATCCCTTGTGGATTTTGCGTCGCTTGCATTCCTACTATGTTCTTCACGAAGACTAGCCCCTACATCTATGCTTTCAATTTCGTTTTGTGCACTAAAGTTTAGAGATTCCTTTTTTAAGTAATTATGCAGATAGCAGCATGCTAGTGTAATTTTTGTTGCTTTGTCAGGACCAAGATTTATTGGCTTTTGAAACACACCAAATCTTGATGCGAGAATGCCAAAGGCATTTTCGGCTACACATCGAGCTGTGGACAGTCGTTTATTGAAAGTATCTTGCTCCTTTGTACATTTTTTTTGAGGGTATGGTTTCATAAGGTTGCAGTGCAAAGCAAAGGCCTCATCTGCCACAAAAACGTAAGGAAAATAATCCTCTGAACCTGGTAACTTTGTGGGAGGTGGAATATGCAATTGCTTTTTTAGAAACAAATCCCAAAATTTTGTATAAAAGAGGACCCCACCGTCGGAGATCCTACCATTAGCTCCTACATCCACCATTATAAATTCCTTATTTGCATTGACCAATGCCATTAAAACAATGCTAAAGTGTCCTTTATAATTATAATACAGAGAGGAGGTATTAGCCGGTTTTTTTATGGCGATATGCTTTCCATCAAGAGCTCCGAGACAAGTAGGAAAGTGGCAGTTCTTGCTGAATTCTGCTGCAGTTAATAACCATTCCTCTTCTGTTAAGGGAAGCTGTAAAAAAAAAAAATATTTTTTAAATAATAATAAGATTGTTATTATTAGTAGTAATAAAAATTTGCTGTAATTAGTTACAAAGAATGTCAATCATTTTTAAAGCATGAAATATGAACATCGAGGAATTTTTTAACTCTTGTTTTATTTTTTAGGCTCAAGAAACTACAAACATAATTCCAGAGGACGATGTTATCACTCAGCCTTCGACTTCAATAAATTACAACAGAAAATCCAAAAAACAAAAAAAATGTAATAAACAATCAGAGCTGCTGAATTTAGCGTGTGAGTACCTGACCAAGGAAAAAGAAGGAGATTACAATCTTAACTTAGCGAAAGTTTGGGCTACAAAATTGCAAAATTTGGATGCGACCCAAAAAATACTTGCCGAAAAGGCCATAAACGACATTTTATTTGAGGCTACAATGGGGAATCTGCATCACAACTCCGTTAAAATCAACGAGCCGCAATCTTCCTGCCACCCTTCCAAGAGATCTACAATTTCAAAACCCGGCTCTATCTCCAAACCGGATTCATCAGACTCCGTCTGCCTCAACATTTCTTAACAAAACTCAAAGGCCAAATAATTTTCCTACACATTCCTCAAATCCTTCTCAAATCCTAAACCAAACTCCCGTTCCTAGTACCATCAATTTCCTTACTACCACCAGCTCTCCCTCTGAAAATTTTTCAGTCCAAAATAATTTTTCCACACATTCCTCAAATTATTCCCAAATGCAACACGAAACTCCCATTCCAAGTCCAATCCATTTCCTTCGTACCACCAACTCTAACTCTGAAAATTATTCGGCCCAACATAATTTGCTTATTCATTCATCAAATCCTTCCCAAATACTGAACGGAACCGTTCCTAGTCCAGTCCATTCATCAAATCCTTCCCAAATACTGAACGGAACCCTTCCTAGTCCAGTCCATGTCCCTTCTACCACCACCACTTCCCCCCAAAAAATTATGATTTTAAACAATAATAACAATTATGATCCAATCGATGATAACGGCATTTCATCAAAAAATAACTTGAAGGACTACTATCATACATTTTCTGAATAAAATAAAATTTTGTAAAGTGTATAAATGCCTATACATACTAATAAAATATTTTACTAATTGAATTTTTTTGTTCAACTTACCTTGATATAATCTCGAAGCACATAGATGAGAGTTTCACATGTTTCAATTATCATTGAACTAATTGCTGCTGGGGAAATCAATGCTGAGAACTTGAGGTCAGCAAAATTTCTTCCTGTCGCCAGGTATCGCAAAGTAACAGCGAGTCGCTCTTTTGGACTGATACTTTGTCTCATATTAGTGTCTTGCTTTTTAATATGAGGTGAAACCATGTCCAATAAAGTTAAAAACGTTGTTTCACTCATTCGAAAATAATTTTTGAAATCTGCAGGATTTTTAACTACTATTTCATTCAATAGGTTTAAATGGGTGTACCTGTCTCTTTCCAACAGCCAATCCTTAACCCATATTCTTCTTTTTTTTCTTTTTTTTACAACAGCAGAAGCTATAACTATTGCCAAACAGGCTCTATCCATGTTAAGTTATCTACTAAAGGATGGAAAGCGGGAACTGACGAATAATATTGACAGTAATAATGACCGTGTGAATTAAACGAACATCAATAATACTTTCAGTAATAATGATCGTGTAATCACAGAAAATACTGAAGAAGGGCACCTTCAGTACTTTTATCAATACCTACTGTCAGTATTATTGACCGTGTATTGACCGTTTAATAGTGATAGACTTCGTTATTTACATTTCAGAGTCCAGCCAACAACGAGTCACATTCTAAGCCCAATATTTGTTGTCATGGAACATAGTTTTAGGTACTCAAAATGTTGGAAGAGCTGAGTTTCTAAAAAATTTTGTGATTAATTTTCTGTCTTTTTAACTTTCAAATGGTAAATTTCACAAACAGACGGTGTGTGCCTCATAAGTATCAATACATATAAGTATGTGTTTAAAAAAATATGTAAATAAGAATACATTTTGCGATAATACATTCAATTAATTTCATTAATGATTACGTACTTCGAACAATCGGCAACGGTTGAGTCTTTCGCGTATTCTGCTCGTACGCGAAAATCGAGATCTCATTTTATATTTCTGTTCTACTTGCTAGCCGCATCTGTGGAACTTGTTAAGATCAAAACATTGGACAATTTATGAATGACTTGCTGTATCTGTTTGTTCTATAATCTAAGGTTATTACCAATTCGATGTGAAAATCTTAACAAGTTCTAGGGCCAATATAATTAAAAAGGAGGATACGAATAATAATCTGTTTAGGCCAAAGTTTTTTAATGATTGTTAAAGTTTATAAACACGAACGAATTAACAAATATTTATTAGGTCGAATAAAGGGTTAGTCAAAAGTTGAGTACATTATTTTCTCAGTAATTTTAAATGGATCACCCTGTATTCTATATCACTGCCTAAGACTACTGTTACCATATTTTTCTTTTTATTAACCATTTCCTGTACTTAAAGTTATTAGTTTATGAGATATATTTTTCTATGTAAAGTATTAATTAGATGTGTAAACGTACCAATTGTTTGTTGACCATGATTAATTTGTCAATAAAATAATATTAATAAGTACTGTTTGGCAACTTTGTAGTTTAATAACGAGTACAGAAAAAAAAATGAAAAATAAGGCTGAAAAGATTACAACCGGAGAGAATTAAGAAACAATACACGTAAACATAAAAAATAAAACACTATTACTAAAATAAAGTAGGTCTTTATTATAAAGGTGTTCAAAATGACCACCCAAAACATCTATTCATGCCTTAAAGCTGTCAATGAAAGAGTTACTTACATTACGAAGCATTTGTACAGTAACATTTTAATATTCTCTTTTTTATTTCACACCTTGTTGTTGTAGGTGTTTTATACACTTCTTTTTTAACATAACCCCCAAAAAAATGAGTCCATTTTATTGAATTCTGGTGACCTGGGTGGCCACCGCACTGGTCCACCTCTTTCAATCAATCTTTCAAAAAACTGATCATTACATTTGTTCTCCTTGAACTAATACGTTATGGTGAATCGGAGCACCGTCATGCAAGAACCACATTTGTTCACTTATACGAAGTGAAACATCTTCCAATAATATGGGTGAATGATTTACTAAAAAATTTAAATACATTTCTCCATTTACATGCTCCTCAAAAAAATATGGTCCCCCTACATAGTTACCAACAATACCTCCCCACACATTTAGCGACCATCTAATTTTTACTTTGTGTTATTATATAGTATACATTAGTTGTCAAATATTAGTTATAGATAGTAATAGATACCTGTTAACAAAACCATTTTTATGAAATTTAGCTTCATCTCCAAATAGTACAAATTAACTTTTTTTAAAGTTCATTCGTAAAATACTACGACAAAAATCAGCTAAAAGAAACGCGTGCAATTTTGTGATCTACCATGTTTTGATCATGCACTCATTACGTGAAAATTAGCATTCGGCAGAAACAAAGGGTTCTGTGCAATTTTAAAATCAGCTAAAAAAACACGTGCAGTTATTATACCAGAAAATTCCGAAATCGTCGCGCGCAATTTTAGCAACAGGTTATACGGTCACGTGACCATAGAGTGACCAATCAAAAACGCTGAATTTAACGCGAGAAGAAGCCACGTTCGAAACAGTTTCCGGCTTCTCGTTTTTTTTCGCATTCCGAACGTCAAGCAATGCAGAGCATAGCTTCGATCCCTTATTAGCATATCATCAGCCGAGGCATCACCGCTTTAAAACACCACGTGGTAAAATGCACATCAATTTAAACAAATAAAATACATCAAATTTAAAGCTAACTTACAGTGAAATTATTCCGAAGATACATGAGGCTTTGAATTGTAAGCTCAATGTATTAAAATTATACAATATATTCTCGATGACAAGCGTGTTGTTTTATTTACTGTGATAACAAAATTCACAGCGATAAAAGGCAGTAAACCCTTTGGCCTAAAGTAGTAAAAAAAACAGATCAAGCCAACTTTACTGAGTTATCGAAGGATCCAACATTCACGCAGCGAAAGACGTCGTTGAAGAGCAAGAGTGAGTTAAGGCAACAGAGGTTCCGGTGGTGAAGCTGCCCACATCTCAGAGCATTTCTACAGCTTACCACGCCCAGTCTACTTCTCGTCGTTGACGCCGGCACGCATGTGGTAAGCAAGCATTCTTTTTTTAAAAAGAATTCTTTTAACACAGTAGTAACTAAGTTCTTGTTTTTTAAATATTTCTAATACTTGTGCGTGGATTTTCGTTTACTGCCACAAGTACAGTTGTATTTGTAGAAAATGGGTGCACCAAAATTGTTATAGTGTAAATGGGTTTTGATTGAATTTGACATAAAAAAAATATAGTTGACAAGCCTTTCAGTGACAAACATTGTCAAAATGCCTTTTCAATTAATTTATATACAGGGTGATTCATTAAGAATGGACAATCTCTGAACTGGAGATACTACACACCAAAATATGTCTTATACAAATGTTGCAGGTTTACGAGATACAGGGTATTTAAAGTTGAAATTTTAATTTGAAATTTCTTAATAAATTTGTGATTTTAAGCAGCATTGTCTTGAAAATTGGCAACTTAGTGTATTTTGGCATGAAAATTACGAATTTTATGCACTGTTAATATAGTGCTTTAGTTACACCCTGTTACTTAGGTAAATTACAACATATTTTTTTTGCCTAATGAGTTATGGCTAAAATGACTAAAAAATCTAAAAGGCAGTTCAATTTTGAATAAAAAAGGTACTCCTGTTTATTTTATGTAACTCGATCAGTTTTTAAGTTCTTTGCTTTTTAAATATTCAGCGTATAGACTCCTAGGCCACCGTTATTACATAGACTTTTTTCAAGTAGGCTTGTGTCAGAACTTATTAGTTTTTCGTGTAAAAAAATATTTAAAAATTTTACTGTCACTAAGTAAAAGTGTTTTTATTTGTAGTAAAATAAGAAAATACCACGACATAATGAATTTTCCAACAGTGAAATGCGTGATATAGTCAAATTATAGTGGACTTGGTGCAGCCAAAAGGTATTTGGAATCATACCAAAATCGAAGCCAACCCAATCACAAACTGTTCAGACGTATAGGTTAAACAGGGTGTTTTGTCCTAAAAGCTTAAATGGTGCTCCAAAAAATATCAACGTCGATGATGAAGAATAGGTTTTAGTTCGTATTTCGGAAAATCCAGATCTCAGTACTCGTCGGTTAAGTGCGACAAAAGGAATAAGCCAATCGTCTATCTGCAGGATTTTAAAGAAAGAGAATCTCCGTCCAAACCACTATACTCCTATCCAAAATTTGCTAACTCAAGATTTACCAGTTTGCTTAATTTATGCTAGATAAACAAAACGAAAACCAGGATTTTCTTAATTACCTCCTTTTGACCGATGTGGCGGCGCGACGTTTACTAGACGAGGTGTTTTTAATTGGAAAAACAATCATTTGTGGGACTCGAAAAATCCACATGCTCTAAAAGAACATTTTCAGCATGAATTCAAGGTAAATATTTGGTGTCGTGTGGTTCCTTCTAATCTGAACGGTCCCCTCTATTTAAACTTCCTTGAACAACAGTTAAACACACTACTAGAAAATGTACCACTAGCAATAAGGCGGAACATGTGGTTTAAGCAAGACAGGGCGCCGCCATATTTTTCTTTGCCAGTACGGCAATACCTGAATAAACATTTTCTTCACCGGTAGATTGGGCGTGGCAGTGAATTTGTTTGGTCACCTAGAAGTCCAGATTTAAACCCTCTAGACTTTTCAATATGGTCACAAATAAAGGACATGGTTTACAAAGCCACAATTAATAACATTAAAGAATTACGACAGAAAATTCAAGAAGCTGCTAATAATATTAAAAATAATCGACAAATGTTATTTAATATTCAAAGATCATTAAGGAGACGCCTTACAAAGTGTATTAAAGTGGAAGATGGGCATTTTAAACATTTACTTACATTTACTGTTACTGATTGTTATTTGTTGTCTTTACTGTTGTTACCCCGCATAGTACTAATTAAAAGGAAAAAATTCATCTCACAATAAACAAAATTCATTGAAAGTTTAAAATGCAAATAACTCAAAAGCTGATAGAGTAACATGAAATAAACAGGAGTACCTTTTTTATTTAAAATTGAACAGCCTTTTAGATTATTTAGTCATTTTAGCCATAACTCATTGGTCAAAAAAGATATGTTGTAATTTACCTAAGTAAAGTTGCCAATTTTCAAGACGATGCTGCTTAAAATAATAAATTTATTAAGAAATTTCAAATTAAAATTTCAACTTTAAATACCCTGTATCTCGTAAACCTACAACATTTGTATTAGACATGTTAAGCTTAATCGCCTTATTTTGGTGTGTAGTATCTCCAGTTCATAGATTGCCCATTTTTAATGAATCACTGAATCAATGTATATAAAAGAAAGTCGATTTAGTTACATTATTTATAACTGAAGAAAGGCTGAACCGATTTGGCTAAAAATTGGTGGGGAGGTAGCTTAGAACCAGGAGACGGACATATGATACTTTTTATCCCGTTAAAACGTGGTATAACAAAAACGCATCTGACATGGAATAACAAAACGCAAATGACAGCTAAACGTAATTTTGTCTATGGTAAAGTATGTTTGAAAATTTGATAATTTTAAATTTTGTCAGAAATCCATAATTAGTAATTTGTATTCTTTTTGATTCATCATTAACAATGCCGCGACCAAGACGATCGAATCTTTCCCGACAAAGCCGTAATTCAAGAAGGATACGAAACATTGCGAATGAAAGGACTTAGCTTCATTTTGCAACAAAAGGCAATAGCAGCATAAAGAAGTAAATAGTTTACCATTTGTGACAATTTTACCAAATTTTATCTATCTATATAAAACAAAGTCGGGTTTGTTCAAACACTTATAACTCGAAAACGGCTGGACCGATTTTCATGGTTTTTAATTTATTGTATTTGTCTCTGTCCCAAATAGCAGAATAACTATTAAAAACATAAAAATTGCAGGGAAAATACTAAAAAGGACAATTTAATTTTCCCATACAAACTGTTCCTACCTGTCAAACATTTAATGTTCGTACCGTCAGTAGGGTAAACTCGGGTGGTCACTTAAAATTAAAGATATATAATATGGTATTAAATAAGAGTTTCAAATCTACAACATATATCCACAACATTCGGATTATTGCGTGTTTAGATTTTAAAAATGCAAAATAGTGCTAATTGGTTGTCGAATTTATATAAACAAAAATGAATTGCCGTGCGTTAGTCTCGCTAAAACTCAAAAATGGCTTGACCGATTTGAATGATTTTTTTTGTTTTGTTCACTTTAATACAGCAATACGGCATGACATGAGTGATTTTTTGACATTAATTCTACCTGAAAACCGACTGTGCCATTATGTTCAGGTAAGTGGAGACATTAATTGTATCATGTTTTCGACTCTCAAATGTGGTCACCCTATTTATTATAAACATTTTAAACAAAAAAAAGGCACTTTTTTAGTTTTTTAATGTTAATAACTCAACAAATAATGAAGTAATCAAAATGGTATAAATATACAAAATGTAGGTAATTAAATTTCGAACAAAACAAGTTTTCGAGCGACTAGATCGGATAATTAGAAGCCAAGAAAACTACGGAAAAGCGGGAAATTCGACGTTTTTAAAAAATTCATCTCCGTTGTTTATTATTTTGTAGAATCAAATCTTTGAAAAAATTTTCTAATACTTATGCACTTCACGTGTGCAAAAAACTATCGCTGTGAATCAATTAGTTTGGGTGTAATTGTAATTCAAAGGTTTTTAAACAATATTTTGCAAAATCGCTGGATGCGTCTGAGATAATCCGATTTTAAATTTTAAAACGGTTTTGAAGAACATAAGATCCGTACAACAAAACGTTTATTCTATTTATCAATTCAAATGAAGGGAAGTGCCTTAAAAACGCTGCGAAAGTCGGTTCGAAACGGCGGATCGCGCGGAAACGCACGAGTAGTGGGGGGAGAGGCTCAGAAATCCAGAAGACCCAATACCAAAACAAAAATTTATTGTTAAGAACTTATTATTCTAGCTAATTTTTTGATCATTTATTAATTATTAATAAAAAATCAATTGTTGCTTCGTTTTTGAGATGTTATAAGGCAAACATTCGAATTAAATGTAAATAGGTACATTGCGTGCGTGTAGATAAATACTTATAAATACGTAAATATATGTTTAAATAAATATTAATAAATGTAAATACCTGTAAACATCACTTTTGTACATTCGTACAACCCTTTATTCACATATCATCAAAATAAAGTTAAAACAATTTTCAATTTCAAGAATATACGCATAACCATTGCTTATTTATTAATTATAAATAAAAAATCAATTTCCTGAAATTCATTAGCACCAAAATAAAAAAAAATTATTAATGTCTCCACTTACCTGAACATAATGGCACAGTCGATTTTCAGGTAGTATTACTATCACGATTAAACCCCTATTGCTTGGCCAAGTGGTGATTTAAAAAGAAAACCAATAGGGAAAATCCTAAAGAAAAGTTTAAAAATATATATATAAAAGTCCATGTGTGTATCTGTATACGTAAACATTTTTGAAGTACGTCAGCTAACCTTTCTTTCATTGAGGTAGTTTTTTGTGAGTGATTTGCGAAAAATTATATACACAATTTTTCACGAATAAAATAAAATTTATTGTGTTAAAAAACGTCAAGGTAACCTATCTTTAAGTAAATCACAGTGGTGGTTTAAAAAAAAATAATAGAAAAAATCCTAAGTAAAAGCTAAAAAATCCCGAAAAGGGTGATAGATTTTTGCAAGTTTATCTATCAAAGAGATAGTGTAAATTTTGATCGCGAAAAAGTAAAGGTATACATTTTTGAAGGACGTCAAGCTAATCTATCTTTTATTAAATCATAGTGGTGGTTTAAAAAAAAATATTGGGGAAAATTTTAAAGAAAAGCTAAAAAATATTTATAATATAAAAATGAATCACCGTTCGTTAGTATCGCAGAAACTGAAATACCTCTTGACCGATTTTGATAAAATTTTTAGACAATCTTTAAATTACCCCCGCAGGGTTTGTTAGCGATCGGAACAGGGAGGGTCATGAAATATAAAAACTATCAAAACGTCTGATATTAGTGTCGAATTTATAGTTTTTGGGATCGCTGAATTTCATCGCGATATTTTTAAAGCAGGCAAGCTTGTTAAAAATAAAAAACCTTATATAGGGGTAAAAACCCAATTAAGCAAAGTTGGATCCAAGAGGTGTCTTTAAGAAGAAAAATTGGTACTGATCCGGCACGCATTTCCGTTACTGAACAAGATGATGCATATCTGAAATATCTAACGGCAAATCCTTTTGAAACTGAAAATGCTGTAATTGACACAGGATTTCCTGCGTCTCAACCTACCGCTAGCAGAAGAGTCAAAGAATGAGAAATGATGCCTACAGAAAAACGGAAACATTTTCGTTTACTTTTCACCCCAAATTATAACCACTGCGACCATCAGTTTTGGAACACGGTAGCGTTCACTGATGAAAGGGTTTTTTAATCAACATCGTTTTGGTGAAATACGACTAGTTAGAATCCTTCTTTGTTACTATCCCGAAAAAGAGTAACCAAAAGAATATAGAGACTACCGACTTATCAATTTGATGAGTCACACACTTAAAATATTTTTGAAGATACTGCACCATCGTATATATCGACTTTGTGAGGACAGAATTAATGATGAGCAGTTTGGTTTTCGAGGCGGTATGGGTACCCGTGAGGCGTTGTTCTGCATGCGAACACTTTTGCAAAAGAGCGTGGAATTTCGTAAAAACATTTACGTATGTTTCATCGATTTCGAGAAAGCCTTTGCCAACGTACCGCATACACCACTGTATCAATGCTTAGATCTAATTGGTCTTGACTCATATGATGTAAGACTGCTCAAAAACCTTCACTATAACCAGACTGCTAGAATAAAAGTGAAACAATAGCTTTCAGAAAAAGTTCCTATTAAACGTGACGTTAGGCAGGGGTGTGTCATGTCACTTTTTAATGTATACTCGGAAGCTGTCTTTGAAGAAGCGCTAAAATATCGCCATGAAGGTGTTAAAATTGGTGGAGAAGTAATTAACAACATTAGGTACGCTGATAATACTTTTATAATGGCAGAAAGCCTCAAAGACCTCCTTACACCACTAAATGCAGTAAACAATGCATGCAAGGACAAGGGTTTAAGTGTCAACACAAAGAAAACGAAGTGGATGGTTGTCGGTAAAATTAATATCGAGTATCCAAAATTAAAATTAGATGGTAAAATTCTGGACAGAGTACAATACTTAAGGTATTTGGGTAGCTGGATGGACTGTACAGTTGAAAGCGATGGAGAAATCCTAACCAGAATAGAACTGGCACGTAAAAGATTCACTAGTTGGCGTTCTGTACTATGTAATAGAGTCTTTCAATGAACAGCCGTCTAAGAGTATTAAAGTGCTACGTTTGGTCTGTTTTGCTTTATGGATGTGAAACCTGGACACTGAAAGTAAAGCATCTAAATAAATTGGAAGCATTTGAGTCATGGTGATATCGCCATTTGCTAAAGATTCCGTGGAAAGCACACGTAACTAACGAACATGTGTTAGAATTCCTACATAAAAAACCAGAATTGACAAACACCATCAAAATAAGAAAAGTCGAATACTTTGGACATATAATGAGGGGGCATAAATATCACATGCTTCGATTAATTATCCAGGGTAAAATAGAAGGAAAGCGATGGATTGGCAGACAACAGCTTTCTTGGCTTCGTAATATTAGACATTGGACGGGTCGAACAGTCGAAGAATGTAGCTACCGATCGAGGAGCTTTCCAACAAGTTGTCAACTTTATGATAGCCAACGTTTAAAAACAAGCACGGCACACAAAGAAGAAGAAGATGAGGTTGGATAAGTGAGGATGGTGTCCGCTGGTGATTGGAGGGAAGGTTTAACGCCGAACATTATATGTGTCTGTTCTGGAAGCTATAATACTCCCATATGTTGAACAAATATATCCAAATAACTCATTCGTCTTTAAGCATGATAACTGCCCGGTCTATACCGCAAATGCTGTGAGGGAATGGTTTCACCGTAATAATATTGCCATGGCCCGCTTACAGTACCGATATTAATTTTATAGAGAATTTTTGGGGCCTAATTTTAAAAGAAATATATTAAAGAAATTTTAGACCAAGCAGTTCTGATGAATTATGGAAAGTAACTCACAAGTGCTGAGAAAAACTGAATTCAAATGTTATAGTAAATTAAATTAACTCAATTTCAGATAGATTGGATCAAATGGTCGAAAAAAAAATGATCATATGACCATATATTAAATTTTTATAAATTTATTATAAATCATATAAATTATAATTAAATCTTAGTTATAGTTTTCTGTTTTTATTATTGTTATTGGTTACGTTGAGTTTAAAGATTTGCGTTGTAGAAATATTCTAATACATTAAAATTATTTATCACATTTTATATGATTTTGTTTAGTCTATCGGCGTCGATAAGAAAAATCTGATTTACGCAAATATGGCAAAATCTAGTCATAAAAATTGTACTCATTTTAAGTAAATATAAATGTACATTTATTTTGTTTTTTTCTGTCACAGTAGTTTTTGTTTTTTCCTGTTTTTCATGAGTAACTGAACCGGTGCGGTAAAACCGATCCTTTAAACTTTCGAAACTTGCTCTTGTAGGTTGTCGCCTCTCCGGATATCTTTTATGATAAATTCTTACTGATAGTAATGCGTTTTTATCATATGTACCATTTTGTTACGAGTTAAATTCACATTTTCTATTTTAAAGTGTAACACACCAATGGATTATCATTTTCTAACAAATTAATTATGGCTAAAAATTAATACCTAATTAATACTTTGCATATTTATCATTCATAGACCTAGAGAAATCTTTTGACAGAGTACCTAAAACAGAAGTATGAAAGAGTTTAAAAAATGGAAACAAAACCATAAATATGATAAAAAAAATATATGGAAGTAATAGAAATCATGTTTTTAAAAATAACATGAAATTAGAAGGCTTCAAAACAAAAAGTGGTCTGAGACAAAGCGGATCATTAAGCCCAATGCTGTTTAATACTTTCATAAACGATATCATCAAGGAATGTGAAAAAAATATCAAAAAAATGTGCATTGCATACAAAAACATGCAAAGGGTGGAGATAGCTGAAAGAGCATTTGCAAATGACGTAATACTGATTGCTGAAAATGAAAAACAATTACAATATAATAAAGAAATATGGAATAAAGCACTTAAGAGAAAACAGATGAAAGATAAAACTAAATTAATAACTATAGGAGACGAAGAAATAAATATTATGATAGATAATATAAAATAGAACAAGTTAAAGAGTTTAAATATCTAGGAGTTACTATAGACGAAAAGGGAAGACAAGAAGCGGTAATCAACGACAGAATCTAGAAAACCATAAAACTGTATTATGCAATGAACAGGAAATTTATCAACAAAAAAGAAATTTCAAGATATACAAAACTAAAAATATTCAAGACAATACATAGACCTGTAATAACATATGGATGTGAATCTTGGATATTAACAAAAAAAAAAACAAAAGTAGAATACAAGCAAACAAAAATGAAATATCTGAAAAAAATTAAAGAAGTGACAAAGAAAGATAAAATAAGAAATACACGAATAAGAGAAGAACTAGACATAGAAGATATTATTTCATTCATAAAACCAAAACAATTGGGATAGTGGGAACACATACAGAGAATGCCAAACAGTAGACCTGTTAAACAAATCTATGAAGCAAAAACACAAAACAAGAGAAAACGATAAAGACCTAGAAAAGCATTCTTCTTCTTATGGTGCCGTCTTCCGTCGAAGGTTGGCGATCATCATGATTATTTGCATTTTGTTGACTGCTGATCTGAAAAGATGATTTGATGAACAGTTGAACCATTCTCTCAGGTTGCGGAGCCACGACATTCGTCTTCTTCCCACGCTGCGCTTCCCTGCAATCTTTCCCTGCATCACCACTTGTAGCATTCGGTATCTCTCTCCTATCATAGTGTGGCCCAGATATTGTAATTTTCTGATTTTTATTTCGTTATTAATTTCTGTTTCTTTTGAGAGTCTTTTTAGTACTTCTTCGTTTGTAATTCTGTCCATATAAGATATTCTCAGTATTCTCCTATATAGCCACATCTCGAATGCTTCTATTTTTCTCATCATGACTTTTGTCAATGTGGCCGCTTCTATGCCGTATAGTAAGATGGTGAATATGTAGCATCTCAGCATACGTATTTTGAGATCGTTATTTAAATTTCTGTTACAGAAAAACTGTTTCATATTTATGAAGGCTCTGCGTGCGATTTTAATTCTTGCTTTCAGTTCGCTAGCATAATCATTGTTGCTGTTAATCCATGTTCCCAAATATTTATATTTATATACCCGTTCTATTATCTGGTTGTTTACTATCAGCTGTGTGTTGTTGTTTCGGGTCTTTGTGAATACAAGGAATTTTGTTTTGCTGAGATTCATGTATCGAATACTGACATTATGTACCTTTTGTACCATTCTTTGTAGGTCGATGGCATTTTCGGCTAGCAACATAGTGTCGTCCGCATACCTTATATTTGAAATAGGTATCCCATTAACTCGCACTCCAGCTTTTTCTTCAGCTAATGTTTCTTTCATGATGCTTCTGAGTAGATGTTGAACAGCAAAGGGGAAAGCACGCATCCCTGTCTCACTCCGCGCCCGATCTCTATATCTTCCGTCTGTGTAATGCCTATTCTGATGTTTGCTGTTTGCTTGTAGTATAGGTTTTCTATAATTCTTATGTCTTGAGTATCTATTTGTTTTTCACTTAAAATGTTTATGAGTTGGTCATGTCGTACTCTGTCAAACGCCTTTTCATAGTCTACTAGACATGCGTATACTTCTTTATTCACATCTAAGCATCGCTGTGTTAGTACGTTTACAACAAACAATGCCTCCCTTGTGCCCGTTCCATTCCGAAACCCAAACTGGAAATCACTTATCTCATTGTCCAGTTTCTTGTGTATCCGGTTGTGTATAACTTTTATAAATACTTTCAATGTGTGGCTCATTAAGCTAATAGTCCTGTGTTCGCTACATTTTTTCGCATTGTTTTTTTTTGGTATTGTTATAAATGTGGATGTTAGCCATTCTCTGGGTATAACTCCAGTTTTGTAAATCGTATTGAACAGTTCCGTAAGTATTGGTATGCTTTTTATTTTTTTTATGTTCTGGTTCCCACGAAAAGGGATATCCTGTAATGTTCAGAGAACATCGTGGGAACCAAGGGAAAGAAGGTAGGAGTTGGTGTTCTTCTTAAATTTCTGGAGGTTGTATGCCTCGGGGAACACCTCCCTAGGCAATGAGTTCCAAAGCTTCGCAATTCGTTGGATGAATGAGTATTTGGAAAGTAATGTTCTGCAGGTCTCCAAAGTGACCACGAAGGGGTGTGAAGACTGAACTTGACGGGTTAATCTCGAAGAGACTGCCAAACGAGGAACGATTGTTGATATTTCAGAAGAGCATCGCCCATGAAAATATCTATAAAATAGAGACAAATCGCCAACTTTTCTACGGTGTTCCAGACAAGTGAGCGAGTTTGTAAGCGAGACATCACCTACGAGACGAATTGCCCTTTTTTGGACAGAATCCAGTAGCTTCAGGATATGTTTAGGTGCTGCACTCCAAATATGGGAACAGTACTCCAGTACAGGTCGGATCTGTGCCTTATAGATCATAAGCAGCTGACTGGAGGTGAAATAGCTCTTGGCCCGAAACAAAAAACCAAGTTTTTGGGATGCACATTTGGCAATGGACCTCACGTGATTTTCGCAGGAAAGGTTATTGCTGATAGTAATACCAAGCATCGATATGGATGACTTCAGTGGTATGGTTACTCCTGACAAAGTTATGTTAGGCACAGTGAGATCGGCTTTTCTAGAGGAAAGACATGCTTGTGTTTTGTTTGCATTGAATTCTACCAAGTTATTGGATCCCCATTCGAGAATTGTTGCTAAGTCCATATTTATATTGTTAACATTTCTTCTTCGTTCATTTCTGGTTTCACGGGCTGATATAGGGGCCCTGGAAGAGAAAGCGGTATGGAGGGTACTATCATCGGCAAAGCTGTGTACGGGACATAGGTCGTTGATGTGAAGTAAAAATAGTGTTGGTGCCAGAATGGATCCTTGCGGAACACCAGCATTTATGAGTAGAGTGTCAGATGAAACTCCATCGACCACTACATGGAGAGACCTGTTTGAGAGAAAACTAGCAAGCAGAGAACACAGCTGAGGGGGCAAGCCATAAGATGGAAGCTTGGCGAGGAGTCCCTGGTGCCAAACTCGATCGAACGCCTTGGAGATATCTAATGCCACAGCTAAAGTTTCTCCATACTTTTCAATAGATAGCTGCCATATATGTGAGACGTATGCGAGCAGGTCACCAGTTGATCTCTGATGGCGGAAGCCATATTGCCTATCATTGATAATTCCTGAGTCTTCCAGATATTTCATGAGCTCGATGTTGATGGCTTTTTCCATGACCTTTGAAATAATAGATAGCAGTGCGATAGGTCTGTAGTTGCTAGGTAGGGTCTTTTTGCCTTTTTTAGGGACTGGCTGTACTCTTGCAATTTTCCAATTGGATGGAAATACTTCCAAATTGTAAGAGTGGTTGAACAACTTGCAAAGAACAGGTGTTAGTTCGGGGGCACATTTCTTGAGAACAATCGGCGGGATTCCGTCAGATCCACAAGCTTTGTTGGTGTAGAGACCCAGCAAAATCTTTCTGATAGTACGTTGGCGAAAGGTGATCTCGGGCATGTGACTGTCAATAGGTGTAATGTTCGAGGGTTGTTTTCCTGAAGAATCCAGAGTGGAATTTTCAGCAAATAGGTGCGCAAAGATATTGGCTTATTCCTGGGCAGTCGTTGCTAGTGTTCCATCTTCATTGGTTAGGGGAGGAAAAGAGCTGGAAGTGAAATTTCTTCTCACAGCTTTGGCGAAAGACCAAAATGAACGGGATCCGTTAGGACATTCAACAAGTTTTGATCTTATTTTGGCATTATGAGCATCTTTTGAACATTCTATTGTCTCTTTGCATATGCCTCTAGCCTCAACATATGCTGCTCTGGTCTCAGGTCCCGGATTTTTTTGCCATCGATGGTATGCTGCCTGTTTGGAAGCCACAGTTCTAGAGCAGTTTCTGTTAAACCAGGTCTTATCGGATGATGTTCTTCTTTCGGTATTCGGTATGTAAGTTTGCATCCCCAACATGATGATTTTAGAAATTGTCTCAGCACATCGTGTTGGATCTACTGAGGAGAAACAAACTCTCTTCCATGGAAACGCTGAGAAAAACATACGAAGACCCTCCCAGTCGGCCGAATTGTAATGCCACATGAGACGGGGTGGTATTGTGCTGCTCGATGGTAAATGAAAAGAGCATGTTGTGGAGATGAGGGTGTGATCAGAGTTTCCAAGTGGGGCACAAACTTCTATTCTATACGGGTCAGGATTGGTGGTGAGGAAAAGATCTAGTGTATTGGCAGCTTGGTTGTTAACATCAGGGATGCGGGTTGGTATCTCGACCAGTTGTTCTAGACCATGAGTGATGGCGAAGGCCTCAGCTTGACGACCTGCATCATCAGTTTTGTTACAGAATTTGAGCCATGTGTTCTTCTTCGAGTAGTTTTAGCAATTCCACAGGTAATTCATCCGCGCCAGGTGCTTTCCCATTTTTTGTGTTTTTAAGTGCATCTATTACTTCTTCGTTTGTTATGTCTGGATTGTCTGTTTTTACCTTTCTTGGTCCTGTTTCGTTCGTCTTCAAACAGTTTTTCGATATATTTCTTCCATGTTTTAAGTTTGTCTTCTAAATCTAGCATTATGTTTCCACCTTTATCCATTAGTATGTTGTTCTGATTCCTTCTGAAGCCGCTGGTCATTTATTTGACCTTTTTATGTAGATTAAAAGTGTCATGTATCTTTTGCATTCTCTCGATTTCGTTGCATTTTTCATTCATCCATTTCTCCTTCGCTTCCCTCACTTTCTTTTGTATTTGTCGGTGTAGCTCTTTGTATCTCTGTTTGTTCATACTCTTAGCCTCTCTTCTCTTTTCCATCAGTTCCAAAATCTCCTCTGTCATCCAATCCTTTTTGTTCTCTTTACTCTCCTGTTTTAGTTCTTGTTTACATGTGTTTACTATTGTGTTCTTGATGTTACTCCATTTTACATTCACGTTCTCTTCATCCTGATTTTTCGCTTGCCTTAAGTGTATTTTGTCATTTACTTCTTCTTTGACTTTGTTTCTAATTTCTTCGTTTTTTAGTTTTGAGATGTTAATCTTATTATTTTTATGGGTTTGTTTAATGCGTTTTAGGGTTAGCCTGAATGTTGCCACTACAGGATTGTGATCAGAGGCTACGTCTGCACCCGGGTATGTTTTGGTGGATTTTATGCTATTCCTGTGTCTTTTCCCAATCATGATATAATCAATTTGGTTTCTCACTATTCTGTTTTCCGTATCTTGGGGCGATTTCCACGTGTAGATTCTTCTCGGCGGCAATTTATATAATGTGTTTGTTACTACCATTTCTTTTTCTTGTATAAATTCTACTAGTCTTTCTTCCCTTTCGTTTCGCTCTGCCAATCCATGTTCTCCAATCAGGTCTTCGCATTTTCCTTTACCAATTTTGGCGTTCAAATTTCCCATTATGATTAGGATTTCATGTTTCTTGATGTTTTTCAACAGTTCTTCCATTTCTTCGTAGAATTCTTCGATTTCGTTGTCTTCGCTCTCTGATGTTGGCGCGTAAACTTGCACAATGTTCATTTTTACTTTTGGTGTTTGCATCTGCAACATCATTACTCTATCCGAGAGGGGCACAAAGTCTGTGACTGATTTGTCGGTGTTGTTGTCCACCAATATTCCGACTCCGTTTGGGTGTTTCTGTTGATCGTCGCTACCTGAGAAATATAATGTTCCTTTGTCAGTTGTGAGTTTGCCATTTCCTGGCCATCTAACTTCGCTAATTCCTAGTATATTGATCTTTAGTCTGTCCATCTCTACTGTTAAATTCCGTAGTTTGCCAGCTTGGTATAGACTTCTGACATTCCACGTTCCAATTTTTAAAGTCCTCCCGGGGATTCTTCGCACCCTCTGACCATTTAAGGTCTGCCGGGGACTGAGGGCCTTTACTTTTGGTGTATTCATTATGACGATTGTACTAGGGATGCTTACAAGCCTTTAATACGGTGGTTTCCCGTTGCCTTCCGTATCCTTATACCGTTGACATTGCTGTTCATCCGCCTTCGGGGCCGATTTCTCAACCCCAGGACAAAAGGGTGCCCTTGCCTCAGCTGTTCTTCCGCCCTCTAAGAAAGAGGCCGTTGACATCTTGAGGGGGGATATTCCGGCTATCGTTCGGTCGTCAGAGCCTCGTCAGTTATCTGGCAGGGTGCACCGGATAACCATAGTTATCGCACCTGCAGGTGAGGTTGACATTTGGGCTGGAGTTTCTGTTACCTTCGCCCCTTACACAGAAAAGCCTGGAACGACATAATAGAAAAAATTTTACAAGGAAGAAATAAAAAATGGAGCGAAGCAAAGACATTGACAAGAGACAGAAAAGAATGAAAGTTTATAAAACAAGAATAAAATGATAATATATATTAAAGGTTTTTTTTTTAATTTATTTGGGTAACAGTAAGAAGTGACCAATTTAATAAGAATTCTTCGTTTTTTTAGTCAAGCTTTTGAAAATGTTTATTTTCTTTTTCAAGACTTCTGTATAATATTTTTAATTAATATAAGAAAAATCAAATTACGAAATATATACTTACTAACATGAAATTATTAAAATATTATCGAAAAGAGGAACATAAGATGGTTTTTTTAAAAAAAATTTGATGTAATAAGTCAGTGTCAGTTTTTGTCTTACTGATAATAATGCCGTTATATAAATCTAGAGTGTGCTTAACAATGTTAACCCTTTTGTGGTTAAGGGGGTGCTATTTCTATTGGTATGTTGACTACTGTTTACAGTTTTGGAAAAGTTAAGGCAAATTGAATAAGACCTTTCGTCTGTTATATAAATACATTGTGACCTTTTCGGGTCCATAATATGGGATCTAATCCTAACGGTCATTTGTTTATAAGAGTTTATAGTTAACTGTGTTTTACCGGGCAGTTTAACTAAAATTAAGTTTAGAGTAAGTTCAATTAATTATTATTTTATTTACAGCTGTTATTTTAAAAATCTAAAAAATTTTTTAGGACATTAGGTTTAAAAAAAAACTTTTAACAAACTAATAAACAGGAAATACAAAAAAAACGGTGTTAAAATAATTTTTTTTTATTTTCAAATTAATTACTAATTTATCTATTTGCATTTGGGCTCCTTTTTTTAATAAAGATGAATTTTTATCACTTAAAAATAAGATTAGATTATATTTGAATGGAAGTATTTTCGTAAGAGGATTATTACTCCGACACAATGAGGTTAATGGTGCCCTCCTTGTGGTTAGACTTCCTCCATCAGTCCCAGTCGCTTTATCAACTTCCTGAAAAGCGCTGGGAAAAAAAGAAGCTCTTTTCTGTATACGACTTCTTATAAAGAAAATATGTGTCTATTTGCTTTAAAAATTTCGAAAAAGCTCTAGACTCTAGTCACACATGGAATATTGTTTTTCTGCAACTGCTTAGCAAAGTAGCCTTTAACGCTTTCAAATTTCAACGCAGTTGACGTTTTCCGACAAACGTCATTTTGTGACAGCTTTGCCGCTCTGGCGCGAAAATATTTTAAAAACGCTAGCAACTCTTACTTATTCTTTTATCATGGAAAATAGTGATAGTGAATTATCGAACACACCTCCTGATGTAGCAGAAAGTGTAAAAATGTAAATTTAAATCTCCTACCAGAGAAATCGAGAGCTAAATATGAATTTCAATACAATAGATTTATAACCTGTTGTCAATCGAAGAAGGTCAATAAGTATTCAGAAAATGTGTTACTGGCTTATTTTTGAGAAAAATTAAAGACTTCAAAGTCATCAACTCTTTGATCTAAATATTCGATGATACGAACATGAATGATAAAAATAACATCAAAATCAATAAGTATCCTAAACTCATCGCATTTCTCAAAAAACAATCCGTTGGATACAAAGCGAAAAAATCCAAAACATTTACCACTAAAGATATTCACAAATTTTTACGAGAAGCTACCGATGAAGAAAATTTACTGAAAAAGGTAAATCTCAATTATACCTGACACTCTCTGTAGTTTTATAAGCAGTTAGAATAGTTGTTTAGTTAATTAAATACCATGAAAGTCTTGATTACTTGAGCTGTCATAATAGCCTAGGGGACTGAATGGCAGGCATTTCAAACTGTTCGCTAAGGTGCAATTCCGGCCGGGGACACTTTTTTTAATTTACGAGATTTTTTCCCTTTTATTTCGTTAGAAATATGAATTATTGGATTGATAGCAATTTGGATAGCTTATACATTTTGGATAGCTATTGACTGTTAATTTTTTATAGGCAGGTATTGCTGGTGCCTGCAGACGCAATGAATTGGTAAAAATGGAGATCGGTGACATAGAAGATAAATATTCTATTTTAATGGAACGAATTCCAGATTCGAAAACAAGAATAGTTACAATAGTTAGTCGTAATGAAGAAAATTCAGTTGATTATCTATCAATTTGTAAAAAATACATTGCAATCAGACAACTTTATCAAAATAACAATAATACTCCCCAACGCCTATTAAAACGTTATTAAAAAGGTAGATGTACGACACAAGTTGTGGGTATGAATACAACCGGGAAAATTCCCAGTGAAATTGCTAAATATTTGAAATTACCTGAGCATACTCCAAGAACATTTGCTACTTTATTGGTAAATTGTGGAGAAGATCTAATACAACTAAAGAAACATGGTGGAAAGAAAAGTAGTAATGTCGCAGAAGGTTATATAGACAAATCAAATCAAATCAAAAATAAGATTAAAAGCAGCAAAAAATAATTTTCAAAACCGCATGTATCCACATCTCGTTCTATAGATTTCCAATCTTCGGAAGAATTTATATTGGAGAAATATCCTAATGGACCATTAGGTTCGGGAATAAGTATCAAAGATTGTCATAATTGCACATTCAATTTCATTATAGTGAATGATAAACTGAAGTAATTATTTTCAAGAAAATTATAAAATGTTATAATTAAAATACAAGTAATATTATGTACTTACTTATTTTAAATAAGGTATTTAATGTTTTTTTTTCTTTTTAAAAACTGCATTTTTAGAAAAAATCTTGCGTGTATTTTGAGCACAAAGTGTCATTGCCGCTCTCCAAAAATAACCGTGCTCCGCTTCACGTCCCGTGGTAACTCTCTTTGTCGAGCAGCAATATATCACTTTGCGCTCTTAATACACAAATAGCTATTGTACACCTTGACCTGAAAGGTATAAACAAATACGATTTTAGACTACTAAAATATCTCTATTTTAATTAGCTAACTACCAATAAAGTGGATGGGATGTTTACAAGGAAGATACCAATTGAACGTGGTGTGCGCCAGTGGTGTGTTTTATCACCAACACTTTTTATTGGTTATTTAGAGGAGATATTCAAAGAATCAATAATGGATAGGAAGGAGGGTGTAAAAATTGGAGGAGAAATAATCACGAACATAAGATATGCCGATGACACTGCCATATTGGCTGAAAACCCGGAAGATCTACAGACACTGCTTAACTCAGTGCATAAGGCGAGCAAAACTAGGGGCCTTAGCATAACTAATGGTAAGACAAAATGGATAGTTGTAGGAAAAATAGATGTGAGACAAGGTCAGCTTTTATTAGATGGTAGACCTCTCGAAAGAGTTAGACATTTTAAATACTTGGGTAGTTGGATCATCGAAACTGGGAGCTCTGCCGAGGAAATGCTTACACGCATTGCATTAGCTCGACGAGCAGTTATAGCCTGGAAACCTATACTATGCAACAGAAATCTCTCCATGCACCTTTGGAAACAAGTCCTCAATTGTTATGTCTGATTCGTATTACTTTAAGGCAGTGAAGCGTGGATCTTGAAGACATCAACGACAAATAGGCTAAGAGAATTTGAACTATGGTGCTATCAACGAATGCTGAAGATCTTCTGGACTACCCACACTTCAAAAGAGGAAGTACTTTATATGATGAATACCAAAAAAGAACTCATAAACATAATAAATGCGAGAAAAACTGAATATTTCGGGCACATCATCAGAGGACCAAAGTACTCTCTACTCCGTCTCATTATCCAAGGAAACGTGGAGAGCACACGTTGGATTGGACGAAAAAAACTGTCGTGGCTGCGAAACACAAGGTAGTGGATAGAACTGCAACCCGAACAACTTTTCAAAACGGTCGCCGACCGTAATACCTTTCAAAATTTTATAACTACGATGATTGCCAACGTATGAAGACAGACAGGGCACCCAAAGAAGAAGAAAAAGAAGCTATTGGGGTCGTGTTTTTTTTGCCTGAGCACGGGCTTGTTAGAAACGGTATTTACTATTCTTAACTTTAAATATAAAAGACTTTTATACTAAATGGTGTATTAGAATTTTAGGTTACGATAAAAATCAGGTGGTTATTATTATGAACATTATTATAAATATAAAAATAGCATTTTTTTTGTGACGGGAAAAACGTTTGACATTTTATCTCTGTTGACAGGTAACAACACATTTGACACTTTTTATAAAATTATACTTTTTTCTCGGATATACCTACAGTGTATCTATGTAAGTTGGATCCATATGAAAAACTTTTTTATTATTGGTTTTATGAAAAAAAAATTTTCCTGTTAAAAAGTTGTGCATGGTTCAAAACTTGAAATGCCATCATCAGATATCAATTTTTTTAAACATATAAGAGGTTTGTCAAAAAATGGAAATTTTACTCAAGAGTAAAGTAGGTACCTTTATTTTTTGCAATACAGAAGAATGTTATGGGGTAAAGTTATTTTGATTTAAAAGTATATTTAAATATGCAATAACAGTCATTTAGCATGAAAATTTAGGTTTGGTGATTATTTACGTTTTACATTATAAATTATTTGTGGTTATAAATTTCAATACTGAATTTATAATCTCTTATCTCTTAAAAATATGATAACCTTTTTATTTGTTAATATTTTTGAACAACTTTGCAATTTAAATCATAAATGCATAATAATATTTTTATTTTAGAAACAGGAAAATGCATACAAACAATATTTAGTATATAAACATCTAAATAAATTTTATTTTAATCTACTAAAGCTTTGAGATATCCACCTTCTCTTTGTAAACATTTAATTGTTCTTTTCTTAAACTCTTTTATTACTGTCCGTATCATATTTGGAGTTGTTTTTAAATTCTTTAGAAATAATCTTTTCCAAATGGTCTACATCATCAAATAGTCCTCGCTGATAAACCTGCTGTTTTAAGTAACCCCATAAAAAACAGTCAAGGGGAGTAAATACCGCATCATACGTTCATTTTAAACGAATATTGGTTACAACGTTTTATTACAAAATTTGGATTACTATTAGACCACCAGCGACAATTTTGTTATGAGACGGTTCCGTTGGAAGAAAATATTGCCTTGTCGGAAAACATTATATTTTTCGTTAAAAAAGCGGTCTACTTCCAACTTTCCTTGAATCAGAGCGCAAAATTCAAATCAAATATCGTAATCCCTTGGTAGTAATGTGTGTACGAATTGCGGTTTGTAAGCATGATATTTATGACGTTTTAAAAAAATTTGCCACTGTATCTTTATTTATCGAAGTATTTGTGATTAAAAAAGCCCTTTTGCGTAATGACATTTTTGGTTCTTCTACGACAGAAAGCATCACTTCCAATTCGGTGTCTTCATTGGCAACCCGTTTTCGGCGTTCATTCTCAAAATTAGTTTTAATACTTTCACCGGTCTTGAATTTATTTAATATTTTTGTAACCGTTGAATGCCCAATGGGTCTATGCGGATGTCTATTATTAAAAATATTTGCTGCCTCTCTATATGTTTTGTAATTTTCTCCAACAATTAACACAATTTCTATTGTTGTGTCAACCCAGAATAATAAATACGGACTGATTACTAAATAATCACCAATCCTAAATTTTTACGCTAAATGGCTGTAATTAAATATTTAAATATAACTTTTAATTTAAAATAACTTTACTTTATAACATTCTTCTGTATAGTAAAAAATAAAGGTTCTTTACTCTTGAATAAAAATTCTATTTTTTGACAAACCTCGTATATGATTAAAAAAATTAATATCTGATAATGGCATTATAAGTTTTGAAGCATGAGCAACTTTTTATCAAAAATAATTTTTTTTCATAAAACCAATAATAAAAAAGTTTTCCATATGGTTCCAACTTAAGTAAACACACTAAAATACGAAACACGAGTCTTCCATCAATTCTGTTAAAAAATATTTATGCAAAATAATTTAAAGTAGAGTGAACCAAGGAATCACGTTGTCCCATACAAACTTTTACCCCGTTTTTCACCCCCTTTGAGGCAAAATTTGGGAAAATCCTTTTTAATCAAATGCCAACGTCATACAACGAACACACTCTTAAAGTTTCAGGTCTCTACGATCAGCGGTTTAGGCTGTGCGTTGATCCGTCAGTCAGTCATTCAGGACAAACATTTTATATGTATAGATAGATATTTTATTACACAAAATTTACATTATTTTGTATTAAAAGTACAATTATTAAATGTGCATTGCATGACTTTCACTTTCACTTTATGACGTCTTACCACCATCAAAAGAAGAAAACTGCAATATTTCAGGCAAGTTATGAGAGGCGAAAAATACCGATAACTGTAGAACATCATGCAAGGAAAAATTTATGGTAAAAAAAAGCCAGGCCGCAGAAAAGCATCATGGCTTAAGAATCTACGTGACTGGTATAAACTCAACTCAAGCTCTCTGTTCAGACTTGCCGTCGACATAGTAAGGATAGCCTTGTTGGTGACCAACGTTCTAGAAGGACATGGTACTTAGGAAGAAGAAGAAGATTATGACGTTTTATAAATTTGTCGCATACGCCGACGACACAACCTTAATCAACACTTCTACTAACGCAGTAAGTCTTTTAATCACCAACGCCAATTCTTGGAATAGGGTACAAAACAGGTTTAGTGCTAACAAGCTTAAATTAAACTAAAATAAAACCCAAAACCTGATCTTATCTAATGAAATTGCAGGCAGTGAAAAGAGTGTCGAGCTTCTAGAAGTAATTATCGATAAAAAACTATCATGGTCATCCCATATAAAGCAGTTATGTCAAAAATTATCCAGTTCAATATTTCTGTTGCGCAACATAAAGAATCAACACTGCGACAATACTTTGCGGTCCTGTCATTTCTTTTTCTTTTATACACACATACATTATGGCATACTGTAATGGGAAAACTCTGTTCATTCGTGTATAGCGTTCAAAATACAGAAAAGAGCGATAAGAATTATTGCCAGTGCAGGTTACAGTGACCATTGTCAGCAAATTATCAAACATCTCTCCATTTTGCCTGTCCCTACCCTATTTATTTGTAATATTTTTCTGGAAATTCACAAAAATAAAATAACTTTATGTGCCAACTGCGATTTCCGTAATTATCAAACTCGTGAAGCAAACGACTTAAGGTCATTCCGATATAAAAGCTCAACAAATCCCAGATAAATTTGCTGAATATTGGACTCTAATTTCCTGCCTCAAGAGTTTAAGATTTTCAATTACAACATATTTAAATAAAAAATACATATTCTGTTCCACTGTTTTAATATCCGAGATCACCCCCACTTCTCGATAATGCATCTTGATTAAATTCTAAATTTCATGTTTCGTGTTTCTATTTGTAAACATTTTGTTTGTATGTTTGTAATAGTTTGAGCTTATATTTTTAATAAATTTTAAACACCAAGAAAACAAAATTCATGATGGCAAAATAAGAATAGCACAAGGCTAAACTGACAATTTATAACCAACATATCATAAAGGTTTCAAAATTCAAATACCTTGGTTGCTAGTTGACGGAAGATGGAGACCTGGATCTAAAGGTAAAATCAAGAATAAAATTAGCAAGATAGTCTTTTCTAAAAAATTAAACAGTTACTTACCTTCAGCCTTCAACTGGCAACAAGATACAGATTCGTGCAATGTTAAATATATTAAGTGTTACTATACGGCGTCGAGGCCTGGACACTCAAGACTAATACAGAAAAGATATTAAACGCGTTCAAACTCTGGGTATTCAGAAGAATTATGCGCATACTGTGGACAGATCACATTACAAACAAAGAGGTGCTGAGAAGAATGCACAATGAAAAGCAATTCCTAACAATTTTAAGATAAAGGAAAACAGCAAAACCGGGACACCTATACCAAAATGATAAATACAACGTTTTACAGCTCATCATAGAAGCGAAAATCGATGGAAAATGGGGACGAGATTGAAGAAGATGCTCCTGGCTTAAAAATATCAGAAAATGGACTAATATAAGTACCCATGCATTGATTAGAGCAGCTAAAAACCGAGAAAATTTTACCGAAGTTGTTGCCAACATTCATTAATGAATACGACACTTTAAAAAAAAGAATAGTTTTTAATATTTTTTAGTTCCTCCTCCTTCGTAGCTCTCTAATGCTAGTGGGTTTTGACTGACTGCACAATGCGTCTCCACCCCTGTCGGTTCATCAACATAAGAGGATCGTAGTCCAATCCCATGATACGTAGGTCTCTGATTACGTTATCACGCCATCTCATTCGCAGCGGTCGTTTACAAGCGGGGTAGTTCTCAGATGCCAATTTTGCCGTTCGTTCGTTCGGTAATCTTTGGACATATCCCGCCCATCTCAATCTCATCCCTTTGATCTCATTTACAATATCAGGTTCCTTGTACAACTCAGTGAGTTCCCTATTTTTTCTAGTTCTGTGGACAAGATGGACTGGATCCAGTCACAGCCAAAACACTCTCCGGAGTACCTTGCGCTCGAAAACTCTCAATTTTCGTTCCCAATCTTTTGTGAGTGTCCACGTTTCACAGCCATACATAATCACCCCGATTTGTAGATTTGTAATTTGGCTCTTCTACTAATACGTTTGGATCTCAGTATTTTGTCCAAAGCATACATACATATGTGGCCACTCTGAATTCTGGCTTTGATCTCTTCTGTTATGTCATTATCGGCTTCTTGATATTTGAATCTATTCACCTTCTTAAAATTAAAATCTCCAATCGTCACATTCTGGCCTATACGATCTCTTTGAGCCTGACTTGATACGTACATGTATTTGGTCTTAGTTTCGTTTATGGCTAATCCCATTTTAGGTGTTTCTTTTTCTATCTTAATGAACTGTTCTTTGACTTTAAGAACTGACCTGGCCCTCACATCGATGTCATCCGCAAAGGCAAGTAGAAGTTTTGGTCTATCATTAGTGTACATCTTTACTTTAATAATTGCTACTCTTATGTCTTTCTCCAGCGCTATATTAAAGAGCAGTGGAGATAGTAAGTCTCCTTGTTTCAGCTTGTTGTTTATGTCAAATGCGCTTGAGACAGTGCTTTCAATTCTTACTCTGCTTTTGGACCCATTTGGGTAAGTTTAATTAGAATTTGCGGGATTGATAGTTCTGCCGTTGCATGCCAAAATTCTACACTGTCGTAGGCTTGTTTAAAGTCGATAAATATATGGTGCAACCTTTGATTAAACTCCCAGCACTTTTCCAGAATTTATCGAATAGTGAATATTTAGTCGAATATAGACCTGTTTTTTCTAAAGCCGCCCTGGTCGTCCCCCACGACGCCTTTCACTATAGGTGTTAGCTGTTGCAGAATAATTATCGATAGTATCTTGTATGACGTATGTAACAATGAGATGCCCATGTAATTGGCACACTTCATTTTATCCCCCTTCTTGTTTATGGGGATTATTATACTTTTTTTCCAATTGTTCAGTATTTCTTCCTTTTTTTAGATTGTGGTTATTAGCTGGTGTATATGCCAATGCAGATCTTTACCTTCATTTTTACTTAAGTGACCAAAAATATTGTTGTAACTTGGTTAAATAAAATTCTGTTCTATTCTATTTTATTTAGTTCCTTAAACTATTCGGTTCAACAGTCGAATTTTTGTGTGTTAAAATTATATTTTTTTTGCCATGAACACAACTGCCGTTGATGAACCTGTTCGCAAATCAAATGTTCTTTTAGCACTGCCACACGTTCTAAACACTTTATTAGCTATTTCCCTTTTGTGTAATACAGATTCATTAACATACCCTTCAGCGTCCGTTGGCGTTGATGACTTCCAATCGCCATGTTTCTTCAGTGTCATAAAGTCTCCCCCAGATTTAACTAAAAGTGTAGCAGACGATCTTCAAAATGGATGACCTGTATATAAGCCAGCATTTTCTAATTAAAGAAAATTAGCTACTGTTTGAGGTACTGATTTTTACCCACAACCTTATTAATAAATTTTTCATTGCGATATGCAAAAACAGGCGGCTGAACGAAAGTCTATGTACATACGCCTTTTTCCCGTAGGGATAGGCAGAGACTACTTTATTTTACTTGCTACGGTTCTAACGCACATCTTTACTTTCATCAGTATTCTTATACAAGCTCGTCGGTTGACATGGCCTTTCTAAAAAACCATGACGATCTGATCAAGATATGTTTGCTGAGGACGACCTTACCGACTTGTCCTTTCACACATTTGTTTTATTAATCTTTTTTCATTTATCCTTTCTACGTGTCAAAACCATCCAAGTATTTATTATCTATTTTTGTAACCACATTCTTCTATTTTACTATTCTTCACTTTATTCACTTTATTTTGGCTGTTTATAAAGTTATGCAATGCCCCATTCATTTGTTTTTCTGCCAACAACCTTCTCTTTTAAGAGCTACGAACATTTGGTAAGTCTAATATTTTTTTAAGTAACTTAAAATCTCTTGTTTACATCAATTTTTGTTTGCCCAAGTTTTACAATTAATACCGTTAATCTTGAATATCATCTAGTGTTATCTTGCAGATTTTATAAATTTGACAAGCTCCTGCAATGTCAAATCCAATAATAACCTTCGCCATTAAATAAACTTTATTGGGAGCATTATTTAAAAAATCCATGGACCTATTATCAGAGAAGACGGAACTATTTACCTTTAAACACGATCATACATCCCCACTTTCTGGTCAATTGTATCATCTTGATATGGCCGACTAAAATGTGTTGTGTGGTGATGTTGCCCGCTCTCCAGTTATTGCAAGAGTTTTATGGAATGTTGAACCATTGAACCATTTCATTTCGTTAGATTAAAGAATTGTGTTGCTTAATAAGCGACAACGCCTCGCGGCTTGTCTGTATGGTACCACGTGCAGAAATTTGTATTTATTACATCTGACAGTTTCGTCTATCATTTGTAGCGTTATTGCAGAAGTTGTTGCAACGAGATTGTGGAGTATTATCGGTGATTTTCAACATATGATTTAGTAGAATAAATGGTTCGTCATTGCCAAGTGTTTAAAAAACCGGATTATTTAAGCCATAATTAAATTTTAACAATTATTTTTATCCAGTGGTGTAGCGATGACGATTTCAATATCAAAATAAACAGGTATTATTTTAAGGCGTAAAACACGAATCTGAAAACCAAACGATGCGGAAAGCAATACTTTTAGAGATATTTTCAAAAAAAGTCCTTATTTCCCTGTTATTCAGCAAAACTTATTCAGTGTTATTATCCTTCTTTCCCTGTTTTTAAAGAACTATATACAGTTGAATAAATTTATCTTTACCTAAAGAATAGTGAGATAAGAGAACGCTGTGGTGTAAAATAAGATGTGGTTAGTAAGATAGATTAAAGAATGCTTATATAGTTTTGAGACGTAGAAAGGATAAATGAAGGAAGATTGATGAAACAAATTTATAAGTCGATTGTAAATGGACAAGTCGGTAGAGGTCAACCTCGGCGAACATATTTTGATCAGATCAACATTGTTTTGTAAAAAGGCCAGGTCAAGAGTACCAACAACCGACGAGCATGTATGAGAACACTGATGAAAGTAGAGGAAGCAAAAGATGTGTGTAAGAACCGTATAGCAAGTGGAAGTGGAAGGTCTCTGCCTACCCCTACGGGAAAAAGGCGTGACTAATTGTATGTATGTATACTGTATTTATTAAATGTTAGAAAAAATGCAATAAATAAGTAATAAACAATTTTAATACATCCAATTTATTTCTTTATCTAAAAATGGTACATAAAGAAAGACGTGACTTTCACTTTTGATTTACGTTGGGCTGTAAAAATGTTATTATGTTTGCGCACGACACTGACCAAAATCCCTTTTTGTTCGGACTGAAAAAGGGTCAATATAATTTTATTATCTTCCTAAAGCTTTCAGTTATTTTAAGGTCAATTTCTCAGGAAAGGACATTGTATTTTATGTGATAAAATCCGAAAAAAGTTTTACTTTCACAGTTCTTGCTTAAATTTGGACACAATTGAACTTTCGCGATTCATTTATTATTATTGTTATACAAAAATTTAAAAAATAATAAACGGGAGACTATTAAAACAAATTGATCTGTTTTCGTATTACATAGTATGTTTTAAATTACCTACTTTTTGATTTAGTACGTTTTTCCTA
Organism: Agelastica alni; assembly: GCA_950111635.1. NCBI lineage: Eukaryota > Metazoa > Arthropoda > Insecta > Coleoptera > Chrysomelidae > Agelastica > Agelastica alni. The sequence goes on along the minus strand of OX467711.1, from coordinate 63,324,769 downwards.
CTTTGTTTTATGAGTCAATTTGTAGAAAATAAGGCTCCTTTCTAATACGTTCCCGCATTTTCAATTCCTTTTTTATAGCCAACGACTGGACCGATTTTAATGCAATTTTCAGCCAATCTTTAGATTAACCCGGCAGATGATCGTGTGAAGTTTCGTAGCAACCACAGTAAATATTTATAATCGCGGCTTTTGCGAAAAAAGACTCCAAATTTTTACGACATATTTTTTATTACTAGTTTGTAGTATTCCAAGTAATATTAAGGTCAGCGAAGTCTTTGGACCCCTAAAAAAATTAAAAAGTACCTCTAAAGTAACTTTTTTAAAAATATCTTAAAAACGTTAAAAGATACGTAAAATATTAAAAAAAATAAATACAGATATTAAAATTGCCTACAAAATATGTTTTTATCACTTTTGGCATATTTGCAATAGAAACCGAAATATTTGCAATAAATCAGGTGTATGCAATTACGGCTTTTGCGAAAAATGACTCTAAATTTGTATGACATAATTTTTATAACTAGTATGAAGTATCCCTAGTTCAGCGTTTCTCAAACTGTGGGGCGCGTTTACATGATTGGGGGGGCGCAGTACAGATTAAAAATAAAATGGTAATGATAAAATGCTACAGATTGATTTTTAAAAAATCTTTATTGAAATTTTACTTACTTAATGATGACAAAGAAACATTCTAAGGACTAATGGCTAACATGAGCTTGTTTTAAGGCGCACAACTTCTCTAAATTTGGTTCTATGTTAGAGATGGCCTCTCTGAGTTCATTTTCTACTTGAAGTTTATTTCTGTATTTTTGATTTCACGACAGCAAGTGCAGAAAATCCAGTTTCACAAAGGTAGGACGTTGGAAAAGGCATCAGAATTCTCAGCGCTTTGGCTTTTATAACGGAGTAGTCGTTCGGAAGTTCAGTCCAAAAGTTTGTTAAAGATTTGTTAAAAAAGTTTGATTTTTGTAAGGGATTTGTTGAAATATCTATCAGTTGTTCTTCTTCTTGCAGTGATAGTCCGACAGGTCTATTTTCGAATGGATTTAAAACCCAGCTCCAGTCTGACAACTTGATATCTTTCTCTGCAAAGAAGTATCGCTTGAAATTCTCAGTTAAGTTTTCTAAATGGCTTCCTATGGTTTTTAGCATCACAGCTTTATGAATATCTTCCAATGGGGAATCTTGCACAAAATCGCAAAATGTGGGAAACATTTCCAAACTGTTTTCTTTCAATTTGTTATGCCATAACTGCAATTTCTTACAAAAAGCATCAATCTTTTGACTTAAATCAAATATATTTACGTCTTTTCCTTGCAGCTGAAGATTAAGTATATTAAGTTTTTCAAAAATATCTACTAAATAAGAAAGCTTCAGTTAAAATAATTTGTCGAAAAAATCTGTTGAATGCTTGTGACCTTCCTCGCTTAAAAATATCGCATTTCCCTTCTTAATTCAAAGACACGCTTAACCGTCTTACCGCGTGACAACCATCTGGATGAGGAATAAAACAACAAAGATTGATGCTCAGCTCCCATATCTTCACAAAGAACAGAGAACATCCTTGTTTTTAGTGGTCTGGTTTTTATAAAGTTAACAACTTCAATAACTACTGTCAAAATCATGTTTAGTCCAGGGCTTAGCGATTTTGATGCTAACGCTTCCCGATGTATCATGCAGTGCGTCCAGATAATTTTTGAGGATTCCTTTTTTACTAGCGCTTGTAAACTGTTGTATTTACCAGACATCGCTTAAGCTCCATCGGTGCAAATCGCAACACAATTTTTCCATTGCAAATTAATTTTAGTAATAGAATCATTTTTAATCTTGAACAACTCGGTGGCTGTAGTTCTTCCTTCAATCTGTTTACAAAACAATAAATCCTCACATATTTTAGAACATTGACAGAATCTAATGTAGCAAATCAAATGGGAATCATTACTAGAGTCAGTTGCTTCGTCAAGTTGTATAGCAAACAAGTTTCCAGTAAGCTCAGATTCAAGCTGCTGCTGCATATCAACTGATATATCGTTAATTCGTCGACAGATTGTATCATTTGACAGAGGAATATTGTTAAGTTGTGAAGTAAAATTTTCACCAAACATTATTTCTACAATGTCTTTGCAAGCGGGTAAAATAAGTTGCTCTGCAATAGTGTGCGGTTTTTTGCATTTAGCTACTTTGTATGCCACTTTATATGATGCCAAGAGAGCCTTCTCATTTACTGCCAGTACTCTATGGAAGCTGGATTTTTGTTTTTTAAACAATCTGAGTTTCTCCACAAAAAATCTCGCGGTTTATTGACATATTCTCTGTGCAGCGTTTCTAGATGCCTCTGTAATTTATTTGGTTTCATGCTATCTGCAGCCAATACTTTTAAACAGATAACGCATTGTGGTTTTTCTTCGCCACCTACTTCAAGGCTAGTAAAGCCCAAATTTAGGTATGATGGGTCATATTTTCTTGTTTTAGATTTCGGATGATTTCCACCTGAATCTGTCGATGTACAAGCCCCGTCATCCTCAAGTTTTCGTTTTAAAAATTTATCCATACTTCATCTACTTATACACTCACACTTCACAATAATGCTTGCTTAGTGTTAAAACACCTTCACTGAGAGACTGAGAATACCGTATGTGCGCTTCTGTATTTATAGTCGCGTTCAGACAGTTCGAGAAAGATCAGGAAGCTTGAATACGTGGCACGAACGCCGCGAACTTTTCGACAGCATCTTTGGCGCTCTCGACGAGACAATGTTGCCTATTTTAGTCCAAATTCCTAGGTCTACGGATTGGGGGGCGCAACATTTTTTAAATTAAAACAGGGGGGCGTGAATAACAAAAGTTTGAGAACCGCTGCCCTAGTTATATTGAGGAGAAGGAAGTCTTTGGACCCCTAAATATCTCAAAAATGTAGAAAGATACAGAAAACGATCTAAAACAAAAAAATGTAGGTATTAAAATTGCCTATAAAATATTTTTTTATCACTTTTGGCATATTTGTAATAGAAACCGAGATATTTGCAATAGACCAAGTATTTACAATCGCGGCCTTTGCGAAAAATGGCTCTAAATTTGTATGACATATTTTTTATTACTAGTATGTAGTATCCCAAGTCATATTGAGGACAGAAAAGTCTTTGGACCCCTAAAAAAATCTACCCCAAAAGTCACTTTTTTGAAATTATCCCAAAAACGTTAAAAGATACGAAATAAGATCTAAAACAAAAAAATGTAGACATTAAAATTGCCTATAAAATTTGTTTGTATCACGCAAGAAATCGGAACAGACATTTGAATATTTTGAAAAATGTTTCCCTAGAATCCATGTCTTAGCCGACAGATATTATACCAGTTAGGTACGACTTCAAAATGCAGTTTGCCCAACCATCTTTTAAGGAGAATTACATGCCATAGAGATATGTGCCTAGGAGTGCATTAAAAGAAACACCCGAAGGGCAAAAATCTTTATTTTATTAGATAGCCAAGCAGCACTAAAAACTCTGAAGTCATTAACTTGTGAGTCTAAGCTAACTTGGGACTGTAAACAGTCGCTTAGACAACTGGCAGCGAACAATCAGGTTATTTTGATGTGGGTTTTAGGTCACAAGGGAGTTAAAGGCAACGAAGAAGCAGATTGCCTTGCCAAAGAAGGGGCAAATACACAATTTTTCGGTTCAGAACAGATGAAATGAAATATCACCGGTATAAAGTGCCAGGACAAACATAAGCAAAAAGGCCTTTTGACAAGGAAAGCTAAACAGTTTCTCAAGTTAGACAAGAAAGACTTGAAACTGGTGACGGAGCTTCTTACTGGACAATGCCCTCTGAGGTATCACCTTAAAAAGATGGGCAAAACAGAGAGTGATAGTTGCCACTACTGCGAGAACTTCGCTAAAACTGCAGGACATTTGCTTTGCGAATGCCCAGCGCTTTTCTGCAAGAGGCTTAAGTTTCTGTAAGGGGCCTCTCCAAAGCCTTCGATGTCAGAGACTTAGCCCCCCAAAAACTGATAAACTTTGCTTGAAGTCTCGGAATCCCGGGCCTCAAATAGATTAAGGGTGATGCACAAAAGATCTGATAGGTCGAGGTGCTTGAGAGATTGCATAGCCTTAACGACCCTCCCTACAATCTACAATCTGGTTAATATCAATTTTGGCATACTTGCAATAAAAATCAAGATATTTGCAATAAACAAGGTAAATTTTTAGAATCAGGACTCCACCTCGAAAGTGCTCCGAATTTTTTTCTACCGTTCTTTATCACTAGTATTAATATTAAGGAGGCGCATGGCTTTGGACCCCTACAACTGTAAACAATATCTTAAAGTATATTTTTTAACGAGCGTATAATGATAGCTATTATTCTCAAAGATAATAGCTATTATTATACATGAGTAGAAGACTATACTTTCTCAGAGTTTTAATGCAATCCAATTATTGGGGTCTTCTCTTATAAGTCCCCGCATTTTCAAAGTTCTTCATTAGAGACTATTGGTGTTAGGTTATGACGTAAGGTTGGGTTAGGCTAATTATAATTGGTATCAATTAAGACAGTAAAAAAATTAGTCTTACCTAATCTAACATCCTAGCCTAACACCAACATTACCTGGTGAAGAATGAACCTAATTTTTTTCAGGGTCCCAAAGCCAAGCGCCTCCTTAATATTACTTGGGAAACTACATACTAGTGATAAAGAACGATAGAAAAATTTTTGAAGCACTTTCTAGGTGAAGCCGTGATTCGACAAATTTACCTGGTTTATTGCAAATATCTCGGTTTACATTGCAAATAAGCCAAAAGTGATAAATACAAATTTTATAGGCATTTTTAATATATACATTTTTTATAAAAAAAATTATTCCATAACTTTTTACATTTTTGAGATATTTTTAAAAAAGTTACTTTAAGGGTAGTTTTTAATTTTTTTGGGGGGTCAACGATTTTCTCTTCCTCAATATTTTATAAAATATTTTTTGTCATTGATAAAAACATGCCATAAAAATGTGAAGCCATTTTTTGCAAAAGCCGCTATTGTAAATATTTATCGCAACCCCGCATTTTCAGTAGGTAAACAAAAAATTTGTAGCCTAAGGCTTCTATTTTGACGATAAAGCAGAATTAAAAACAATTTAACTTAAACAAAACAAACTCAAATTAAATGTTTTACGTGGCCTCCTCCGACTTCAATACCTTTTCTAATTCTTTTAATAAAGGACTTTCGGACTTTTAAAAAATTTTTTTGTCCCCTTATAAAATTAGCCGCATTTTGTATATTTCTCTGGAGTTCGTCTCGTGAATTAATTTTATTGGCATAAACTAAGGACTTCATATGTCCCCAAACATGAAAATCAAGCGGGTTATACTCAGGACTTCTTGGTGGCCATTCAAAATCACTTCTTCTGACAATCCATCGTTGAGAAAATATGTCACTTAAATGATTTCTAACACCTAATGGGAAATGAGGTGGAGCTTCATCTTGCATAAACCACATTTTCCTTTTTACATCTATGTGACATATTATCCAAAATATCACTAATGGTATTTTGCAAAAAATATAAATAAGAATTTCCATTAAAATTTGGAGGCAGAACATATGACCCTAGTAGTTGGTCGCCTATAATGCTACACCATGCATTAAATTTAAACTTATGCTGAAAATGTTTATTTTTACTAGCATCCGGGTTTTTTTCTTTCCAGTAATGGCTGCTTCGCCAATTAAAAACTTCTTTTCTGGTAAAAGTAGCTTCATCGGTGAATATAATATCTTCTTCTTCTTTCATTTAAATTAGGCTTAAAGACTGTTTATCTTCATCCGCTAGCCTTATATATTGTCGCTTGATGTTATCTACCCCACATCTGGTTCTTATGTCTTCGCTTTTCTCTCTGTCCGATAAAGTTCTGTTATCAATTCGTCTCAGTATTCTCATCTCCGTTGTATTCATGAGTCTCCTTGTTTTTTGAGTTTCTGCATTGTATGACATTATTGGCCTAATAACAGTTTTATAGATCTTGCTTTTCACCTGGGTGTTAATTTTTTTGTTTTTTCAAATAAAGTCGTTCAAAGAACCTGCCAATCTCGCCGCCCTTGCCGTTTGTTCTCTTACTTACGCTTCAACGTCACCATGCCTGGACAGTTCTATACCCTAATATTTAAACTTCATCTCCTGTTGTATGACCTCTCCATCTTCTTTAAGTTTGCATCTTAACGGTGTTTTTGATGTTGTGATGCAACGTGTTTTTGAACCGAATATAGTCATGTTGAGTTTTTAGCTATTTATTTAAACTGGTGGAGGAATTTTTTGAGATTATCTTCGGTTTCTGCTATTAATGCAGCATTGTCTGCAGGACACAGGATGTTTACCGTTGTATCTTCCATTTTGTAGCCTTTTATAGTATAAACTTTTTTTATTATCTCATCCATTATAACGTTAAATAGAAATGGGATCAGCGAGTCTCCCTGGCAAATACCTTTTTTGAGCTGGTATGGGTTCGGTAAGTTCTTCGTTTATCTTCGCTCGAATTTGATTATCTTTGTATATATTCTTTATTGTTTTTATTAGGTTATCTCTGAAGCAAATGTATGCATTCTTGTTGTATTCTATTGATTTTCACACTATTTGCCTCAACACAAAGACAAAGAATTAATGACTCTGTAGTTTAAAGGTACTTTTTTAACTCCTTTTTTAAACATGAGAATAGTCGTGCTTCTTCGCCACTCTTGCGGGACTCTTTGGTAAAATAGAATTTTCTGAATTAACTTTGTGAGTTCTTGTTCCAGGCTTTCGTCACCATATTTTAAAAGTTCGTTGGTGATGTGATTGAAATAAGTATTAACCAGAAATTGGCTTTATTCAGCAAAATACAACATGACATGAACATAACATAAATTGATAATCAATAACAGAAATAGAACAAAACAATCAACTATCGAAAAACAGTGTGTATGTAAATGGTATTTCAAATATGATTTAATTATCACATTCTCCCTAACATTTAAAAACAGTGATAGTCCTCTAAATACTTCGGGGGTCCTCTAACTCTTTGATGTCTAACTGTTGATTCCGTGGATGGCATTTCAGGAACGGAACTGTTCTGCACACTGGGTGTAATAAATTCATCATCATTCGTTTCGAGCTCATCTTTAGTTCTAATCAGATTTTCTTCTGTGATGCTTTCATTCAGTTTAGAATCAAATTGTTTATTTTCCATGGGAGTGAGACAGTGCTCAACACTTTTTCGTTCATAATATCACTCAGTTCCTTTTGGTGCTAAATGTCTATTTGAAACTGTCGTTTCTCTGCCATCGGATCTAATATGAGAATAGTCTTGGTTTGCTTCAAGAAGTTCGACTTCCTCTACAAGAGGCTCATACTTATTTGCCCTTGTATGCCTTTTCATTAGAATAGTACCGGGGGATGTCAGCCGGGAAGGCATAGATTGTCCATTACTAGATCTGCGACTGTGAGTGAGTTACATTGGTTGAAGTACACAATAGAGACCTTATTGAATGTAATACTTCTTGCAACACAGATTCCCACTGTGATACTATCATCCCATTGGAGTAAAGAGCCAACTCAATTGTCCTCCAGATAGTACCATTTTCTCTCTCGATTTGGCCATTTTCTTTAAGATTATAGGCAGTAGTGCGACTAGTGGCGATTCGTTTCGAGTGAAGAAATTGTTTCAATTCAGAGGACATGAATGACGAGCCTCGGTCTGAATGAATGTAACTGGGTAAACCAAACACCGAGAAGAGCATCGACAGATGTTTTATGACTGTGGCAGCCGATACATCAGCACTTGGAAATGCAAAAGGGAATCTTGAGTATTCATCTATCACCGTCAAAATATATCGGTTTCGTGATGTAGAAGGCAATGGTACTTTAAAATCTAAAGCCAATCGTTCGAACGGAACAGTAGCTTTTATTAATTGGCCCTCATTTTTGTAGAAACGAGGTTTAACAACAGCACATATTGTGCATGAATTTGTGACCTTCTTAATATCTTCAATAGAAAATGGTAGATTTTTGGAACGAATCCAATGTGCCATTCGTGTAATACCAGGGTGGCAAAGGGATTGATGGAGGTTGTATAAGTCGGGTAATTCTCTACCACTTGTAATAGCACAAACCCTTGATAACGTATCTGCTACGGCATTTTCTTTTCCTGGGCGATATACAATGTCATATTTGAAACTTGATAGTTCTAGACGCCATCTTTGAATCTTATTGCTCTTAATTTTTCCAGAATGCTTGTTATCGAATACGAACGAGACATATTTGTGGTCGGTTATCAAACGAAAAGCTCTTCCAATTAGATAGTGCCTCCATTTCCGAAGTGCTTATACTATTGCATATGCTTCTTTTTCTATAGCAGAATGTCGCCGCTCACTATCTGATAGAGTTCTTGAATAAAATGCAACTAGTCTTCCATTCTGTGAGAGGGAAGCAGCAATAGCATAGTCTGATGCATCAGTCTTAACTGTGAATGGAGTTTTGTCTTCTATGGATGTAACCATTGACTTTGCAATGTCTGATTTCAAATTTTCGAAATTTTCGATTACTTGTGAATCTAAAGGAAATGATTTGACTTGAATTAGTGGCTGTATTTTTTCTAAGTATCTTGGGATCCATTTTGCATAGTGTGAAAACATTCCAATAGCTCGACGAAGAGATTGATAATCATTGGGTGGTGGCAGTTCCATAAGAGGTCGTAGACGATCAGAATCTGGTTTTATGTTTCCATCTTCAATAGTGTATCCAAGAAGATTGATTGATGTTTGGGAAAATTTTAATTTTTTTTTGTTTATAGTTAAATTGTATTTCTCAATAATTTCTTGGAAACGCAAGAGATTACGTTCATGTTCTCTGGTATCTTTTCCACAAATGGTCACATCATCTAAATATGCGAATGTTCCATCTAATTTTTTGTCTCGTATGATGTTATCTATAGTTCGTTGAAAGCATTGATACTCCATTTATAACCCCAAATGGAACTCTTAGGTTAGATTTTTTAATCAAAATTATTAAAAAGTTTCGTTAAACAAAATTACCAGTCGATTTCATCATCAGGAATCATTCACATGGCGCTCCCTAAAACAAAAAGTTAAATAATAAATAAAATAATATTCTTTGTTTAAAGTTATGCCTTTCTGCTGATTTGATAACAATTGATAAATTTAAAGTGAAATGATAAGCAAAAAATGAAAACAAAGTTTTAAATTTAACTCCCTGTATCTTTTTTCGCAGCAATATTTTATAAAGGCATATTTGGCCCTATCGTCATATTTGAGCCGTCAGCCATGTCCCAATAGTTATGAATCATTCTGTATAAAGTCCAACCACAAATTGTATCTGGATAGCTCACTGGCGCCTGCGGCATTTCTTAAATAATTTATCATTGTGTTAAGCTCCTGGCTAAGTTCCATGCTTGAGTAAGTACAAAATGCAGGTGTTGTCTAAATCCCGTAGATTATTTAGCATGACCGGTTTCTTGTAAAGTAATTTCAAATGTCTGCGGGTGAATTTGTAATATTTTTGGTTCTTGGAGTGCATAAAGAAATCTTACCTGCTTTTATTGCCAAAATTATATTAAATTCCAAATAACGACGGTTACTAAATATAAAATATAACAACAATTATATTCGCATTTGTTTTGTATTTAAATTCAGGAATTAATTATTTACACAAAAAGGTTGCAGATTATATTTTAAACTGGTTACTTACACAAAAGTTGTTATTTATTTAACACAAATAACAAATACAAGTAAATATTGCTATTGTAATGGTATTTCCAAAACATTTTTATATTATTGTGTCGGATTTAAATCATTGATTAAGCATCGAAAAAAGATGTGTGGCTTCGCCATGGCTGTTTGACTTTTACATAGACATACATACATACATACATATATTCACGCCTTTTTCCCGTAGGGGTAGGCAGATACCACTTCCTTCTACTTCCGCTACGGTTTTTGCACACATCTTATGCTTCCTCTACTTTTATTAGTGCTCTCATACATGCTCGTCGGTTGTTGGTACTTTTGACCTGGCCTTTCTTCAAAACAATGTCGATCTGATCGAGATATGTTCGCCGGAGTCGACTCTACCGACTTGTCCATTCACACTCGCTTTATAAATTTGTTCCGTCAATTTTCCTTTATTCATCAATTCTACATGTCCAAAACATCTAAGCATTCCTTTATCTATCTTTGTAACCACATCTTTTTTTACACCACAGCGTTCTCTCATCTCACTATTCTTTACTTTATCCAACTGAGTCACTCCAGCTATACTTCTTAGACTACTTATCTCCGCAGCATTAATCTTATTTTCATGCTTCTTCTGCCAAACCCAACATTCACTTCCATACATTGTAGCATTTGAAATTGCTACTTGTTAATTTTGTTTTTTATATATAGTAAATTTTTCATTTATTGGGCATTGTAGCATTTGAAATTGCTACCAGCTAATTTTGTTTTTTATATATAATAGTCTTTTTATTTATTGGGCATTGTACTTACAGAGAACATTTAGTTTTGATATCAAATTCCTGAATAAAACATTTATTTCACTATTTCAAAACAAACATATATATAGTTAAATACTAGTAAATTTCACAAGTTTCAACACTAGGTAATACTCTTGCTTCTGACATTCTAAGAGCTGTTGAAAGTAATATAATCAAGCTGCAGGAACTTTATGATTTCTGGCTGGATTCCTGGATTTCTGAAATTTAAGATAGTGAAGTCAATAAAAACATCCATTCACATGTGAGCAGGCAACATACCGTTGTGTTTCTCTAGTATGATGAATTCTAGGCTATTGAAGGTTTGTCCCAGGATTTTGTTGATTCTGAATGAGATCTCTAGGTATTTCCTGGGTTTTTTCTCTATTTTTCATAATATAATCTTGGAGGTTATATTTACTTTCTAGACGTCGATGTTATCGTGGGTGTGTCACTGTTCTTCTTTCATAGAACTTCTGTCATCGGTCTCAAGTCGGTTAGCCGTTAATGTTTCGTGCCATAGTAGAAAAGAAAGAAGAAGAATGGTCTTTTAGATTACATTCGATGAAATTCATTCTGTCAATCAATAGCATTTATGGTTCTGACCAATGAGAGGCTAGGAATTCAAAACTGGCGCTGATTTCATACAGGATGTGCAGTTTTTTCTGGCAACTGTTAGAAATAGAGGATGGTTCTGTCCTCGTGGTGGTCAAGGAGTTCGGTGCAGCCATGATGAGGTGCGCTTGACTCGTGTTTGGGATTCTTTTTCGGTATTAAACCAAAATTAACCCTTAGTGGGGAATTTACGAAGTGACGTTTGGGCCGAAATCAAGTCGCACCCATCGTTAGTGGTTTTTTTGGGAGCCTTATATGGGGATTTGTGCCAAACACCGGTAAGCTGCCATGCGGTGGGAACACCGCCATTTTGTCCTGATGTCTTGTTAGTCCGTTTTAGTCCTGTTTGCTGTTATGGATATCTTCTAGTTTTACCTCCCTTCTCAGAAGGTAAGTTATGACTTTTGAACTAGCAATGATATCGATCAGGTTGAAAATATACCTACTTCATTTTGTTGGTTTTTTATTTTGCACATGTTCTTTCATGAGATTATTTTTTTTGTTAGGGTGTTAGAGTACAGCTTAGCCCTCATCATCAGACTTCTGGCAATCGACAGACATCCACCGGATGAGATCTAGTAGTAGCCGGTAGAGGCTAGAGACCTGCTGAGCTGCATCATCGACCCCTGGCTGACCTGGAAGGTTAAGCCTTTCTTCTTACCTTCTTTTCGTTTTGCTGTCTGTTTCCTGTCTACTTCCTGTCTTCGTTTTTGTGTCTTCAACTACATCAGTGGACCTTGGATAGAGGCTACATATGTGGACCATTGGACTTTAATACCAGGTTTTTTTACACCTTCAGTGTTCTCTTACCTTTTTAAGATTTTTTATAACTATTTTATCATATTAGTACTTATCATACCATCATTTTATATAATAACTAATTATTGATATCGTATATTATACCACCGTGATAATTTTATAAACTATAATCTAAAGAACTTTTGTGAAGTTCTCACATAGTACTATGTGACAACAGATTCAGTCACAGGTTTATTTCTTACCATTATACCCCATTCTGATAACTTTGAGCGGTATAACACCAGGTTTAAAAATGTATGTATTTCGCTATAATACATTAGTTAATATTATTATATATGTTATTTAATTTATGTAACTATTACTTTATGATACCCTGGTTTACAACGTATTTTGCCTTGTCCTCTTTGGTGTTCTAATTATATTCTTATATGTGATATGTTTTTTATTCTCCTATTTGCCCAGCCTGAATGTCTAAGAAAATTTAATATTATGTCATTTTAGGTATTTTGTTAAAGATAGATATTTGGTTTTCTCAATTATCCAAATATAGTAAAGCTATATCTAAATTGGGTGGCGCCCTTAATGAATTTAAATTTTCATTCTTAGAGCCGTAAATAATTCGAACTCACTTTATCTGTTCTCCGGCGAACAGCTGCCGTCAGCACATTGTGTTCTATTTTTTTATGTAATGAACATAATAAAGTAGGTCACAACATAAATGTAGAACACCACAAACACTTCTCTATGCACAGCCAGACATGCCTTTTTTGACACTTTTCGGCTGTTCATAAAGCTTTTCATTGCCCCATTTATTTGTTTTCCTACCAAAACCCTTCGCTCAATGTCACTGTCATACTTTTAATCTCTCGTTAACTTTGAACAAACTCATTTACTTGTTCCACTCTTTTTTCCTTGATCAGAACTTTACAGTTTGTCATGCTTTCTTCTCTTTAAAATACCATTACTTTTGTTTTGCTTACGTTTATTTTTATCCCCTTAATTTTTAGGAAATTATGCATAACATTAACCATCGCTCGCAACTCCTCATATAACGCTAATATGACTTGATTATCGGCGTAAAGAAGGCATTTGACGATCAAATCATTCATTTTCAATCCGTACGCATTCTCTTTCAAATCTTTTAAACAATCGTCTATGTATAAGTTAAACAGCCACACATCCCTGTCTCACATCTTTTTTAATGTTAAACCAGTCCGTGTAAGCTCCGTTTATCCTAACACAAGCAGTGGAATCCTCGTTAACTGATTTCAGTTCTCGTATTAAACTACCGCTTACCCCTTATATAGACAATGTCGACCACAATTCACTCCCCACCACTCTACATAGACGATTGTTTAAAAGCCTTAAAATGAAATAAATAATTTGATCGTCAAATGCCTCCTTTACGCCGATGACCAGTTGCATGCGGTGGTTGATATTATGTATAATGCACTAAAAATTCAAAAGTCAAAGCATCAAACATAACGTTGACAGTTCGTCTCGAAAAGAAAAAACACCGATTTCGTTAGGAAATATTTAACTTTATATTGATATTTTTGTTTGTTGTGATAAAGAAATACCCGCTGTGCATTTGCAGATAATATATTTCCTTTAAAAATAAAAAAAAGATAATTTAGGCCCCACTGTCAGGTACCTATTTGAAACTTTTTATTTTAATGTTAAAAAATAAATCTCATCCCATGTAAAAAATTTAAAATAAATATTAAACTGGATAATACAGTTAATAACTGTGTTTAATCCTGTTCTGTTATCGTTTTAATGCGGCCCTGATAACATTTTGCAACTTCAAATTTTCTCGGTGCCTAAGGTTGAATCGAAAAATTGTATACGTACAAATGGAAAACTGTATAAAAGATACAAAGAAACTCGTTTAATAATACCATCAAGCATTGTAAACCGTCAACAAAAGAATTCCGAAATTATATTAATACAGCTGAAAATCCAATTTTCAATTATTTGAAAAATGTATAGAAGTATGACAATGCCAACAGAAAATATTTAAAACTCATGGTTATCTTTTTTTGTGTACCAAAATATAAATGAAAATAGTAGCACAATTAATTATGATTGCTGATTTACGTTTTTATAAACAGGGTATTTATTACCGCTATTTTTAACATGATTCATTTTTATTCTTTACCTTTTTGTTTCCAAGTTTGCAAGCGTGTTTATTTTTGCTAAAGTGAATAAAAATAAGTTTCTTTGGAGAGGCATGTCGAGAAAATTTTGGCTAAAAGACAAAAGGGCTTCTGTGCTCATTTAGAAAAGGCCTATGACAGAGTGGTGAGGTATGAATTGTGGTCGACATTGTCTATGTATGTGGTGAGCTTGATACATACATATATATATATATATATATATATATATATATATATATATATATATATATATATTTTCCTCTTTTTGATTGTTTTGAACAATTCTCTGTCTTCTAGTTTTGCTCTTCTAATGACTTCTTCGTTTCTGACTCTCTTAACCCATGATATTTTAAACATTCGAAGAAGGGTCTACATTTCAAATGCTTTGAGTTTGTTAATTGACGAAGCCTTAAGAGTCCATGCCTCCATGTTATATAGAAGAACAGGCCACACACAACATTTGGTCATCTTGAGGCTCAATTTAATGTCTAGTCGGTGGTCAACTAAAAACTTACGTAGACGTAAGAATGCGGCTCTTGCTTGTTCTATACGCACCTTATCTTCACCTCCGGGTACCACTTATCATTTAATTTAATTTACATAAAAATGACTCTTACTTATACATACAGGGTGGCTAACCGAAAACGAGCCATTTGCAAGAACCTCGTCAACATTTTAAAAAAATACTTAGACCGTCGATTTTTGATTAAAGGTAGACACTTTTTCCGCTGTTTTTGACAGGTGGTCACTTCGAGGAGATAAATTTAATATTTCTTTCTTTTACGTAATGCCTGTCGCGGCATAAAGCCAGAGGAGTATTATGTTTTCTGATACATAATCGACCCACATATACCTATAGTATAGGTTAATATACAGTGAAATTAGCTGGGTATTTAAAAATCAGTTTTATACATTTTTATATTTATTTTGGAATTTTTAGAGTTTTCTATAATAGTAATATAGTTTTCTATAATTTTTACAAAAAAAAAATCAGTAAATTTCTCAGGGTTCCGTGTCTACTTGATTTCTCTATTGAATTAAATTTGAGGGATTGTATAGGTTGGTTTGCGGATCTATACAATCATATTGTTTTCCTAATTTTTTTTTAAATATATTAAACTAACTAAAAAACTAAAATGATTTACCATGAGGCTGCAAGCTGATTTTTGATTCAAAAATCACTAAAAGAATTACCTCAAACAAACCCAATAGTTTTATTTTAATTTGGTACCATTAATTTTTTTTTTGGTTGGGCGGTGGCCATTCAGCCAGTCACATACAAAATTTTATTTATTTATTCTATGTAAATAGTAAAAGCTTTTTTCACACATACCATGCATACCTTCTTAGTCTATACGAAGTAAAGTAAAATAAGAGAGAAATCAACAAGAGGATAAAAACAGTGGTCACTAGCTTCTCGTCTAGAGGCCAAGACATTTTTAATTGACACACAAAACTAGGCCACGGTTTGGTAGGTATAAAACAAATGGGATAGAAACAAAGGTAACAATTTTAACTACGTTCATAGGCATACTTTACTTTCGCAGATAAATTTCATCAAGCACTCGTACGTATTTTTTTGATTGAGAGATAACAGATAACAATTATTAACAGGTGGAAAAATATTGTTTTTTATTTAATTCATTACCAGACTATGAGTGTCAGGTGCATATTTTAAACATTTAAAAAAAATGATTAAGATCACCTTTTATCTGGCATTCAGGACACAGTTTGGAGGACATTTATTTTGTATAAATGAGAAGGTGTTGCGAAAATAAAAGATTTTTATGCACTATTTTTTTTTGCTGCTCTTAATTCGGGAGGGTCGTGAGTTAAAGAATTTAAAAACTGTTGAATTTTATGTTCTAAAGAAAACACAAGTATTTACAAAAATTTGAGCGCCATGTACTTTATTTAAGGAAAAAATACAAGAACCTACAATCCTATGCAATTCTTAACAATAATTGATTTATAATTTGTACAAAGTATAAATGACATAAACAAAATATTTGACAAATTTCTCTAAAATCCGAACTTTACTTACAAAATATATTTTAAACCTAAACAACTTGAGATCAATACCTTATTTTTACAATCCGTCATAAATTTACAGATATTTACAAACAAAAAATTTTCAATTACAATAAAGGATTAATTGAGTCAACAATCTAGACTTTCTACTCGAGTCATTTCTGATCACAAAGAAAAAGTAGGACACTGAATCCATGCAATTAAGGTACTTTATTCACTTTCGACAGCCAGAACAGACGTGAATGTCAAACAGGAGAGTCTAACTACTCAGTTCATTAGACAGCCTCCGTATTGGTAGTCTCTAGGCCAAACTCTGCACCTAAAAGTAGCTCGTCCAGTAGGAACTCTAAATGTCTTCCTCAAATCGGGAACGCAGGATCACTTTAAAACATTCAATCTTCTAAAAATATATCAGACGGCAGTATATGTTGCACACTGAAGTGTCAATTGTTCTCTTTGGATCATATATGTATAGCCAACTTTTATGACATATATAAAATCTCTAATAATTTCAATTTAACTGGAAAATACTTACATAAATCAAAGGCTAGATTTACCAAAACAAATCTTAATAAGATATATGCTTTTTATTGGTAGGATATTTTACGATATTTCAGGATACAGAATTTTAACACTTAATAGCACAATGGCGTATCATGTCTTGAAATGCCATAAACAAAATAATCTTTTATCACTAGCAAAATTTTTGAAACAAAATCAGAAAGTAGAAAAATGATTTAACTATAAATACGCTAATACGTTATTTGCTTTTAGTACCAAAATTTCTATTTACAACTTTGCAAATTTAAATCTTACCTTTTCTCATCAAAAGAAAGGTATTTTAAAGCCGCAACAAAGATTTACGTCTTCTCCCAAGGAAGAATCTTCGACGAAAAAGCTAAACTCTAAAAGGCATACGCCAAAGAAGAATACATTTTTCTTCTATACAACTTGCTTCCACAAAAAGCATAACAAAAGATCCGGCAAAAGCAACCACGTGCTATCATTTCCAGAAAAAGTCGTAAATCGCTTCTATTAAGGGCACACGCCAACGGAAAAAACTTTTCTTCTTTCAGAAAACCATAAGGGGAACACGCCAAAGGGAAACAAACACTGGGAAACTTGATTTATCGAAAAAAAAAGATAAAAAAAAAACTTGAAAAATCGCCAATCTATATCAGCTCAGAACCAGACGTTTTGTAACTGGCAGAAGCAAGTGACCGAAAGAGAACCTAACTTTTAAAATTCACATTTCATCAACTCTTATCAAACGAGAAATCAAACTAATTGCCGGTTAAAGACTGTTGTTATATTTATTAAAATTCGTCTAATTATTACTACTTTGTGATTTGTCTTAAAGAACATTTATTTTATTAATTTAACTTATAATCATTTAGTAAAATTTAACTCTTAAAAATGCTAACATAATTTTAAAATACTTTATTTGTACAAAGAAGGTATGAAATAATTAAATAAGTTGAATAAACTTGTAGAATAACGATCAAACATACTTAATTGTTAATGATCAATTAGTCAAGAGCATTAATTTAATTTATGAAGACAACATATACAAGAAAAACTAAAAATTTAACTAAAAACGGAACGAAATTTACAAGCGTGAGATATTTCGTTACAAAGGGTAACAAGCATGTTCAAATTTCAAGTTAATTAAGGTCTTTATGTATTTCCTAAGAACAGAAAAATCCTTAAACCAAAATTAGTTGGGGATTATAGGTTAAATTATTGCATACTGCGAGGACGAGGATATTGTGAAATTATACCATTTTTGGGTCCACTGGTTTTTTATATAATTTTTTACTCTTATAAATGCATCTGTATTGCAGAGTTTACACTCCCTGGTCGTACCATTCTCAATAGATTTTTTGCTAACAAATCAACCTGCTTATTATTCTTCAGGCCTATATGGGCCTTAACCCACAAAAAATTAACAATTTTGCTGTTTCCATGGATATCTTCTAATAACTTTTTAATAAGCAAGATATAGGAATTTAAATTACTGCATGGGAGATTGGGAGATTTGATAGTAGATAGAACAGAAAGAGAATCAGATACGATTGTAACTGAGATGATTCCAGAGTTTTGAAATTATTTGAGTGCTTCATAAATGGCTATTGGTACGGCAGTGAAGATAAAGAAATTATTGGATAATGTTAAAATGTTTTCAATTTTATTAGACGAAATATAGTAAGCACATCCCGTGCCCATTGTGGTTTTGGATGCATCTGTATAGATAACTGTAGACTCGGGCCAGTTTTCTAGTAATGATCTTAGTATGTTTGTGCTAATACGAGTATTATCATTATATATTAGCTGTACTAAATTGGTGGTATGTAAGAAAGAATGAAAGTCTTTTAAGTCTAATAATTCATCTACATTTAAAACATCTTAACTCTTTGGCAAATTTCTAAAGGCCTCACAAAGTGGAGGTGGGTTTTTTTTCTCCAGTATTTATTTGCAAGGTCCATTTCATTAAGTTTACATATGTTGAAAAATAAACTAAGATTTGAATGTTGTATTTTAATTAGGTATTTTTGAATAAGGAATTCTCTTCTATATTTTAATGGAGGTTCTAAGGCTTCGACATGCAGAAGCTTGGTAGGTGTAGACTTTATGGCACCCAGGCAAATACGTAGTCCCATTAATAGAGAACGTATTTTTACTAAACCGTACAAAACTTTACTCCTTTCTTGCAGAAAAAATTAATAAAAAGAGAAACTAAAACGTATAACAGGTTTATTGAAAGTAGATACAACAAAAAATAGTTTTTACATTTGCTGAAAGAAAAAAAAAAGTAAACATGTACATTTGAAAGTAAAGATGATATGAATTTAAAAGTATACGAACAAAAATAAAGATACAACAAAAAAAGCGTTGAGTTATAGCTAAATTTTTTCCGCAGTGTATGTAGGAAGAAGTATTACCATAAACTTATAATAACGTTTCTTTTTAAAGGACAAATACTAACTTATTATCTAATTCAAAGCATTAAATTTCACGAGGTGTGGTGTGGCAGTCGGTGATACAAATAAAAAGAATCTTCGTTGTTAGCCACTCATCTACAAACCAACCAAAGCCGGCTAACGGATGAAAACAATTTCTGCTCTAGATCAAAAAGAGGAGGGCATCAGCAGGATTAAAAAGGTAAGACAGAAAAGCTTCGGTAAAGCTTTCGGAAAGTTTCCAAAATTAAAACTTGCAAAAGAATCTAAAAAAAATCCAAAAAGCATCCGAAATAACCAAAAAATCCAAAAAAGCAAAAAGAGTTCCAAGCTTCCTGAAAAAGGAGTTCCGATAAAGACATCCAAGCTTCCGGAAAAAGAAGTTTCTAAAAAGACTTTCAAGCTTCCGGAAAAAGAAGTTCCGAAAAAGGCCAATTACATTTAATTTTTTTACTTTTTTAACCATAAAAGAAAAAAAAGAAAATCTGTTCAGCCTTTAACAAATTTTCACTTCACTTAGTTAGTACTGAAACTGCCTTATTGAATCGACAAACGCAGTTTTAATAATAAATTAATCCCCGCTACTTAGAAATTATATGGAAGGGTGACCAGGGCTGGCGTTGAAAATTAAAACGACAAAGTTGACGTTACAGTTTCTGAGTTTTTGGGAGGGTCAAGTTTTCGTCGGAACACCCTGTATATTGATTTTCTTAAATAAAACATGTTAATAAATTTTATGACATTTCTTGAACATTAGTTTTGCAGTAAATCCTTTGATTTTTTTTCATTAATCATCGTCTAAAGGTGAAGGAGTAAAAATTTAACTTTTTCATTTAAAATACTTGGTAAATAAGAAAATGTAAATACTATTTTAAATGTTCTTTGTAAACAACTTTGTTAATCTGTAACCCGCTCCTATCATTACAAACTTTTGTCGCAATTTTTAGAAATACTTTTACTACAATGTACCACTCATAATTTTTTTTACAGCAACAAAAATTGCAACACTTACTTACATTAAAAAAAAATAGACACCAATTTTTAGGGGTTAGTTAAGGTTAAAACGGTAGTTCGGAGAAAACCCACTTGGGCCTTTTGGCCCGTTGTGGTACCGTGATGGACGGCGGTGCCTTTCCCCTCTACTGTGAAAACCAGTTGGATATTTTAATAAACAGTGTGAGGTCTTTAATGCTAACAGATCTGAGATCAGATAAGTCATTAAAGGTCGGTTGCACTAGGTAGAAAACTATACTAGTATATAGTGGCGATAGGCAGGACACATTGCAAGGTTAAAGGACGGAAGATGCACAAAAAAAATTTCGGAATGGAGACCTAGACACGACAAAAGAAGCAGAGGACGATACCGACACGCTGGACAGATGATATAAAAAGAATATCATCCAACTGGATTGATGCAGCTCAAGAAAGGAGGAGGCCTAC
Organism: Agelastica alni; assembly: GCA_950111635.1. Classification (NCBI taxonomy): domain Eukaryota; kingdom Metazoa; phylum Arthropoda; class Insecta; order Coleoptera; family Chrysomelidae; genus Agelastica; species Agelastica alni. Next base: position 63,304,298 of record OX467711.1, on the reverse strand, counting down.
GTTTAACAAAGGACAAATGTGGCTGGATGATAATAGAAAGTTGTAACGTGCCTATTTTTTTTCCCTTCTACAGTTCCATTATAATTGTGTCTCTGATGATTTTGTATTCCTTAGGTACACGTAAGTAGGGTTGCGTACCGTATTTTGTTGTAACTGAAATATATCATTCGTTGTAAATAGTGTTGCATACCTTGTAGTGATAGGATTCGATTGTTAATGGCTGTGGCATTTTTCGTTAATCGATGGAGATTGAGTGGGGGTTTTTGTTATTAGATTTTGCTTTGGTTTTTGGCCTCGATTGTTGTGTGTTGTCGGTTATATTATTGTTTGGTTTGCATTTCTGTGTGGATGGGGCTGGCTATCAACACGGACGAGCGCGATTCTGAGTTTGGAACATAGATTTGCGAATATTGTTGGTTGACGGCGGTTCCGTGTCATTTTTCTTGATATCCGGCTTGGGAAGCAGTCATTCGTTTAGTGTCAGTCGTTTAGTGTCAGTCGTTTGGTGGCAGTCTTGGGAGTGGTGTGGTGAGAATTTTTTGGACGGTGTGATATTAACACGTGTGCAAAACCTCTACGGTTTATCTTTCATATCTGGCTGTATTTGGGCCATCTTAATTGGATTTTGAAGAAAAACCATTTAATTTTCAACTTGACCATTCTATCTTACCTTTGTTGTTGATATTTTGGATTTTGGTGTCGAGTTAAAATAACCGCATGCGGGATTTGATAAAGGAAAGCCATTGTTAATTAGCAGGTGCCGTTCCATAATCAAACCGGCCACAGGAGTAGTGAATTGGTATACCCAAAGGTTACAAGTGATTTATTTTAGAATATTTAAACGACGTGATTTGTTTTTGACACCACGATTAAGTTTTGTTTTAATTTATTAATATGGTACATTGTTAAAAACTATTTATTGCATTGAATAATATGCCAAGGCTGAACTTTGATTAAAGTAATCTTCTCAATAGTTCCTTGTGTCCAAGTAAAAATGTTTTCTTCATACTTATTTGTAAATATCCTACAATATTGATATTTTAAAGGACAGCTATTGTAAAAAAAAATATTTTTAAATAAGCTCGATTGTTTTAACAGTGTAAATCTTTATGTAAATGGTCAAAACGTGAGTAAATTAGCAGCCGTATGTGAACGTTTGATTAAGTATTATTAAAAAGTTGACTTTTATACGTTTTTTTTTGGTAACTTGATAAAGTTTGTTACTCTTACCTTTGTTTTGGTTATTTTATGAAATCGTAAACTTTGGATTTTTGATTTATTGTTAGCTGTTGATTTTGATTATATTTGTTATAAGTTTATTATTGAACTGTGTACCTTGATTTATTGTTGGCTGTTAATTTTGACTATATTTGTTATAATTTTATTATTGAACTGTGTACTTTGACTTATTGTAGGAGTAAAGTATCTAATAGATTTTAGCTATAATTTTATTTATTTAGTTCACCATCATCTCAGTTGTTTATCGTGTGGCTCTGCTAGTGCCTATAAGGCTTAAACCGTCTAAGTCAGTGGCGCGGCTCACTTTTATTTTCTCTTTTTTTCTTCTACCCTCTACGGCTGAGCTCGGGCATAATTTGCCAGTAGAGAGACCCCTGGCAGAGTACTCTATAGAGAACGAAAAAGACGTGGCAAATACGTTATCTGGCTAGAGCAGGGCAGTGGCTGTAAAGATTTTTCATTGTTTCCTCCTCTTCCTCATCGTGACAGCTACTACAGAAGTTGTTTGCCATGCAATGCATGGGATTCACCTGCCCAGTGATTGGCCGTGTATGGCCGCGATCGCATTTCCAATGGACTTCCTGGAAAGAGTTAAAACATTATAAGTTCGACGTAGATCTAGTTTAGGCCAAATCTGTTTCGATAATGTGCATGTGGGTTTTTTTTGCCGCCTTAAGTTGGCTTTTTGAACTACTTTGCTGTGCAGAAGGAGCCGGCAATTTGCAATAGGTACTCCTGGTACACCTCGACTGCTACAATCAATCGCCTGGAAGCGTTTGAGATGTGGTTACATAGAGGAATGCTCCGAATACCCTGGACAGCTAGGCACACCAACAAAGCAGTGTTAAATAGAGCAAATACGGTTTGTGAATTATTTGTCACTATAAAGATCAGAAAGATATTACACCTGGGGCATGTTATCAGAAGAGACCAATACAGGGTGCTTCAACTTATAATGAAGGGCAAAATCGAAGGCAGTCGAGGAATTGGAAGAAAACAGATGACATGGCTGAAAAACATTCGCGATTGGATAGGAATACGCAGTGCCGAACAACTATTCAGATAAGCCGAAAACCGCGAACAACTCGCCAATGTAATTGCCAACGTAGGGGGACCTGATATGGCACCGAAAAAAGAAGAAGACTCCTTGCTAAGATCAGACAGATACAGCTGGGTGGGTGGTGCCCTCTCTTGCTAGCACGTACAGTTGCCTGGTATGTCACTGTGTCTGGGTACCCAGACAATGTGTATTTTAGGGGTTGCAAATGTTTTTTATAGTACAAACAGTTCAGTTGTGCTTGATAGTAAGTAATTATAAGCATGTTAATATAAAAATAAGTTTATTTTTATTTTATTTTAAATGTAAGCACTTTTTCATACAAAACCATTAGCTTCATTGATGCTTAATTTTGTTTTAAAGAAATGTACTTATTACTTTAAAAAAACTTTTGTTGAGTTGCAGTTATTATTTATTTGTTTTACTCGATTGTACTTTTACCATTATAATCAATCATTTCGTAATGGCTGCAGTAGAGCTTATTTAACGTTATTAATTGATTGTACCAGTTAAAGTGCCGTTCCATTTCGGAATGAATGATGATAATAGTCAGAGTAAAATCAAATACAAACAATTTAGTAATAACCGCAGACAAATGCAGCTGAAAAAACATTTTTTTGTGTAATACAATTCTTACTTTAAAAAAAATTAATTTTTCTGGCTTCAGTTATTACACGTATAAACACCTAAAAGTGCATTTAAAAGTTAAAATTCACCTAAGATCGATAGTAATTAGGTAAATTTAACTGGCACAATAAATTATTATTGCTATATGTTAAATTTTTATTGCAGCCATTATAAAATTATTATTAATAATAGTTAAAGTACATGATAAGCACATTAATGGTAATTAAAAAAAAATCAGCATTCATCTGAAAAGTGCCCACTTTTGTTTTAAACCGACCTAACCTTGACCTTGACCTGAAAGTTGGTTTCATTACAATAACAGCTAAATAGTGTATAGGTATAGCTTGGCCTTTGAGATTTGGATACACAGTGGCATAACTCTTGAGAACACTGATCAAGCGGTACATTCGTGGTGTTTACATCCACTAAATAATTCTGCAGTAAAATTTTAAAACCTGTGATATTTAAAAGTTTTAATTATAAAATACCTTAAGCTACTTTATTTTCTGGCTTGGATTTTTGCTTTAAGAAGACTTAGATATGATTTTCAATCATTATGAACACTCCTGTGTAAAACATATCGTGGGACTAGATAACTACAAATTTAAAAAAAATAAATTGTCTGCAACAGTAACCTAGTTTTAGTATGTTGTGGAAGGCATTTTTTTTGCAATTACCCATATTTTTTTAAATTTGTAAAAAGCTAGTTGTCGTACTCACCCCACAATATGATTTTTTCTCCTACCCACTTATTAATAGCTTGAGGCTGTGTTGTCCGCGAAGCGGAGGAAGAAAAAAAAAACCAAGAACTAAAATCTAATATTTTTCCTGTGTATAATACATTATTTTTTTCTGTGACGGGAAAAATGACGATTTTTTATTAAAAATATATTACAATATATTAAATTTAAAATATTATCAAAGTGAAATTTAAAGTTTTCAACAAGACTTGCGTTGCTAAGAAAACCTTTAAAGTAATCAAATATCTGTCATTTAATTCTGTCATTTGATTTAAAAATTAAGAACTTAGGTTGTTATTTTAAATAATATGTTAAAAATGTTTAATGTCGAGCTTTTTTTAACTCCACTGGAGTTAGTAGTAGCAGCGATTGTGGCGACACAAAAACTATTGCCAGCTAAATCGCGAAAAATTTACGAAACCACGCATTCAAGATTTTTGTAATTAAAGATGAAAAAGACATGCTTCTTTTTTCTCGGAGACGGTGTTATTGTCTTATTTTTTAAAACTGGCACAACAACAAAAGTCATCAATAATGTGTGGTTGAATTATTCAATGATTACAATCCAATAATAATTTGCTTCGTCGACCTTATTAACGACCATTTAACAGAGTCCACCTGAAAGACGTCATAAAAATCCTATATAAGACATGCGTCAGGCCAATAATGACATATGGTATAGAAGCGAGAGACGATACCAACAAGACCAAAAGGATGCTACGAGTCGCCGAAATGTTAGTACTGAGAACAAAAGCTGGGAAAACAAGAAGATATCACGTAAAAAAATACTGACATTAGAGCACAATGCGACGTACTACAGGATGTGGTGAGATGGGGAAGGCAGAGGAGAAGAGAATGGTAAAACTACGTCAAGAGAATGACCAACGATAGACTACCACGCATTGTACTAAAAGGAAAACCAGCAGAGATCCGTTCACCCGGAAGACCATCAAAGAGATGTAGAGACAGCTGGCAGTCCACATCTCAGAAAATATTACAGAGCCAAGTCCGGAATCAACAGATCATCTAGATCTCTAACAAGTAGAAGAAGAAGAAGAAGAATAATGTCTTTTTCTTTCCTGGCATTACAACTCTGGGTGAGTCTTAGCTGCATCCAGTATTGCTCTTTATTTACTGTGAATAAATACTATTTTTATCAACCTGTTGTCTTTTAATTTTACTTTATGACCTGCCTATATTATTCGGTTAGCTTTTTTGAGCCTGACTATTTTTTTACTGCCATACATTTTTGCCAATTCAGCATTGTCGTATCTTTTCCACATTCCTATTGTTTCATCTCTATTGGTTCCAATTATCATTCTGAACACTTTTATTTTAAACACAAGAAGCTTATTTATTTCTCGTTGATTGAGGGTCCAGGTTTCGCTGCCATAAGTAACTACCTTGCAAATAAGTGACCTGTACAAAGTAAGTTTAGATTGTCGCTTTAACAGTTAAGATTTCAATATTGTTGTGAGAGAGTATAACGCCCTATTTTCCGCCATTTTCGTGCTGGGACAACTTTTTCTACTCGATTGTCATCCGTGATTACTGCTTCCAGGTACTTAAATTTCTTAACCACCTAGAAATTGAACTCATTAAGGGTTATATTCTGCCCAATTTAAGGCCTTGGATTCTTTATAACTACCATGTATTTTGTTTTTTTCTTCGTTTACTCGTATGCCCAGATTACCTGCTTATTCTTCCAGCTGTAAAAAAACCTCTCGTATGCCTCTTAATGAATGTGCCACTGTATCTATGTCATCAGCAAATGCCAACAGCAGTTTTGAGCCTTGATAATTATAACCTTCTGTAAGCTCTGATAGGGTGTCTTCTTATCTAAGTCCTGATGTTACACTGCGATTTAAACGGAAACAAAAATTAGTGATTTTTTAAATAATGCTCCCGACGAAGTTTATTTAATGGCCAAGGTTGTTGTTTTATTTGGAATTGCAAAAGCTTGTCAAATTTATGAAATCAGAGATTTGTAGTTACTACAAATTATATTAAATTTTACCAAATGCACGTAGTCCTTCGTTCGGCAGCAGCAAAGGATTGCCACCTTTTTTATGCATATGTATATAGATTGTAGATTGTAGGGGGGGTCGTGAAGGCTATTCAACCTCTCAAGCACATTAACCTCTCAGATCCCTTAATCTATTCGAGGCCCAGGATTCCGAGACTCCGAGCAAAGTTTACCAGTTTCCTGGGGCTAAGTTTCTGACATCAAAGGGCTTTAGAAAGGCCACTTCCATAAATTTAAGCCTCTTGCAGAAAAGCGCTGGGCAATCGCAAAGCAAATGTTCTGCAGTTTCAGCGCAATTCTCGCAGTAGGCTCAACTATCACTCTCTGTTTTGCCCATCTTTTTAAGATAATACCTTAAGAGGGCAGTGTCCAGTGAGGAGCCCCGTCACCAGTTTCAAATCTTTCTTGTCCAACTCCACAAGCTGTTTAGCTTTCTTTGGCAAAAAGCTTACTATCCTTTTCGCTTGTCTTTGTCCTGGAACTTTATGCCAGTGAGATATCATTTTATCTGTTTCCCAGCGTCGAACCACTTCTTTCAAGTGGGCTTTGGAAAGTACACAGAAGGGTTCCAAGCCGGAAAATTGTGTATTTGTCCCCACTTTGGCAAGGCAATCTGCTTCTTCGTTGCCTTTAACTCCCTAATTATTCGCTACCAGTTGTCTCAGGGACTGTTTACAGTTCCAAGTCAGCTTAGACTCACAAGTGTATGACTTCAGAGCTTTTAGTGCAGATTGGCTATCTGATAAAATTTAGATCTTTGCCCTTCGGGTGTTTCTTTCGATACACTCCTGGGCGCATATCTCAATGGCACGTAATTCTGCTTAAAAGATGGTTGGGGTGTTACCAAAGGGTTTTGAGAGCTTAAAATTCGGCCGCCCTGTAACGCCCACTTTAACCCTTTCATCCTTCTTGGATCCATCAGTGTACCACACTACAGCATTCCTTCCTAGTTGAGGTCCGTTCTCTGTGCAAACGTGGTGGTTGTTTATAGCCACTTTAAACTGCATTACGAGGTCTTATGTAACTGGCATAATATTTGTCAGCTTAGACATGGATTCCAGGAAAATATTTTTCAAAATCTTTAAACGAACATTCCGATTTTTTGTTCTAAGATTTATTGTCTGGCTTAATCTGAAGGCACTGATTGCTGCTTTTTTCATTACACATAAGTGCAATGGTGGAAGGTTCATCATTACCTCTACGGCTGCAGTAGGGCACGTGAATGTTGCCCCTGTGATTCCCAGACAAGCTAGCCGCTGCACTTTCTGTGGCTTGACTTGTGCCTAAATTTGTTGCATTTTTGGCCACCATATCAATGAAGCATAGGTGATCATTGGTTTAATGATCGTTTGGTATAAACAGTAGATCATTTTTGATTTCAACCCCATGTCTTGCCAAAGACTCTGCGGCATGTCCAGCTTGCCGCTTTTGCTCTAGAAAAAATGTGATTAAGGTGCCTGTTTCATGTCAGTTTTTGGTCTATTATTACGCTCAAATATTTACCTTCTTTGGAAAAAGTAAGCTAAGTTTCATTTAGAGTTGGGGATTTAAGTTCGTACTTTCGCTTTCTGGTAAATGGAACCAGCTTTGTTTTGATAGGATTGACATTAATCCTTTCTTTGCGCACCAGCTTCTGATTGTGTTTAGGGCTACCTGCATGCAATGGAAAATGTACTAACCTGGTTTAATAAGGTTCCTAAAACAATAGTTAATTTTCTTACATTAAAAATATTAACTCATATAGAGGTTATTAACTTAGAATTTCGTCTGCTACACTTTTATTTGAATCTGAGGAAGACTCTAAAGAAACATGACGGTTGGAAGTCATCAACGGTCGCTAAAGGGTATGTTTATGAATCGGTATCACATCGGACAGAAATAGCTAATAAAGTGTTTAGAACGTGTGGCAGTGCTGAAATAACACCCGATTTGCGATCAGGTACATCAACGGCAGAAAAAAATATAATGTCAACACAAGAAAATTTGACTGTTTTACCGAATAGTTCAAGGAACATGACCTTTGTGCAAAGAACATTTAATAATTGTACTTTTGATATTAAGAAAATGTAACTTTTGTGTGATAAAAAATTTTAAAATTAAATATCTATCTTTACTTATGTGTGTATATAAATCCGAAAAAAAAATGTTTACTTTTTTCTTGGAGAAAAAAATAATTTTACAAAAAAATTTATTTTGTTACCTCGTCACAGAAAAAACCCTTTTCATCATATCTCGGTTGAAAATACGCAATTCCTGCTTCGATTTTGAAGCAGCAACTTCATCTTTATGCCTCGCTAAAACTAAGCGGGAGCGAAAAAAATTTTATGCTCGCTGACGACTCGTCATTAATTGTATTGTTTTCTTGATCGGCTATAAAGAAATTGTTCGGACCGGCTATTCTAAGTAATTTGCAAAATGCAACAAGTTGTGTTTTTAACAATAATATTTATAATAATAAGTTGATTTTATTTAAAGTTTTGTGTGTTTAAATAAAAATATATATTTTTAATATACTTTTCAAATTTGTATGCGATCGTGGAAAAAATAATGTTTCGTACTCACGCATTAAGTGTCTTTTCCGCAATTGACTGCTTGCCCGAACTCCGCTTCGTGCTGTCAGATCAACGGCAGTCGGAAGCGGGAAAGTATCACTTTTCACTTGTTAGGAAAATAAATAATTTTTTAAAAATTACGCTCTAAAAGTCAATTGCAGTATTTATTGTTAGTGAGCCACAGCATACTACAAGTTTCTTATTCTTAACTAAAAAAACTCACATACCCAAAAATTTTTGGCTAAAAGTCAGTAGGTCTATTGCGCTTTTATAGATTTGGAAAAGTCCTACGACAGAGTAGTAAGGAGTGAATTGTGGTCGACTTTGTCTATGTATGGGGTGAACGGTAGTTTAATACGAGCACTAAAATCACTTTACGAGCATTCCACGCTTGTGTCAGGATAAACGAAGCTTGCACAGAATGGTTAATCATCGAAAAGGGTGTGAGACAACGTTGTGTGGCTTTTCTTTAATTTATATATAGACGATTGTTTAAAAGATTTGAAAGAGAGTGTGTATGAATTAAAAATGAATAATTTGATCGTCAAATGCCTTCTTTCGCTGATGATCAAGTCATGTTAGCATGATGGGGCACTGCATAGCTTTATGAGCAGACAGAAAGTGTTAAAAAAGGCACGTCTGGCTGTGAATAAAGGTGTGTTGGTTCCTACAGATCGAATAAGAAATGAGGAGATCAGGAGAAGAATGGAGGTAAAAAAAGACATACTAGAACACACAGAGGAAAAGAAACTAACGTGGTACGGACATGTTGGAAGAACTCCGGAGGATCGCTGGATACACCGGGTAACTGAGTGGAGTCCATTAGGCAGACGAAAGAGAGGTAGACCAAGGCGATCATGGAGAGACGAAGTGGATGAGGCGATGGAATTAAGAAACCTGCAGGACGGAGACTGGCAGGACAAGGACAACTGGAGACAAGGGCTGAAAGCAGGAAGGCAGCGACAGCTGTAGATATCCTGGATTATATATATATGGTTCCTACACTTATGTATGGTAGTGATTGTTGGGTTTGGCAGAAGAAGCATGAAAATGGGAATAATGCTGCGGAGATGAGTAGTCTCAGAAGTATAGCCGGAGTGACTCGATTGAAAAGAGTAAAAAATAGTGAGATAAGAAAACTTTGTGGTGTAAAAGAAGATGTGGTTACAAAGATGGATAAAGGAATGCTTCAATGGTTTGAACAGGCAAAAAGGATGGATAAAGGAAGATTAACGAAACAAATTTATAAGGCTAGTGTGAATGGACAAGTCGGTAGGAGTCGACCTCGGCGAACAACATCGTTTTGAAGAAGGGCCAAGTCAAGAGTACCAACAACCAACGAGCATGTATGAGAGAACTGATGAAAGTAGAGGAAGCAAAAGATGTGTGTAAGAACCGTAGCAAGGAAGTGGTCTCTGCCTACCCTTGCGGGAAAAAGGCGTTACCATATGTATGTATGTACAATCCCAAAGTTAAAATTTGTATTTAAAAACCTAATGTTAAAGTAATATTTATGATTAATTTGTACCATAATACAGGATAAACAATATTTTCGGATATATTTATTTGCCCATCAGGGCTAAATGTTCTAACTGATGAGGATTCTGCTAACGAAGATGATGGTGCTCTTATGAATAATCTGTTTTAATCCTATCGGCACCCACAAAAATTCGCTTTAATAATGGGTGGCGTGTTACATCTGTAAATAATGGTGAAGACATGGAAGCACGCACTCGAAATGATGATATATAAGATGAAAATCTTAAATTAACCGATTTGGAATTGAATAATAAATTTTTGGGAAATCTCAAAGAAAAAAAATAAAATAATGGAAAATTAATTAATAGACGGCGATCATTTACTATATTTTCGAAAATCTGATTATTCGCTGTTTGGGATTAAGGATTTATCCCCAGTCGGGGATAAATAAGAACTCTTTATTGATAAAAAAATATTGCTGCATATTTCAAAACAAACTAGAAAGTATATTATTTTTTTAACTGAGCTGATTTAAAAGTTACATAAGAGAAACTAAAACGTTTTATACGAAATAGGATTAATTCCGGATGTAATGTTCTTCCTGGTAAAATATTTTACTCGGATTGTGTTTACTGCACATAATGATGACACTCAATATTCTTAAGTCAATAATATAAAAGTGCAAACTGTTCAGTAAACTCTATTATCGCCCTTATTAGAATTGGAATAATTTAAAAAAATTATTAAATAAAGTTCTGTACGAACCTATAAGCCCATCAAAAGTTTTATTACTACCCTATTTTAAAACTAACAATACAATAGAAAAAATCATGCTTTTCTTACATTAAGGTGGGTTGACACATGCATGGTTTTAGTGGCGCCACTGTACGCGCCAGTCTGAAAAGGATGCCAGTAAAGGTTTACACTAGATTGCGAAATCAGATATATTTGGCACGCCAGTTTCATTTTTAAGTTGACAAAAGTGCGCCATGTCTCGACTGAACTTTCGTTTTCGAAAACCAACACCAACCAATCAAATTCGGTCATAAAGTATGGTCACTAAATTTTGACAAAAGTTATTTAGTCGATTTTAAAATCTACTGTGCAAACGGAAGCGGCTTGTACGAAGTTGCGTTCGAAAAAGCAGCTGCCCTGCTTGATTTCTTATAAGATAACTTAGCTGATAAGAACTTATATATATATATATATATATATATATATATATATATATATATATATATATAATATATATAATATATATTATATATATTTATAAACAATATTTTTACTGGTTTTAATGTGCTAGTATACCTTAACAAAAGAGGGTCATACAGGTACTATGCTATCCCAAGGATTGCCCTGTAACCAGATCCCCCAGGGTTTCAACCTGTCCCCCACCCTATTTCTTTTACACATTAACGACCTCTTGAAAACCATTACAAACCCCATTTACAGTTTCGCAGACGACAGCACACACTTGTCTCAATTTTCACATCCTATCGATCACTTTCGGTGAATGATACAAATAGACTCAGACAGGAACAGGTTAATTCCATCAATATAGATCTTGCAGCAAGAGTCGAGTGGGGAATTAACAATAATGTTGAGTTCAACGCCCAGAAAACACAAAGCGCCACGTTTCCGAAGAAAGTGAATTCCTCAAATCATTCCATTACAATGTTCGGAAATACTCTTGAATCAAGTCCCTTCATCTCATTTTTGGTAGTTACAGTGTCTAATAATATGTCTTGGCATGACCATGTTGCTAACATCGCAAAGTCAGCAAGCCAGAGGCTAGGTTTTCTGTGGAAAGCTAGAAAGTTTTTTACTCCTGATCAACTGTTGACGACGTACAAGGCTCAAATCCGACCTCTACTGGAGTATTGCTCGCACATTTGGGATTCAGCATCAAAGTATTCTTTTGGTTTTCTAGATTCCATTCAGAAAAGGGCCATTCAGTTAATAAACAGCTCAACTCTCACAGATACCATTCACCCACTAGAACATAGAAGAAGAGGTTCAGACCAGACATTACTGTACAGATATTTCCATGGCAGATGCTCCAGAGAAATAAAAATTCTTGTACTACCACTGGCCACATTCGGCCAATGAACTCGGCACGCTGATCAATATTACCCATTTACTCTTAAGATTAACACTACAAGGTCCAATTTCCATCAAAAATTCTTCCTTTACAGCTCTGCTACAGAATGGAACAAGCTTCCAAAATCAGTTTTTCAGAGAGCTATGACCTGCAACTTTTTAAAAAGTGGGTCCACAATCATTTTTTTTCTATAATTCCTCCCCCTTCTAATAGTCGCAGTGCGTGCCGTCCACGGCCCACACGATCGGTTTACCCTTTTTGCGACTATTTTTAGTAAAAAAAAAAGAGGCACAAACCCAGACAACCTGCACCTTATATCAGATTTGACAGAGCGCCCCCCAGGATTTAACCCATGAAGAAAAGGTCACTTTGCATTTATATAAACTTAAGTGTTTGTGATGTTTGTACGTTTATTCTTTTTATGTATGTTTGTCATTTATATTTACTTTACACTTTTAAAATCTTCCCGATCTTGCCATACAAAAAATAAATTTATAAACTTAACAAAAATTGAAATATTATCAACTTAAGTTACTTTATTTGCACACTTGCATACTACGCCTTTTTCCCGTAGGGGTAGGCGGAGACCAAAATACGAAAATATTATACTACCCCACATGGACCACTTTGACACAACGACGCGTACCACAACAAAGAATATGAGTGGAAAGATATTAAGCCAATAAGAAAATGATTGGATTGGATATTGAAATTGGATGTTGAGCTTATACCAAACAACAACAAACAAATTCAACCAACGCCAATTGAATTGAAAAAAATAGTCAACGTGGACTAAATTATATAAAAAAAAAATTGCAATGCAAAACAACGAACGGTAAATTGGGCCAATAAAAAACACGAACATATGCAAGTTATAGAATTTAGTCAATTCCCGTGCAGGGTAGTGCGAAAATGCCAACGTTAATTATTTCTGCAGTAATATTAGCACACATAGTTTCAAAACTTAAGTAAGCCAGAGGCTAGGTTTTCTGTGGAAAGCTAGAAAGTTTTTTACTCCTGATCAACTGTTGACGACGTACAAGGCTCAAATCCGACCTCTACTGGAGTATTGCTCGCACATTTGGGATTCAGCATCAAAGTATTCTTTTGGTTTTCTAGATTCCATTCAGAAAAGGGCCATTCAGTTAATAAACAGCTCAACTCTCACAGATACCATTCACCCACTAGAACATAGAAGAAGAGGTTCAGACCAGACATTACTGTACAGATATTTCCATGGCAGATGCTCCAGAGAAATAAAAATTCTTGTACTACCACTGGCCACATTCGGCCAATGAACTCGGCACGCTGATCAATATTACCCATTTACTCTTAAGATTAACACTACAAGGTCCAATTTCCATCAAAAATTCTTCCTTTACAGCTCTGCTACAGAATGGAACAAGCTTCCAAAATCAGTTTTTCAGAGAGCTATGACCTGCAACTTTTTAAAAAGTGGGTCCACAATCATTTTTTTTCTATAATTCCTCCCCCTTCTAATAGTCGCAGTGCGTGCCGTCCACGGCTCACACGATCGGTTTACCCTTTTTGCGACTATTTTTAGTAAAAAAAAAAGAGGCACAAACCCAGACAACCTGCACCTTATATCAGATTTGACAGAGCGCCCCCCAGGATTTAACCCATGAAGAAAAGGTCACTTTGCATTTATATAAACTTAAGTGTTTGTGATGTTTGTACGTTTATTCTTTTTATGTATGTTTGTCATTTATATTTACTTTACACTTTTAAAATCTTCCCGATCTTGCCATACAAAAAATAAATTTATAAACTTAACAAAAATTGAAATATTATCAACTTAAGTTACTTTATTTGCACACTTGCATACTACGCCTTTTTCCCGTAGGGGTAGGCGGAGACCAAAATACGAAAATATTATACTACCCCACATGGACCACTTTGACACAACGACGCGTACCACAACAAAGAATATGAGTGGAAAGATATTAAGCCAATAAGAAAATGATTGGATTGGATATTGAAATTGGATGTTGAGCTTATACCAAACAACAACAAACAAATTCAACCAACGCCAATTGAATTGAAAAAAATAGTCAACGTGGACTAAATTATATAAAAAAAAAATTGCAATGCAAAACAACGAACGGTAAATTGGGCCAATAAAAAACACGAACATATGCAAGTTATAGAATTTAGTCAATTCCCGTGCAGGGTAGTGCGAAAATGCCAACGTTAATTATTTCTGCAGTAATATTAGCACACATAGTTTCAAAACTTAAGTAATTCTTAGAGTGACGTGTCCCGAATATGGAATAGGTTTTTGGAGACCAATTCAGTACAAAATAGTCATCGCTTTGAGAGTTCACGCGTAACTAATAAACAACAAAAAAGATTCATAGAAATTTCCATTAGGAGGGATCCCTCTATGTCTATACCAGCTCTCCAAAGAGGTATCAGACATGCCACAGGAGACAGAATATCGTAGACATATTGTTTAGTCAGGTTTAAGGTGTCTTCGTCCAATTAGAATTCCCCAACTACAACATAGGAATGTTTTGCAGCGCCTTCAATGGTCTCAAGAACACATAAAGCTCACTCTGCAATTTTGGAATTCTGTACTTTTTTGTACTTATTACAGATCAAAAACTGATACTGGAAAGATGGAAACAATATGTTTCAGAACTATTTGACGACAACAGAAATCAAGAGCATGGAATAGATGAACTGATGACTGGTCCACCTATCAGCAAAAAAAAATAGAAAAAGCACTAAAAATGGCAAAGAATGGCAAAGCACCGGGCACTGATGGACTGCGAAGTGAGATAGTAAAATTGGTAGACGATATGGGATTAACAACGATAACAAAACTCTTCAACACAATATACATTACGGGCATTATTCCAACCGACTGGCTGAGGTCAACTTTTGTTACAATTCCTAAGAAAAACAGAGCTACAAAATGTAGTGACTACCAAACCATCAGCTTGATGAGCCACCTCCTTAAAATGTTTTTGCGTATTATTTATTCGAGAATATATCAACAATTAAAAGCGAGCATCGGCAGAACTCAGTTTGGATTTCGATCAGGATTGGGAATGCGTGAAATGCTCTTTGGAGTTCAAGTACTAATGCAGAGCTGCCGAGTCGTTGACTCTGACATGTTTGTGTGCCTTGTGAATTTTGAAAAAGCCTTTGACAAAGTTCGACATTACAAACTTAAAAAGATACTCAAAACAACTGGTATTAATGACAAAGATATCCGCTTGATAGGTAATTTATATTGACCAAAGTCTGCCAAAGTCGGAATTAACCTGAAGAAAATGTTGAAGTGAAGAAAGGTGTGAGACAGGAATGTATATTGTCTTTTTAACTTTGGGCAGGCCCAGGAGACACGAATTTGGGAGTTGTGATAAATGGACAAATTCTCAACAACAAAAGATACGTGAATGACACATATTCGAGCAGTCCATCGATGTCCTACAGAGACTTATTAATAGGGTGACTAAAGCTTGCGAAGTATTTGGTTTGAGAATGAACACGGCAAAACCAAATACATACTAATAAGCAAAGGAATTCATTAGTTGCTGGTGTCTACGTCAACGGAACACAATTAGACAGAGTCTCAAGTGCTAGCTACCTTGGTTGCAGGATAAACGAGGACTGGGATCCATCAGTTAAAATCAAAATACGTATTGAGTGTGCCCGGGCAACATTTATTCACATGAAAAAACTTTTTACCAGTCACGATCTATCGATTGCCTTGCGAATGAGGATGATTAGAGCATATGTCTTTCCAGTTCTTTTGTATGGAGTCGAGAGCAAGACACTAACAGAAGCCACGCCAAAACGTTTACAAGCTTTAGAGATGTGGTTGTACAGGAGAATGCTAAGATCACAAACGAGGAGGTGCTTAGAAGAATGCATAAAGATACAGAAATAGTCAATATTGTAAAACAACGAAAACTTGAATATTGCGGACATATCATGAGACACCCAGAAAAGTATGACATTCCATATCTTATAATACAGGGTAAGATTAATAGTAAGAAACGAAGAACTGGCTCAAAAAGCTCAGACGGTGGTTTGGTTTCACCACTTCACAACTTTTTCGAGTGGCTACCAACAAAATAATGATTGCAAACATGATAGCCATGATACTGCTATGTTTTGGACAGGCATCATGGCAGGTGGTCGTATGGAATTGGTGCTCATTGACGGGACTATCACAGGTCAAAGGTACATAACACAGATTTAAGAACCTCATGTGAGACTGTGGCTGTGGGTGAGGATTTTGTGTTTATGAACGACAACGCACGCCCACATAGGACTTGAGCAGTGAATGACTATCTTGAGACACAAAGAATTCGTTGTTTGGAGTGGCCTGCAATATCGCCAGACATAGAACCAATTGAACATGCCTGCGATATGCTCTCCAGAGCTATTATGACTCGAAGAAATCCTTCCATAACCCACCAGGAACTAGCAATTTCCGCAAAAGACGAATGGGAGAATCTGCCACAGAAAGATATTGATCGCCTTATTACCAGTATTAGAGCTCAAATACAGACTTGCATTGACACCCATGATAGAAATAAACTATATTAAAACTGTGAAAATTATTTTTTAAAGTAAAAAAAATTAAATTTCCTTATTTTTTTTATTAAAAAAAACTACATCTGTTTTAAAACTAAAAGCAGCTGTCAACGAAATAATTTTTATTGTAGAATTAATCTATAAATGTACTTTGGTACAATGTTTAACAATAATAATGAAGATTTTAGGTGATGCATACCTTTTGAAACTATATGTATAATAACTGCGCCAAAAGTCCAGTCGCTGAGTAATAACAAAATAAAACGCAATAATTTTTAAAAGTTTGACAACTGTGTGGTTAGATATTTTTGAGTTAGTTCCCCGTTGGCTTCTTTGTAAATATATTTAGCTCTATTAATAATCCTGATATACAGTGCTTTCATTTCAAAACCAGCCAGTCCAAATAACTTTTAATTTTGGGTAACTGCAAGAAAAAAAAACACGTCGAATTTTAAAGAAAAAAGTAAAAATAAACATAAATTTATTTTTTTGATTTATACATATTGCTGATAACAACAAATTTGGTGAAATAACATAAAACCATAAGAAAAAACGACCTACGCTACTGTTGCATAGGTACTTTTTTTGACATTTTTTGTAATTTTGTTTTTTTATCGTGTTCCATGTCTTGCGGTTCTCTACATTCGCACGTGATATTATCTGCATTCAGCAGGCTCTTATATTGCTAGCCCTTGTCGGGTTGTAAGTACTGGAATTATGAAAATCCTCACATGTTTCGAAGTGATAATACTCGGTTTTCAGCGAAGATCAATGTAGGGGCTGGTATTCTAGGATATAAGATAATTGGACCACTTTTTATTAACCAAAACCTAACGGAAAAATTGTACCTACAATTATTAGAAAATAAAATTGCTCCACTTATTATTTAGTCACTAGAAAACAAGTTGATGAACAGGGAACCTTCAACAGAACGGAGCTACACCACATTACGCACTAGCTGCAAGACACTGGCTAGACGAACGATTTACAAGATACTGAATTGGCATAATGGGTTATATAGAATGGCTGGCAAGATCTCTAGATCTAACACAAGTTGACTTTTTTTGTGGGGTTATTTAAAAATATTATTTTACAGAAAAATAACTCTACTATGCTTAACAATGAAGTTGTTTACGGGGTTGCTCAAGGACAAACTAAAGGAGCAAATAAAAACCAGAGTGGAACAACAAGGATTCAAAAAGAATAGATCAACAACCGATGCCATCTTCATTACCAAGAAAATAAAAAAAGCAATAGAGTACAATACACCAGCATTTATTTGCTTCGTCGACCTTACTAAGGCATTTGACAGAGTCCGCCTGGAAGACGTAATAAAAATCACAAAGGAAAAAGAAGCCCCTGCCAACATAGTAACAACGGTATACAACCTTAACACTACTAACAGAACGCAAATCAAAGCTGGAAAGAACATCGAGCATCCCCACTCCGGGAGGAATTAGACAGGGAGATAGCCTTAGTCCATTTTTATTTAACCTCTTGATGGACAAAATCATAGAAGAAGTAACATTTATGAATTCGGGATACAGAATAAACAATAGGGCTATCAGCATGGTCTGCTACGCCGACGACGCTGAAATATTCGCAGAAAGTGAGAATGACCTACAGAGACAGTTATTTAAGTTCTACCAGATCAGTCAGCAACTCAATATGGCTATATCCATAGGTAAAACGAAAACCATGACCATTACAAGGAAGCCAATGATATGCAAGATGATAATAGATAATAAACCCATAGAGCAGGTTCTGCAATTTAGATATCTGGGCATAGATACGTCCAGCGCTCACCACCCGGTAAAGGACCTGAGAAACCAAATAAACAAATCAGCCCTAATATCAGGATGTCTAAGGGAAACTGACGGACTAATCCTTATATGCGAAAGAAGAGTAGCGAGACCAAGCAACAAGACCAAAAGGATGCTACGAGTCGCCGAAATGTCAGTACTGAGAATAATAGCCGGAAAAACAGGAAGAGATTGCCACGTCTTTTTTCGTTCTCTAACGAGTACTCTGATAGCGGTTTCTCTACTGGCAAATTATGCCCGAGCTCAGCCGTAGAGAGTAGAAGAAAAAAATATAAAAGTGAGCTGCGCCACCGGCTTGACGGTATAAGCCGGAAACCCCTAGATCTTATAGGCACTAGCAGGGCTACAAGATAAACAACTATGATTATGGTGAACCAAATAAATAAAATTATAGCAAAAATATGTTGGATACTTTACTCACACAATAGATAATTAAGGTACATAGTTCAATAGCAACATCATAACAAATATAGTCAAAGTTAACAGCTATGGTAAAATTTTCTTGCTAAAACAAACCAAAAATGTAAAATTTACAGCTTTATAAAATAACCAGAACAGAAGTAAGAGTAACAGACTTTACCAAGTTACAACAAAAAGTAAGACATATATAAATTAACTCATTAATAACACTAATTCAAACATTTACATGAACGCAAAGAACAAAAGGTAAAACATATATATCAGTTAACTCATTAATAACACTAATTCAAACATTTACATAAAGGCAAAGAAAATTCACTAGTTAACTGTTTACATAAAGATTTTCACTGCCAAAACAATCAAGTTCATTTAAAAATACCTTTACAATGGTTGTCCTTTAAAATATCAAGATTGTAGGATATTTACAAATAAGTAGGAAGAAAATATGTTTTTACTTGGACATAAAGAATTATTGAGAAGGTTACTTTAATCCAAGTTTAGTTTTGGCATATTATCTAATGCAATAAATAGTTTCCAACAATGTACTATACTAATAAACTAAACAGAATATAATAGTGGTGTCAGCATGAGTCACTGCGTTATATATTTAAAAATAAATCACTTATAACCTTTGGATATACGAATTCACAAAGCACTATATTTATAAACTGAAGCAAGACTTACTCGTGGTGCCGAAATGAGACACAGCGTTATATATTTAAAAATAAATCACTGATAACCTTTGGGTATGCGAATTCACATATACTCCTGTTGCCTACTCCTGTGGCTGGTTAGATTATGGGGGCGGCACTGGTTAACAATGGCTTCCCTCAAACAAATCCCGATAACGGTTATTTTAACTTGACACCAACTCCAACAATATCCACAACAATGGCAAGACAAAATGGTCAAGTTAAAAATCAAATGGTTTTTCTTTAAAATCCAATTAAGATGGCCCAAATACAGCCAGATATGAAAGAAATCCCATAGAGGTTCCGCACACATGCTAATAACGCACCGTCCCCAACAACCTTCACCAACACCTCCGACTTCGATGAAGCTCTCCAAACGACTGACGCTCCTATATCGGAAATCAAGAAAAATGGCGCGGAATAAACGTCAACCCACAATCTTCTCGAATCTGTGCCTCGTTCGTGTGAATATCCAGTAAATGCAAACCAACTATCGAATCTTATCCCTAGAGTACTATATGCAACCATGAATACGAAACTATAGAAAAAATAGGCACGTGACAAGATCACGTAAGAAACATTGACATTAGAGCACAATGCGACGTACAGGATGTGGTGAGATGGGGAAGGCAGAAGAGAATAGAATGGTATAACCACGTGAAGAGAATGACCGACGATAGACTACCACTTATTGTACTAGAAGAAAAACCAGCAGGGAACCGTTCACTCGGAAGACCACCAAAGAGATGGAAAGACAGCTGGCAGTCCACATCTCAGGAAATATTACAGAGGCAAGTCCGAATCAACAGATCATCTAGATCTCTAAGAAGTAGAAGAAGAAAATTATTTTACAAAACTCCTCCCGAAGACATTAAAGAACTAAAGCTCGTAGCAACTGAATAATGTAGACACTTTTCAAAAAATTTAAAAAAAGGTTTTATTATTGCCTACAAATTAAGAAGCTGATTATAAATAACTCTATTTAAGTTTATGTTTCGCTATGTTTAATGTTATCTGCAAAATAAATTATTGTTTATATGGCTGATTTAAATTTGTCTTGCGTCTTTATTTGATGTACCACAAGGTAGAGGTTGCTATTTGACATTTTAAAAGAGGAGTGGAAGATATTAAAGGGATGCCCCTTGAAAACAGCAGAATAACATTTTTAAACCTCCCCCTTGATTACGTCTACGTCTACGATTTACGTATTTTTTGTTTTTCTTACATTTACACAAAATCAAAGGTTATTTGAACTAGCTGGTTTTAAAATAAAACAGTAGATTATCAAAAATAATTTTATTTACTGTTTTTGTTAACCTTTTGTTCTTGTTATAAAAACATGACAATATAAATATTATTTTTTATTATTAATTTTGGAAAATTACATAACAAGTAAATACATTAAATAAAATTCATGGGTTCGATTCAGTTTTAATATGCAATTGGAAATTGTCCAAAAATGTGCTTTTAAAAGCTTTTAAAACAAATTCATATAAATACAAAAATAACTTTTCATTTGATCCAGCGGTATTTCAAAATTAAATGGCAGTAACAATTTGTAAAAAAACTTTTACTTATTTTTCGGTGATGTTTTTAAATATTTATTTATAAATTCATTTATTCCCGACAATATAAAAGCTTTTTTAAAATATTAGTGATCTAAGTGCGACCCGAGAGGTCTACACGACTAACTTAGCAGTGGAAAGAATGAAAAAATACCATATGTTTTGGTATTATAATTATTATTAAAATTATTACAAAAAACCATTTTATATTGTTTACAACATATTATAATTGTCATTAACAATATTCTGTTAATGTCAACCGTATTATTTTAAACTTTTTTTATCATTTTATAAGCGGGAGCTATTTTTAATTGTTTACAATTAAATTTTTTTTTATGATCAATAATTATTTTTAAGTAGCAATATTTTATTATTATAAACAATGCTTAAATATTACTAACAATAATAAAACTATCTCTTTTTATAAAATATTGCCATCATATTTTTCATACAAATATTTCTAACATGCAATAATCATATTATTCAAAAGATCTTAAAATTCTGTATTTAAAATTGTATAATTTATAAAATGCAAAATTCAGGTAGTTTACCATTTTTTTCAGTTTTTTGATTCTCCATAAAAAACAGCTCGACCGATTTTGCTAAAAATCTAATCAGTTATAAGTTGCGTAATTATGCGTCGAATGCAATTGATCCCACGTCGATATCATTTTTTGTTCTCAAGAAAATCGAGAAGAAAAATAATTTCAAACGCACATACGTCACACAAAAGTCCGCTTAAAAACTATTGTATTCGACTTTGAGGACCTTGAAATGTAGAGATATGTCAAGTTTCGAGATTTGTAAAATCGGACCCATTACTATAACTTTCCACTGGAAAGTTAATTATTGCGTAAAATATTTGTTAATGTTTTTCTGTTGATTAACCAACGCAACTTTGCTTTTCAATCAAAGTTTTTACAAACCATCTGCCAATAAATAACCCTTACACACACGAGTTTTTAAAACGATAATGAATTTTCTACGGATTATTAAAAATATGTTTTTACAATTTTTAAGCTCCTTCAGAAATTTGTCAAATTTGACATTATAAAGTTAAGACATGTACACTATAGTGTACACAATGACCAACAGACACATATTGTTACAAGCCGGATCTGTTGTATGTCGGCACCAGCGAGTCGATCACAATTGGGGGACTGCTTTTTTATGCCGGCGCCACGATTAAAACAAAAGAAATGACTGGCAAATTCTAGAATACTGCGTCTGGCGGTTTCGAAGTAGTAAAAGGATTATTCTGGCACTCTCTAGTAAAAGGTCGAATAGTTTCGAATGATGGCAATTCTTCTACAAATATAAAAAAACAGCGGTCGCGAAGAGTTTTTAGTTTTTAAGAGTTTAAGTTTAATTAGTTCAAAGTCAAGTATTAAAAGTAATTGTAAAGTGAATATCTAAGTGATTTGTAAAGTAAAATTTATTGTGTAAAAATATTGAAATAAAAATTGTTTAGTAATTGTACTGAGAGTTTAGAATTACCAAACACAAGAAGTAAATATCGTAACAATATCTATCGAAATTATTTTAATTATTAACACAGTAAATGAGGTTGCTATTTGACATTACGCAAAATGAAAAAGTATTTGTACTGACTGGTTTCGAAATAAAAGCACTATATACAAAAACTTTAGCAAAAAAACACTTATTTAGCGTAAATACTAAGCTTACCAGTGGTTTAGATATTTTAAAATGCAGATTTTCGAATAAATTGCTTATCTGGAGGTAAATGGCTTAACTAGTTTAAAGCCTGTTCTTCGGATGCATTACTGGATTTCAGAAATGCAAACCTCTTAATCCATTTCCAGTTAGGGCAGATTTAGTGTTAAAGGATTAAAAACATTTTAATTGATTTGTTCTGTAATTGCCTAACAATAAATTACCACATGGAAGGAGGTTAAAAAATATAGACAAGATAAAGGGAAAATTTCAGTTTAAAATTTCAAAATTTGTTTGGCTTATTTAAAATTAAGTGACACAGTACCAGCAATGGCGATTAAAATTAAAATTGAACAATAATAATCACTTACACCGAACCAGGTTATAGTCTTGTTTACAAGTTCAAAATTGTTTTATATTTTTCTACTGCTCAAAAAAAATATAAAAAATGGCTCATTGGATTTATACAGGTTTTTTTTTTAAAAAAAGGTGTCGCCGTCTCTAGGATAGGTAGAAAAATAATGGGGGTTTGCTTAGTAAAAAATTCTCGTAACGCCATCCGTATTCAAAATAAAGAAAGTTAAAGAAAAAAAATGTATACACATTTATTACGATTTTTCCGAAACTACTGGAAACATTGTATCTAATAAAATTTTATACGAATATGTTTTAGAAGCTGATACATCCCATAAATTTGTTTTTATATCTGACTTTCATGAAGGGCGCTAGTTACACGGTTCGTACCAAGTAGTTTTGAACATGACTTTTTTAAAATTAGATTTCAAGTAAATTAAATTCAATTTTACACTAAAAAGGTTCTATAGGTAAATTGGATGCTGTGTACCGTTTTCGAAATTATGAAGAAATTATCTTTTTTTTTTACTTTTACGCCCAAATCTTTTTCAGTTTTCTACCAATCCTAGAAACCGAGTAACCATTTTTTCCAACATTATAACTTTATAGCAGCAACAGCTATTACTTCATAATTTTTAAATCAAAATATTCCGAAAACGGTACACAGTATCGAGTTTTACCATGCTTACAGTGCTCTCATACATGCTCGTCGGTTGTTGGTACTCTTGACCTGGCCTTTCTTCAAAACAATTTTGATCTGATCGAGATATGTTCTCCGAGGTCGACCTCTACGAATTTGTCCATTCACACTCGCCTTATAAATTTGTTTCGTCAATCTTCCTTCATCCATCCTTTCTAAGCGTCCAAACCATTTAAGCTTTCTTTTTCTTTCTTTGTAACCACATTTTCTTTTACACCACAGCGTTCTCTTGTCTTACTATTCTTTACTTTATCTAACAGAGTCACTACGGTTATACTTCTTAGACTACTCATCTCCGCAGCATTAATCCCATTTTCATGCTTTTTCTGCCAAACCCAACATTCACTACCATACATAAGTGTAGAATATTTTTGGTGTAAAATTGAATGTTTAAATTTACTTAAAATTTTGATTAATAAAAAAGTTATGTTCAATACTACTTGGTACGAACCGTTTAACTAGCGCCCTCTATGAGAGTCAAATATAAAAACAAATTCATGGGATGTATTAGCTTCTAAAATATATTCGTATATAATTTTATTACAATGTTTCCAGTAGTTTCGGCAAAATCGTAATAAATGTGTATACATTTTTTTTTTCAACGCTCTTTATCTTAAATACGGATGACGTTACGAAATTTTTTTACAAAGCAAACCCCAATTATTTTTTTGTTTTCCACCTATCCTAGAGACAGCGTCACATTTTTTTGAAACACCCTGTAATTACGTCCAAAAAGATGTGCAAAAGTTTTGAACCCGCAAAAAAAAATTGGAAAAGTAATTTATAAATTTAGAGAAAAGAGAGGATTTTCATTTTTGTAACTATAAATATTTTGAAAATAAAAAAATTTAAATCCCAGAAATTTTTGGGCAATCTTCAGATTAGTCCGGCGGGTAAATCTGTAAGTTCAATAGCAATCGGATCAACGAAAAGGGTGGGAAGTGATATTAGGTCGAAATTATAATCCAATTCTAATGAAAGTTTGTAAACTTGTATTGATTGCTCCAAACTAAAAGATATAAGTTCTTATCCTAATAAGCCTCTACGAAAGGGGTGATAAAAACTATTAGAAACGCCGATATAACTGTCGAATTCATAGTTTTAACTGAGTTTAATAGTGACTTTTCTAAATATTTTCCAAAGTAAATAATCCTTTATGGAGAGGTTTTGAGCCTAAAAGCTCAAGGTCTGCGGTTAGACTCCACTGACTACATCAGATCTACTCACAAAAAACTTCACCCCCTTTTAGGTTTGGCTATTGCCTTCGGCGACACTTAGGCCCTTTGACCCATTGTATCTTACCCATGTAGTTTTTCATTATTGGAAACAGCAAAATATACACTGCGCCGCTGTAATGCACTGGACAGGCAATCCCCGGGCAGCCATCCGGCGACCTAAAACTACGCTGCACCCAATCCAGTAACTTCGTACCTTGTACAATTTTGTACAAATTCTGTACTGGGTGGGAACAAAACAACCATCCAAAAACCACCCGACCTCTCCAGCGCCCCGCAGTATCACAGCACGCGCTCCTCTGCCTCCGGATAGCCGCCGCACAACCCGCAGCCCAGACCTCTATTATACAGACCATTAGTGATTCTTAGCTAATTCCTGATTATCACTAACAGTTCTGCCGTCCTTTTGTGACAGGGTATTATTTCCAGCGTTTGTTTTATGGTATGCTTTTCCAGTGATTTTGTGTTTTTCCGAACCTCTTCTTGCAAGTTCGTCTACTTCCCTATTTCCTGCAACTCCCTGGCGTCCTTGAACCTATATCAGTTTTACGTGATTACGGTCTACCAGCGTTCTCAATTTTTCTTTGCAGTCAACGAGTATAAAGGAATCGGTGGACCGGCTCTGAAGTGCCCCCTGTACAGGACTAAGTCTGTCTGCTACAGTATTTCGCTTAGTTTAATGTAGGCTCCGTTAGCTACGGTACTTCCCAACGCTATGCATCCATCAGCATGGGTCGAATGACACTTTGGATCAGGAGTCTTTTAGTCGCCTTTTACGACAGAAAGAAATATCTGGGATCTATTTCATTTTTCCCGTATCCTCAGAGGATGACATTACCAATTTTGTTAGCATCCCTTTAAAAAAAGTAGAAGATACATACAAATAGTCACGACTTTTTCCCGTAGGGGTAGGCAGAGACCAATTCCTTTCACTCCCGCTACGGTTCTAACACACATCTTTTGCTTCCTCTACTTTCATCAGTGCTCTAATACATGCTTGTCGGTTGTTGGTACTCTTGACCTGGCCTTTCTTCAAAACAATGTTGATCTGATTGAGATATGTTCGCTGTGTTTGATTGTACACTTGTCTTACCTTAAAAATGATATTATTATTAGATTCGGCCGAAAGACCAGAGAATCAAGCTTGAATTCTCTCTTTTTTGTAATAAATACACCTTTTAAACTTTTCCTTTTTTACTTGTCAAAAAGACTTGTCAAAACTGTTTTCAATAAATAAAAAAAATGAACAACACAAACGTGATTATAAAAACAATATACAAAATGTTTAAAATTTTAAATAAATAATAAATCAACTCCTTAACACGCCGAGGTCGACCTCTACCGACTTCTGTCGTTGATCTCTTGTTGATCCAGTCTTTTCAAGTCGAGTGGCTTAATGCCAGAACGTTTGTTCAGAGGGCGTTAGACGACCAGAAAAAAGACGGAGAAATTTACATTGTACCAAAATCACAGACGAATTATTCCGTCATATGGCTAAATGCCAGAATGTTCACCTAGAGAGCGTTAGACGACCATGAAAACGACGACGAAATTCACGTTGTGCCAAAATCACAGACGAATTATTTCGTTCAAAAAAGACACTATTTTTACGTGTTTTTAAAAAGTATAGCCTTCCATGGTTACTTTACACATATTCTAATTATGTTTACCTTACAAATGTCATAAATTACGCCATTTGCAAAAGTTCTTTCAACAAAATATTTCATGCTTTTTGTTATGTATTCAGACATAGGTATGACAATGTACTAATATTTATAGTGGGACAATTTAAGTCATGTATAAAAAATCGCATATGCCACAGTGCAATTGTCACTTTTACAGCGGCAAAATTTAGCTGCAACTTTTACAGCGAAAAATCCAGTAGTGGTTTTTTCACTTATTCATTTGTTTAATTATCGCGGTGTTGGTTGCCAAAATAAATAGTTTGACATGTTTGTCAACCACTTATTGAATTTCTAAGCATTAACAATGAGTCGATTCGGTGAGTCTTGGAACGCCGAAATTAGTCAAATTGTTAATACTCGTGTGTCTACTAATACAATTGCGACGCAATCATCAATCTGCAGACAATTTTGTACGTTTTGCAATGCAAAGAAAATTTTTAAGTTATATACTTTTATCCATAAAGTAAGTATAATATTGCAAGATTGGGCATTTAATATGCAAAAATGTAGGTGACAAAGAAGGCTACAAAGAAGCGGTATTTAACACGTTCACTGCCGCGGGTATTTTTGAGAAAGGTCTGTGTTAAGACCTTTGATTTTTTTAAAACATACTTTTCAGAAGTAGTCCAGTCAACTTAGCATAAGACCTATTCAGGAGGCGCACCCTCTAGCCAATTTTTTTATGGGTTGTTTGGATCTACAAGAATTTGGTCCCGAGGTTCATGCCATTGCTTGGGTATATTTTAGCAATAAAAAATTATTGAAAATTAAAAAATAAATTTTTTTGAGATAATTTTTTTGGAACGCGTCCTATCAAAAAAAGTTTTTAATAAAATGTGTTCATCATAACGTTTGTTTATGGTTATGGCGAAGCAGACTTTGATAGGAAACTGCACTCTCTTGAATGATCTTAAAAGTATTTTATTTATGTCTGAGACTTGTTCGTTTTTTGGTGTTAAGATGGCACGCTCGCACAACCATTCTGCAGGTTTATCGTGAATATGATTAATGTTTGGGTAAATTTTAGCTAAAAAATCTACGACAGTGAAAACAATTGCACCTAACACTGTAGGGAGAATTAATTTATAATCCAGTTCCGGGAAATTACCATTTGCTATTTTAAGCAACAGGTCTAAAAAATGTCCGATAGTGACATCTCCCCTAAGACTCTCATATTTTTGGTAAGGCTCAGTTTTGTCACTAAAGGCCACTGATATTCTTTTATACTTGACATTTCAATTTTAAAGAGTATTGCATTGCAATAAGCTTTTTTGTGAGTTTAACGTTTTTTAAATAAAATCAGATTAAGTTTTCTCACATGTGTTAAAATAAAATGTAATTTAAACCAAATGCACTAAGGAGTATTAATATTAACTTTGATGCAAATCCTCCCAAAATAACTTTCTACTTCTTTTTAACCCCGTTAGGCGATGATTTTCAATAAAATACGAAACACGAGTCTTCCATCAATTCTGTTAAAAAATATTTATGCAAAATAATTTAAAGTAGATTGGACCAAGAAATTACGTTGTCCCATACAAACTTTGCCCCTGTTTTTCACTCCCTTAGGGGCATAATTTCGTAAAATCCTTTATTATCGGATGTCTACGTCATACAAAGAATACACCCTTTAAGTTTCAGGTCTCTACGATCAGCGGTTTAGGCTTTGCGTTGATCCGTCCGTCAATCGTTCAGGACAAAGCATTTTATATGTATAGGTAATATTCCAACCTAAAAGTGAGAATTTTTACATAACATTATTAAAAATGAGTTAGGAATTATTATTAGTATTTTTTGCTTAAAATAACTGTCTGCAAATGTTTATATTGACACCCTTTAATGATTGTTTACAAAGAAACTACTAAACTACTAAAATAACAAACCCATATAAAATGTTCCTTATCTCTTTTAAAACGACTTTTGTCCTGGATATACGTTCAATTTAAAATAAGAAAATGTGTACCAAATTCAAAACGATTTATTTCTCTTTAATGGATTTGTATGGTAATTGCTCAGCAAATAGTAGCAATTTGAAGGCAGAAAGCGATTTCGGCGGAATTGTAGCTTTAGCTAGAGAGAAAATTTGGATTGTAAAATTAATTCTGCAAATGAGAAAATTCGAAATAAAACAGTAATGGATTACATAATTTAAATTAATGGTATACATTTCGTTTAGTAAGTAGATTGTGTTCTAAGGACAAATCTGTGTTTTCCTACGTTCTACAAATTTCAAGCTTAAGAGGAACAACTGTTTTATCACTGTAGAATATGTTTTAGGTAGGTATTTACACAAAATCCTGCTAAGTTTATGCAAGTTCCCTGTTTTTTAACTCTTTATTGCCAAACGGGACCTTAGAGTCCCTGAAATTTAACCTTGCACCTTGCAATAGAGAAAAAGAATTATAATTTGTCATTGCGGAAAAAAAAATGGATGGATCGACGATGCAATATTGATATTTGCCAAAAAAATTAAGAATGCCTTATTAGACTACCACGATGACATGGCAAGTGCTATTTTTAAGTTTTGGTTCGAAAAACTCTGCACCTAAAATTGCTAAAACATAGTAGAAGTGTTGAAATCGAAATGCTTGCCTTCATAGTTTTTAGTGGTTCGCACAAGTGAAAGGGAAGGACCACCTAAATATGCAGCATCGGACCTTGTCACCCGTGTTAATAGGATTGACAAAGGAGTGACCCTAACATGATAAATAACAAAACATAAAAGCAATTATAAAACTTTACAGAGAAGGGAGTGAAATGAAATAGATTAGATTAACAATGGTGACATTTATTTACGTGTAACTATTACAAGTAAAGAGCGAAGAACACATACCCTTGTCCATAAAATATGAACACACAATCTATGAGACACTATCGATAAACAAAATAAATTAATCATCTCAAAAAATGACAGTTAAATTACACTAAAAAATAATACAAAAATGTTTTTTCACGAGAGACGAAGGTTCCTCCGATCTAGGCCGTTTTCTCTGTATTTCCTTTTTTTCAATCAATGCATTTAAATACGTGTCTTTGGCAATATTACTATTAAATTTGTTAACAAACCGGAGAGTACTTTGCATAACATCTTCAGATATCAGCACCATGCATTTTAAATTACATCTGTAAATAAAATGATAAAACATCAACTTTATTTAACATTAAGTGACTGGTAAAACAAAATATTGAAAACAAAAAACTAACCTTCAAGAAGCTCCCGTTTGTCTTGATGCCACATCATTACCTTGGTGGTTTTTATGAGATTCTTCAGCAATTTTAGCTTTTTTTATTTTATTGTGTTTATAATTTTCACTATTTCTTAAACCATAAACTACTCTTTTTCTAAATTTATAAGCAGTTTCGGCAAGCTCGCGATTATCCATTTTCGTAACAGATGAAGTAAAGTGAGGTTAATCTGACAGTTGCGTTTCGTTTCATTAGAAAGGGGCATAAGTCCAGGACTCGTGCCATTTTCAAACAGACTTCAATTTTCGTTTGCCTTTTAAGTTGACTTGTGATGTATGAAGATGTGCTTTTTTCACAGAGAATATGTAAAACGCTTTAAAAAATAAAATGGCGCCAAAAAGTGATTTTAAAAAAAACAAATTGTGCCTTGTGTCTTTTTTGAAATGGCGGGTTCAATTACGAGCGAGTGGCGGTGGTGATGAATAAATTCAAATAGAAAGCTTGGCAACTATGTATACCAAACCATAAATAGCAATGCAACTTGATGAAAATATGTAGCTAGGTAGAACGTAAAATGTAAAATGTCCGGACATACCCTTGAATCAAGTCCCTCCATCTTGATTTTGGGTGTCTCGGTGTCTAATAATTTGGCATGACCACGTCGCTAACATCGCAAATTCAGCAAGCCAGAGGCTAATTTTTCTGTGGAAAGCTAGGAAATTTTTTACTCCTGATCAACTGTTGATGACGTACAAGGCTCAAATCCAACCTCTACCTCAGCACCAAGGCATTCTTTTCGTCTTCTAGATTCTATTCAGAAATAGGCCATTCGGTTGATTAACAGCTCAACTCTCACAGATACCCTTTATCCACAAGAACATAAAAAAATAGTTGCAAACCAGACATTACTCTTCAAATATTTCCCATGGCAGATGCTTCAGAAAAATAAAAACTCTTATACCACCACTGGCTACATTCGGCCGAAGAACTCGGCACACTGATCAGTCTCACCCATTTACTCTCAAGATTGAGACTACTTCTTGTCCTTGTTGTACAGGGCTGCTACAGAATGAAACAAGCTTCCAAAATCAGCTTTCGCAGTGTGGGCCGTCTGTGGCCCACACAATAGGTCTAACCTTTTGCGACTATTTTTAATAAAAAAAAAGTATCAAAGAAAATTTGTTGTTGATAACTGTGCTCTCAACATTGGGCATACTGTGCTTAGACTACCTACTTTATGTTTTGTAGTTATTTTTACATTATTTGAGCAATTAGTAAATTTGAACAATGACACATGGATTTCTTTCGACGGCTTTTTTTTAATTTAATTTAAAAATTTAAAAGTTATTTCAAAATTTACGTCCATAATTTATTAATAAAAAACCTATTATAAAATATGTGGTATTCTATAAAAAAATTTGTCAACTACCTCGTAACAGGACTGTTAGTTTTTTAGAGAATCGATAATTATGAAATAAAAAGTTTACATCCCAAAGTCCGCTCCTGTTTTCGTTTTTCGTTCGGGTTGGGACTAGCAATTTTACAATGTTGCTATTTTATACATGCTTAGCTCTGATGTTATGAAGTAAATTTTCTAACCGACTTCTGTATCGACTTAACATGCACACATTTAATTTTATTAAATTTAATTTACCATTATTTGGTCCACATATTTATGTTGCTTATTAAAGTGTTTAAGATATTGGCAGTTGCTTCTTTATTGGTGTTTGTTACTGCTAGCACTTTAATATCATCTGCAAATGTCGTTTATTTGATATTTTCTGCACAGAGAATGTTACATGTGTGTAAAAGGGTAAGTACAGCTCTCATCACACTTTCTGTGTAAGATTTTTCCGTCACAAAACACTAAACAGCTAACGCGTATGCCGCGTACCAACTATACCTGCGAAGCCGGTGCGAACTTTTTGGCTTCCTTGAACCAATATGCGCGCACCTATGACTGGGCACAGTCAATAGCATACGCGCTATGGATAACCTTCTACACTACTTGTACTTGTGTAGGTAAGTGTCAGAGTATAAGTGCAAATAATTTATTTTTATTTTAAAATATTTATGTTACGATTCTCATATTTTTTTTAGCCAATTAGTTGAAAATTTGGCTAATAAAAACATCAAAAAAGCAACAATGCCAAAAAATGCAAAAACAAGCGTGGGAGAAAATATAAGTTTATAAATAATAATATACTACGAGAGGAACTTCGTTCCAACCGAGTGTTTCACGACACTCACGTTCTTTTTTTTATTTCTGAATATCCATTTGGCCATTTAACTTTAAAGGTTGAATTGCTGGTATATAAATCCAAGAGCTGCACGCGTTTTGCTTTTTTTAATGTTATACCAAATTATCAAATTTTGGGCTCAAATAATTATTTTTTTCAGGACATATTCATATGACATCGCATGTTTTTAATAAAAGTGTGAAATAAAAATAAAACTATTGTATTCTTTTTACAATCAGCATTTTTACGAAAGAAAAATATCGAACAGAAATGATCCTACAAAATAAAGTATAAATGTCCGGCGTCTGTTTTTATACCAAAAGATGCGTCAGCGTCTTCGCGATATCTTGTCGACCTACATACACTGACACTTCCTTCCAGCTATCTGAAATTAGAGCCGTATTGTTTCATTCAAGTTTTTGTTTCCGCAATGTTGAGAATATGCGGAGACATCACGAAGCTATAATGTGACAGTTGGACCCAAATAAAACATTCCGCATTTCATAAATTATTTATGGCACAAAAAACAAATTGTTAGCAGGCAAAAAAACAGAAATTTGAATATAATAATAAAAACATAAAATATACATTCATTAGTTTTCGTATTACGACTGTCAGTGTGCGGTTGCCTTGTCATTATTGGATTTGTCTTTGAAATATTTAAAATGGAAATGGAAAAATATCTGTTGGAAAATTTATCTTTAACCCTGCGTCACCCACCTAAAAAATATCCCATACCCCATTTTCATTTTTTTTTCATTTTAGAGTTTTGTTTTTTTCTACCATTTTTTAAAGCAGCACAATTGACTAGCCCAGAAGTAAAACGATGGAGTCACTGACGGGCCAGTTGTGTTTGGAGCATTGTGCAACCACAGGAAAATCATACCACTGCGAAAATACGCCTTGGTCTTCCAGTCTGACGTCTATGCCATACTCAGGTGTGCTACGCGCCTGACAGAAAACAAAGTAACCAACAGTGAGATTGATATTCTTACTGACAGTCACGCGGCCTCGTGAGTTGCACCACAACATCATCGGTGGTGTGGGACTGCATGCAGGCCCTCACTGAGTTAGCGACTGCAAACAAGGTCACTCTAACATGGGTTCCTGGGTACACAGGAATAACTGGCAATAAAGTAGACGATGAACTGGCAAGAAATGGGACCTTAGTAAAACCAAAAAGCCAGTTGGTCGGCATGTCAATTGCCAAAGCATAACATAAATTGAAACTTATCCTTGAGCAAGAACATATCGCTCAGTTGAATCCAAAACATCAAGACAGCTGATGAAAAAACCTCTCCAGAAAAGGGCAGACGCACTCTGGACGATGAACCGGAGTAGGCTAAGCAGCACGCTTAAACTGCTTACTGGCCACGTCGCACTAAGGGCGCACCTCAAGCTGGCGGCTGATAAAAACTGCTGACTATGCGGAGAAAAGGAAGAGAGCAGCATACATATTTTGTGTTGCTGCCCGATGCCAGTGGTGTACAGGTATACAACCTGGGGCCGCATGATAATAGATCCAAGTGATCTTATTGAGACTGTGCCAACAGAAATTTTGCGGTTTACCAAAACCAGTGGACTGGAATTCTAATGCTCTGAACACACAGTGGTAGTCACAGAGTATGAGAAGTTCTAGATGACATAGGTGCCTATACCAATGGCCCAACCACAAGATTGTAATGTAATGTATGTATGACACCATAAAAATAACAAATAACTACTCAACAGTTGGCCAAAAAAAAATTATTTATCGATTAATATGGTACAGTTTTGGCAATATAACTTTACACGTGTCAGACATATCGCAGTATTGCAATCGGCACAGTGGTACTTAGTTTTTCTGTCCTGTATGGGAGGACATATTTTGCAACGTACATATCCTTCGACGACTGAATTTGTTGTAGCATTTCTTGGCTCACCTAAAATTTTGGAAATTTTCATTCGAAGATTACGTGAATTCAGAAGACTATTTTTTCTTGCCTGCAAAGCAGGTTTTGTCAAAGCTTAGCCTATTTTTTCTAAAAAATACCACGTTTTTTCTTGAATCTTGCGTATTTGCCCTATAAATTTGTTGGCTAACTTAGTGGCCAGTTTCTGTAATTTCAAGCTACACCATAATTTCCTGACATCTCGTCTTTTGTATCCACTCTGCCTTTTGTTGAGGTATAAAATGAAATAATTTCTGGTAGCAGTTTTTTTTCTTTTTTCAGAATCTATTGTGTCATCATAATCTGATAATAATAAGGGGACAATATTTTTATTTCATTTAAGAATCTAGGAAACTAACGTATAGTCGTTCTGGAATGCAAACATTGAAGACCGGTGTGATTGTGTTTTATCTTTATTCCAGAAAAGTGAAGGAATTTCTTCTTTGTTTTTTCTAAGGGTTCCTACTGTTGTCAACTTTTGCTTTTCTCGTAACATTTTAACAGCAGGATAACTATCATACCAATTGTCATATGTTACATATTGATGGTTTTCAGATATAGGAGCTACCAATCGATCAATTACATCTATAGAGGTATTACTGATATTATACACAACGTTCAGTTAGAGATCTGCATACATTTCCATATTTACCACAGAAAATGTGCGAGCATGAATTTTCATTCCATACCGAAAAGGACAGCGTCCACGAAATGACTTAAGTTTTTCGTCTATAGTGAGACCACTTTCTTCCACTTGCTACGGTTCTAACACACATCTTTTGCTTTTTCTACTTTTCTCAGTGCTCTCATACATGCTCGTTGGTTGTTGGTACTCTTGAACTGGCCTTTCTTTAAAACAATGTTGATCTGATCAAGATATGTTCGCCGAGGTCGACCTCTACCGACTTGTCCATTCACACTCGCCTTATAAATTTGTTTCGTCAATCTTCCTTTATCCATCCTTTCTACGTGTCCAAACTATCTGAGCATTTCTTTATCTATCTTTGTAACCACATCTTCTTTTACACCACAGCGTTCTCTTATCTTACTATACTTTATCCAACGTAGTCACTCTGGCTATACTTCTTAGACTACTAATCTCCGCAGCATTAGTCCTATTTTCATGCTTCTTCTGCCAATTCTGTAACAATTGTTTTTATGGGGTTTGCATGTATTTTTATTTCATCACTTGTTACGGTATAAATATTCCGTAATTGTTTTAAACAATAGCGATTGCATTGGAAGTCAAACGAACTTTTTGAAGTAAATGTCAGTTACAAAATAAATTGGTGACGCGTCGTTCTTAAAAGTTATTTTTTAAGTTTTGTATGAAAATAACTAATAATTTAAGTGAATCAGATGTAGAATTTGAAAATAGTCTTTCTGAGATTACAAATTAAGCTAATAACATAACAGAAATCCTTCTTTTTTAAAAATCAAAAGAGAAACCTAAAAAATATTATTAACTTAAGATTTTTAATGTATTACTTATTAAAATTCCTAGGTTGTAAAGAAAATATCGTTTTTTACACCGTCAGAATCTACTATACAATTTTTGGACAATCAATAAAACTTTTTTTAAATTTTTATACCTAACAACGGGAGATAAAAAGCATTTGATTGACAGTTTTTTTTAAATTCTCATTATCTACATCGCTTTCCATTTACTAGTGCTTCACTGCAAGGAAATTGCATGAAAACTATTCCGAAAGTCGTTTGAATGCGGACCAAGTTTAATGGAAAAATAACCAGGAATTTTCCGGATGTGAATTTGTGGTGTAGTAAAAATTAAAATACCGCTAGTCCGGATTGATCATATACGAAAAGATGTAAAACGATATCTAAGAATATCAAAAAGTTTTAATATACTTTTAAAATAACCGTATATTCTTTAAAACAAATTTACGGTTTATTTTTATTATCAAAATGTTTTTCCTTACAATCATTTGAATAAATAATTGGTTTTTTATGTTACGTAAATTCATTTAATGTTTTAACTGAAAAAAATAATTAAATGTCAAAAAGAAAATATATATTTTAAAAATAAAAGTTTAAAAATAAAGTTTAAAAATACTGTAAAGACCAAAAATTCATCATCTATAGAAATAAAAATTGTTTCTTCGTATGTTTGTTCTAAAGAGGTAACCCATCCCCAGCACCTCTACGAAAGTGGTGGAAAGTGGATGTAATACAGGGTGACCAACCGAAAACGAAACAGAGCCATTTGCAGAAACCTCGTCAACATTTTGGAAAAATGCTTAGACCCGTCGATTTTTGATTAAAGGGAGACACTTTTTTCCGGTATTTTCGACTCCAATACTTTTAACCCAAGCAAGGGTCAGATTTACCCCAAATTTTTTAAAAAGCATTGGGGGTCAAATAAGATGTCTTGTCAAAGATCCTAAAATTCTTTATACAATGGTCTTTAAATTTTAAAATTTTGCCTATTACTTAATGAGAAATTAGATTTTAAATGTGAAACTTATCTGCAACCAATTACGAACGGTAAAAATGTCATTTATTTGAGTTAAGTACACCAATGGTAAACATTTAATATCTAAGTACCTTTTTTTGGCAGTACCATGTCTGTTTTCAACAACAACGGTCACAACTGTATCTTCAACAGCCACGATAACTTCTCAAACTAAAACTCTTGCAACAAAACCTGAAGCTACAACGACATCTTTAACTTCACCTAGAATTAATCACCAAATGTTACGAACCAGTCACACCAAAAACACCCATCCCCTAATCTGTACTTGGATGTTCTTATTCTCCCAAACCTCCTAAACTTCGTGCAGCGTGCCGTGATCTAGCTTCAAAAATTCATGCCATAGTGATATTTTGCCAATTTCATCTGTTTAACGAACTGAAAAAAGGAAACAATACCAGCGAAGAAAAACAGCCATAATAACCTCAACTTCTTAAAAAAATAAACTGAAAAATTTGAATTCGCTGCGAAAAACATCCAATACTAATGATCCTCACCTTAAAAGGAATGCTAAAAACAAACAAAAAAACAATGATGAAGATGCCATTTGCTTAAATTGTAACGATGTAAACCACATCGTCAGAACCTTGGGTAGGCTGCCAGCTTGTGGACGTTAAGCTCAAAATGCTTGTGCTGGCGTGGACAATGAAGATCTGGAGGAAATACACATTTGTTTGTTTTGTGAGAATAATTAGCCTTCCCTATCATGCCCCAATTTTATTACCCCATCATACCCCATAGTATGGGGCAAGATGGTTTTTCATAACGTTCCTATTAATAATTAATTATTAAAAAAATGTGATAAGTTGAAATTTCATAGACTGTACCAAATCATAGTTAGATTAATAAAATAACGTGCCATTAATTAATAGAAGTAATAAACAAAAACAAAGTTTAAATATCTCGGAAGAATCATAACGAAAACAGTGGACCCTGATACAAAAATAAAAAGCAGAATAGAGATGGCGCTCGCAGCGTCCAATAAAATGAGACTGCTTCTTTGCAATGATAATTTGAACCTTAAGCTAAGACAACGGATAACTGAATGTTATATATGGTCAATACTGTTCTATGGTACAGTGACGTGGACACTTAAGATCAAAACAATGAACCGACTAGAGGCATTTAAGATGTGGCTGCACAGGAGGATGCTGCGCATACCTTGGCTGGACCATGTTACAAATGAGAAAGTCCTCAGAAGGGCTAAAACTGACAGGCAATTAATAACCACCAAAAAATTCCGCAAAATTACATACCTTGGTCACATACTAAGAGGAGATAAATATCAACTACTCCAAATTATAATCAAGGGAAAAATAGGGGGGCGCCGTGAAACTGAAAAAAGGCAACATTCATGGTTAAAGAACATTCGTGAATGGACAAATATACGTTCAGTAGGAGAACTCATACACTTAGAAGAAGATATAAATGCTTTAGCCAGAGTGATAGCCAACGTTCGAAAGACCGGATAGGGCACATAAAAGAAGAATAAACATAGTCATTATGCTGTATTTTTACTTTTTCCCTTAGCTACCCCATCATGCCCTCCCATGCCCATTTCAGATTTCAATTAACCTTTTGTTACCTGTTATTAGATCACCAAATCTATCAAATACAGTAGTTATAATTATTTGGACAGAAATTATTCAAGTACACTGGATTTTCCTTTATTTAAAATTAAATTTTTTTGTAAAAAGTTAACCCAAAGAAACTAAAATAAAATTTTGAAAATTTGGATTTTGTTCCCTTTTTACTATTGCATGATAATTGTTACTCATTAAAATATTACATTTAAATATTTTTACACATAAAATCCAAGTACTTTAGATTGCTTCTTAATTTCCACGCAATGATTTTCACAATATTGAGATACAGCTTTTCAAAACATAAAATCATTTCGTTCTTTTAGTATAAAAGTAAAATTATATTTTT
This sequence comes from Agelastica alni, assembly GCA_950111635.1. Classification (NCBI taxonomy): domain Eukaryota; kingdom Metazoa; phylum Arthropoda; class Insecta; order Coleoptera; family Chrysomelidae; genus Agelastica; species Agelastica alni. Next base: position 63,265,974 of record OX467711.1, on the reverse strand, counting down.
GTATGATATCGTATATAGTAAAAATTCTCAAAAAATCATGATGAAATTGAAAACTTAATAAAGTGAAAAACAAAAAGATACTCGCGCTTAACAAGTAGCAGAAAATGACTCATTAACTGTTGTTCTGGCAAAATGTACCACACCAATTTTATTTAAAAGTGAAATAAACAACAAAAATTTTGTACGTATAATTTGCCACGTCTTTTTCGTTCTCTAAAGAGTACTCTGCCAGTGGTCTCTCTACTGGAAAATTATGCCCGAGCTCAGCCGTAGAGGGTAGAAGAAAAAAAAATATAAAAGTGAGCCGCGCCACCGACTTAGACGATTCAAGCCGGAAACCTCTAGGTCTTATAGGCACTAGCAGAGCCACACGATAAACAACTAAGATTATGGTGAACCAAATAAATAAAATTATAGCAAAAATATATTGGATACTTTACTCACACAATAAATTAAAATACACAGCTCAATAACAAAATTATAACACATATAATCAAAATTAACAGCCAACAATAAATCGAAACTTCAAAATTTACAACTTTACGAGACAACAATAAATCAAAAATCCAAAGTTTACGATTACGAAAATAATTAAAACAAAGGTAAGAATGACAAACCTTATCAGGTTACCAAAAAAAGCATATACAAGTCAACTTTTTAACAATACTCCATCAACGTTCACGTACGGCTGCTAATTTAATCACGTTTTTTTTTACCATTTTTCCATTTACATAAAGATTTACACTATTAAAACAATCGAGCTTATTTAAAAAAAATATTTTTTTTTACGATGGTTGTCCTTCAAAATAGCAATATTGTAGGATATTTACAAATAAGTATGAAGAAAACGTTTTTACTTGGACACAAAGAACTATTGAGAATATTACTTTAATCAAAGTTCAGCCTTGGCATATTATCCAATGCAATAAATAGTTTTCAACAGTGTACCATATTAATAAATTAAAACAAAACTTAATCGCGCTGTCAAAACAAATCACGTCGTTTAATTATTCTAAAATAAATCACTGGTAACCTTTGGGTATACGAATTCACTAATCCTGTGGCCTACTCCTGGGGCCTACTCCTGTGGCCGGATTGATTATGGAACTGCACCTGCTACTTAACAATGGCTTCCCTTCATCAGATCCCGCATGCGGATATTTTAACTCGACACCAAAATCCAAAATATCAACACCAAAGGTAAGATAGAATGGTCAAGTTAAAAATTAAATGGTTTTTCTTCAAAATCCAATTAAGATGGCCCAAATACAGCCAGATATGAAAGAAAAAATCGTAGAGGTTCTGCTCACGTGTTAATATCAAATCGTTCCAAAAACTCTCACCCGACTTCGACGACTCACACCAAGCGACTGAACTAAACGACAGACACTCAGGCCGGATATCAAGAAATGACACGGGACACGCGTCAACCCACAATCTTCGCAGATCTATGTTCCAAACTCATAATCGCACTCGTCCGTGTTGATAGCCAGCCCATCCACACAGAAATATAAACCAAACAATAATATAGCTGACAACACACGACAATCAAGGCCAAAAATCAAGGCAAAATCTAATAACAAAAACCCCCACTTTATCTCCATCGATTAACAAAAATATCACAGCCATTAATAATTGAATCCTATCACTGCAAGGTATGCAACACTATTTACAACGAGTGATATATTTAAATTACAAGAAAATACGGTAAGCGAAACTATTTACGAGTACCTGAGGAATACAAAAACTATCAGAGACCCAATTAATAATGGAACTGTAGAAGGGAAAAAATAGGCACGTGACAAATTTTTTTCTCATACCTAGTATAAAAATTTTGTCATTGTAGTAAATTTGTTAAAGGTGACCTGGCAAACAGTTTTGTCAAGAATAAAGATGCCAGATTTAAGTTTTTATATTCTTTTGGTCAAAACGCCATTAATAACAACAACAACACTGTAGCACTAAAACCCTGGGTGTGTTTTGGCTGCTTGAACCACCTCACTCCATCGAGTGCGGTAGGGTAACATTTTCCCAGTTAATTCCCATTATTTACAAGTCTTTGCGGATGTTGTCTCCAAATCTCAGCTAAGGTCTTCTCAGGGGTCTCTTTCCTGTTGGGGCTTCCTCCCATATGTTCTTTATAAGCCTTTTGATGTCACTACGCTGGACGTGGTTTTATTTAATTGGATATTATTTTTGTACTATGTAGATAACGGTAAACTGATCAATACCATTCGTTATGCCGATGACACCGCAATCTTATGTGATGATCTCCAGGACCTTCAACGTCTTTTAGACTTGGTCAACGTGATGGGACAAGAAAGGGGTCTAAACATTAATGTCACTAAAACTAAGTTTATGGTTTTCAGCCTTCAGCCGTATAATGATGCTGCACTGCAAATGAATGGTCAACACATTGAAAGGGTTCCATGTTTTAAATATCTTGGTTGTTACATTACACAGCATTTCGACCCGGATAAAGAAGTCAAGTGCTGGATCGAGTCAGCTCGTGCAACCTTTCAAAAAATGAGATCGCTTTTCTGCAATAAAAATCTAAATTTAAAGCTCCGCCAGAGAATGATCAAGTGCTACATATGGTCTATACTGTTGTATGGGGCAGAGATTTGGACCTTAAAAGCAGCAACCATTAATCGTCTTAAATCATTTGAAATGTGGCTACATAGACGTATGCTCTAATTTCTATGAGTAGCCAAGCAGACAAATAAAGCGGTTTTAAATAGAGCAAACGCCGTCCGCGAATTACTTATAACAGTTAAATGCCAAAAGCTGTCCTATCTAAGTCACATACTTAGGGGTGATCGTTATCGTAACCTTCAACTTATAATGAAGGGCAAGATAGAAGGCCGTAGAGGAGTCGGTAGAAGACAAGCCTTGTGGTTAAGGAATCTTAGAGACTGGACCGGAATTCGAAGCGCAGAACAACTTTTTAGAATCGCCAAAGACAGAGTACAGCTCGCCATTGTAATCAGAAGGACCTGATATGACACCAAAAGAAGAAGATTATATCTGGGAAGTCATATAGTTTGTTATTGGTCCGTAATCTATATTCGCCAGTTTGCTGGTCGATAACCGGTCCAAAAAACCTCCTTAATATTTTCCTTTTAGACCTTCTAAACAACTGTGTATCGGAAATTGTCACTGTCCAAGTCTTGCTTCCATACATAATGACAGATCTTATAACCGTCTTGTATATGTTGATTTTTGTTAACCTTGTAATATATTTGGACTTCAGCATCTCTTGCACAAAGAAAAAACATTTGTTTCGCTGGGTTATTCGGTGCACCTTCATATTATTGTCTACTGTTTTTAGAGAACCTGGATATTTGAAATACTGGACATTCTCTAAATTGTAGTTACATTTTGTCCTCAGTCTCTATTATCCTTTCGCGTTAAATGCATATATTTTGTCTTCGTCTCGTTTACTGTCAGACCCATCCTTTTAGTTACTTTCTCCATTTGTACAAACATTTCCTTTTTCGGTTTTTTCCTCCATTTGTACAAACATTTCCTTAAAGTTAAGAGTGCTTCTTCCTAAAACATTGATGTCATCAGCATATGCTAGAAGCAGCCTAGGTCCATTGGCTCCAAATATTTGTTTGTTTGTTTGGGCTAGTCTCACTACTTTCTCAAGGGCCAAGTTAAAAAAAACTGGGGACAGCGCCATCGTATAATAAAAATTGCTCTTATAGATCAATATAGATATATAATATAGAATATAGATCTTATAGATCAATTTTATGAAAAAATTAAATAAAAATTTTATTCGAAAAAAAAGTAATGATAGTTTGGTGTTTATCCAATATCCAAATAGTAACAGAATATTTTTGTACTTATTCTGGTTGACCACCCTTTTACAGCGGTCAGCTCTTGGACTATGGAGCATGTATAAGACATGCTTTAATAAAAAGTTATGAGAGATAACAAAAATTTTAGAAAATGCCAACAATTATTTAAAGCTTTGCAGGAAGCATGTTTAAGCTATACCTTAACAAGAAATAAATTACTTGCATGATCCATAGCATCCAATCCGGAAAACCCAATACATCATTATACTTTTGCAAATCGCTTCCAAGACATATACAGAATTAGAAAAAAAAATCGATATACCCTTTTATCAAAGAATAAATAACTATCTATCTCACCTGAATATAAGTTTTCCGACTACCTATACTTTCTCCAACATAAACTCACCTCCACCTTGGACAATTCCCATTCCAGTTTTAGATACATATAAAAAATCTGATTACAATCAAAAAATTATTAAAACCCTATTTTTACAAACAATAAATCCTTACGATGAATATTGCCATATCTACACGGACGCATCTAAATCAGAGTAGGTGCTGCTTTTACTGCTCTTGACGAAAACTTTGTATGCAAACTGGCTAGCACATCAACAGTATATACGGCAGAACTTACAGCGATACTTTACGCTCTTTAATATATTAATGAAAAACAATTCAGTAAGTACATAATAATAACCGATTCTCTCAGCGCCATAACAGGACTAAAACAAGTGTATCCATAGCATCCAGTTCTTTTACTCATTAAACAGAAGTTAGGGAAAATATACCAAAAAAGTATTTTTGTTCGATTTGTATGGGTACCATATCACACAGGAATAGAAGGAAACGAGAGAGCTGATGATTTAGCTTAATCAGCAGTATCAAGTGCCGATACAGTTGATATACAGAAATCAATTCATCTGGACTTTAATCCATACTTAATGAGTGTTGTGCAAAGTGCGTGGCAGTCTGAATGGAACCGTTCAACCTCCAAATTATCGAGATTAAAAAGTTCAGTGCTACCATGGAAAACTGTGATTTCAGATCGACGAAATCAGGTGATAGTATTCAGATTGAGAATTGGTCATACATTAGCTACACATAAATATTTATTAGCAGGTGACTTCGAACCTATTTGTTTTATGTGTCAAACTAGTTTAACTGTGGAACATATTTTAATTGACTGTCCTTTATATACTTTAAAAAAAAAATCATTTATTGAAAGATAATATAAAGTCTTTACTACAAAACAACTGTGATCATATTAGTATAAAAAACTTTTTAAAAGATATCCGTATTCTTAAGGATATATAAATTATTCGTCAATTTATTTGGTATTGCTAATAACCCAACGTAGTTAATGCAATAGTTTAAATAAAAAAGAAATAAATTACTTAATTTTATCCCAGCAAAGACGATGTTTACCTGTTATATAATTTAGGACACAACACTTATTAATTTATTTTATTTTGGAAAAACATTGATAATAATTTTGAGTATTACATTTGTTATCTTTAATTATTTTTAAGCTTTTCTATATTTCTGTTTAAAATCGTTTTTTTTATAGGTTGTGGTATAAAAACTTGATTTGTTATGCAAATTCTTAATCTAGGTAAAAATTTTCAGTTCGGAATAAAACATCCTTAAAATATTTCTGTGTGTATTTGTGAATAAATTTAAAAACATTCTTTGTATTATTATGGACACTATCAAAAGTGACAACCATAATAATACGGACAAATAAAACATTATTCTCTTCCAACAAACACAAAATATTACTTTGATACGTCAGTCGGAATGAATTATAACTGATCAATACTGGAAACCGCATTACAGTCCACTTTTGCCTTTTACCGGAAAATATGTTCTGTCGGTCCGATAAATTCTACATTTTTCGCCATTTTCATCTGCTTTAAAAACATTGCTTTTTATTTGAGCATAAAACGAGGCGACAATTGCATCACGAGGAAACTTTTACAGGTTTGGAGTGGAATTAAGAGCAAAATATTTAGTTTTAAAATTTAAAATTTACTTAATAAAGGTGAAGGTTTTTTATATATTTTGTTTATTTTATTAAAAACTACATTGCATATAAAAACTTTTTCATTCCATTATTCTGTATACCAATCCATAAAAGTCCTAAAATTTAATTAATTTTAAATACTAAAAAATATTTAAAATTGGAACGTATAAATCGGCCCGCTTTTTACAGATTGTAGATTGTAAGGGGGTCGTAAAGGCTATGCAGCCTTTTCAGCACCTCGACCTATCAGATCTTTTGTGCATAACCTTAATCTATTCGAGTGACGGGGATTCCGAGACTTCGTACACATTTTATCAATTTCCTGGGAGCTAAGTTGCTGACATAGGAGGGCTTTAAGAAAGCCCCTTCCAAAAATTTGAGCCTCTTGCAAAAAAGCACTGGGAATTTGCAAAGCGGATGTTTTGCAGTTTCAGCAAAGTTCTCGCAGTAGCGGCAACTATCACTCTCTGTTTTGCCCGTATATTTCAGGTGATACCTCAAAGGGTAGTATCCAGTGAGGAGCCCCATTACCAGTTTCAAGTCTTTTTTGTCCAACTCGAGAAGCTGTTTAGCTTTCCTTGGCGAAAGGCTTACTAGCCTTTTCGTTTGTCTTTGTCCTGGCACTTTATGCTGGTGAGATTTCCTTCATCTGTTTCCCAGCGTCGAACCTCTTTTTTCAAGTGGGCTTTGAAAAGTCCAAAGAAGGGTTCTGGGCCAAAAAATTGTGTATTTGCCCTCGTTTGGCAATGCAATCTGCATTTTCGTTACCTTTAACTCCCTTGTGACCTAGAACCCATATCAGAGTAACCTGATTGTTCGCTGTCAGTTGTCTTAGGAACTGTTTACAGTCCCAAGTCTGCTTAGACTAACTGGTGTATAACTTTATAGCTTTTAGTGCTGCTTGGCTATCCGATATAAATATAGATTTCTGCCCTTCGGGTGTTTCTTTCGATGCACTCCTAGGCACATATCTTTATGGCATCTAATTTTGCTTGAAAGATGGTTGGGGTGTTACCAATGGGTTTTGAGAGCCTAAAATTTAACCCTATACCGCCCACTCCAACCCTTTTATCCATCCTGGATCCATCAGTGTACCACACCACAGCATCCCTTCTTAGTTGAGGTCCGTTCTCGGTGCAAACTTGGTGGTTGTTTATAACCACTTTAAACTGCATTTTGAAGTCGTACCTAACTGGCATAATATCTATCGGCTTAGATATGGATTCTATGGGAATATTTTTCAAAATCTTCAAATGTCCATTTCGATTCCAAAACTTCGTACAAATTTTCCCCTTTCTTGCTTTTTCCAGCTCAGCTTTCTATCCAGTGTAATACCCAGAAATTTCACTGAATCAGTTGGAGTTAACCTTATTCCTACAAGTGCGGGGCCCTCAACGGGGCCTACCTTGTACTTGCGGATGAAAATGACGAGTCCAGTCTTAAGCGGATTTATCAAGAGACCAGTCTCGTTACACCATTCTTTCACCATTTTAGCGCTATTTGAGTGAGCTCTAAAAGTGGCCCCAGAAAAGATACTTTTATCATACATACATATAGTCACGCCTTTTTCCCGTAGTGGTAGACAGAGACCACTTCCTTCCACTTACGCTACGGTTCTCTTACACATCTTTTGCTTCCTTTAATTTCATCAGTGCTCTCAAACATGCTCGTCGGTTGTTGGTACTCTTGACCTGGCCTTTCTTCAAAACAATGTTGATCTGATCGAGATATGTTCACCGAGGTTGACCTCTACCGACTTCTGTCCATTTACACTCGCCTTATAAATTTGTTTTGTCAATCTTTCTTTATTTATCTTTTCTATGTGTCCAAACCATTTAAGCATTCCTTTATCTATCTTTGTAACTAAATCTTTTTTTACATCACAGCGTTCTCTTATCTCACTATTCCTTACTTTATTCAACGAGCACTACAGCTATACTTCTTAGACTACTCATCTCCGCAGCATTACTCCTATTTTTATGCTTCTTCTGCCTAACCCAACATTTACTACCATACATAAGTGTAGGAACCAACACACCTTTATACACAGACAGTCGTGCCTTTTTTAACACATTCTGGCTCTTTATAAAGCTATGTAGTGCCCAATTTATTTTTTTTCCTGTCAACACTCTTTGCTCAATGTCACTGTCATACTTTTTATTTCTCGTAAATTTTGCACCCAAGTAATTCGTTTATTTTCCTGTCAACACTCTTTGCTGAATGTCACTGGCATACTTTTTATCTTTCGTAAATTTTGCACCCAAGTAATCAAATTAAGAAGGCATTTGACGATCAAATCATTCATTTTTAATCCATTCGCACTCTCTTTTAAATATTTTAAACAATCATCTATGTATAAGTTAAACAGCCATGGCAAAGCCACACATCATTGTCTCACACCTTTTTCGATGTTAAACCAGTCCGTGCAAGCTCCGTTTATCCTAACACAAGCAGTGGAATCCCCGAAAAGTGATTTCAGTGCTCGTAATAAAATACCGCTTACCCCATACATAGACAATGTTGACCACAATTCACTTCTCATCACTCTGTCATAGGCTTTTTCCAAGTCTATAAAAGTGCAATAGACCTGACTTCTAACCAAGAATTTTTCAACTATACCTCGTTATGGAAAGACATACATCTTCTTCCTCTTTTAAATCTTGCTTGCACATACCATATTATCTTCTTAGTTTTATTTGTTACTCTTTTAATCAATATTTTGGTGTACAGCTTGCTGACTGCTGACTACATTAATACCTTGGTAGTTCTTACGGTCCTGCTGCAAACAGCAAAGGTTAAAACGGCGGTACAGCAGACTAGCTACCCCGTTTTCTTCAGCCTTTAGCATTTCAACAAATACATACAAAAACAAATACAGGAACGAATAAAAGAAATTTTGAAAATTGAAGATCCTGAACCTGACCATGCAGTCGGAAGAGAAAATAAAAGGGGGAGCTGCCTGTACAAAATGCAGTAAATGTAGGTTGTCACGGTATTCTTGCTATAAATGTGGAAGTTATTTGTTTATGGAACACTCTCTCATTGCGTGCAAAAATTGTTCTCAATAAGAAACAATGTTCAGTTTAATAAAGACTAGGCATAATGTTACTGTTTTTTATTTTGTGTTTATAATAATTACTCTCCGTAATGATGTGACAGATACAATGCGTGTGCCCGTGTACGAAAAAACGGTGCGTGCTCCGAAAGGTTAATAATTTAAAAATACCTAACATAAATAAATTAAATATCATATTTAAACCTAGTTTAATGTGTTCTACTGTAAGTAAATTAAACGGTTGTAATGATTATGGCACGTGTTAATAATCCATTAACATTTCATTGGCTAAATTTAAAGTTTATTAGTTTTGGTAAAAGAGCGCTTATTTTACAACACTGTAGAGTTAAATCCAAAACGTGCAAATATTTTACCGATTAACCGTTTTCGAAGTCCTCACCTGTGCAAAACTGACCAGAAATTGCATCAAAGACTAACTTCAACGGACTTCGTTGTTTGGATAAATTGGTCGCGTTGGTTTTTATTTTTCCGTTACCACAACACAAAAGTAGGGCATTTTACTGAATATTAAATTGGAAAAGCTTTTAGTATTTATCCGAACAAAAGCACAATTAATTGGTCGGTTTGTTTTTATTTTTTTTTCTTTATTTTTTAACGTTTATTTTTGACGTCCTATTTATTGTAACAAGATTTAATTAATTAATCGTCTTTACGATAATATTAGCTACACTGCTTAGCAACTAAAGAGGATAATTATAATTTTTGCAAAAATTGCAATTAAAAATGTTGTCAGAAGGATTAAACTGTATGCCGCGTATGAACATTCATCTATAGTGAATATTTTTAGCAATTTTTGATATGTTACATCTTTCCTCTCGCTTTCTCGCAATTTGTTGAAGTGATTTCGTGAAATGGGACGAAAGTGTGTAACAGATGTGTAACATCTTTCCTCTCGCTTTCGTGCAATTTGTAGGAGTGATTTCGTGACATGTGTAACAGTAACAGCAACAGGAAGTCGCGGAAGCGCGTTCTATTTGATTTGACGAATAAGCGCGCGGTGAGCTGGCCGTCAGAGAGACGTCAAACAGTTTACCGAGAGGTCGGTACTGTCAGCCATCAGCTGTGAACTTAAGTTACAGTGTTGTGTATAAAGTTTGTTGTTATATGCATAAACTATATAAATAAATATTTACTGTTAATAATATGTCTCAATAAAGTGCAGATCATTGATAAAACATTTAATTTAGTAATAATAACCAATTATTTGAATAAAATATTTTTAAATTTTAAGGTAAACAATTTTGTCAATGTTTAGCGATAGTTTATTAAGTGTTAGCCAGTTTGCAATCAGGGCAAGTTAATTATTCATTTTTTCCTCCACAAGTTGACATGTTTTATCAGTTGATATGACAGCTGTATTATCAGCAAATGATATTATAATATTATCAGGTATATTCATTAGTAAGTCATTGATATATAATACAAAAAATAAAGGCTCAAGAATGGTACCTTGGGTACTCCAGTTTTAACTTAATAAAAATCACTCATTACACCATTGACTTTAACACGTTGTTTCCTGTTATTAAGATAACTTGATATTAATTTTTTTTCCTTTTCTTCTTATACCATAATTATAAAGCTTATCTAGTTAAATTTTATGGTTGACAGTATCAACAGCTTAAGTAAGATCTAAAAATGACACAGCAATTGCCTAATTTTTTATAAATTAAATTGGTAATATAAATTTATGCAACTTTGGTCCCTAGATTTTTTAAAAGACCAAATTGCTTTTTTGATAGTAACTTTGTTTTTGTAACAAAGTCAAGAATTCTAAAAAACAATATTTTTTCAAAAATTTTAGCTATATTAGAATGTTTTCTACATTTTAGTCGATAAGAAGTGCTTATATCTACTGCATTTCTATTTTTATTAGCAAGAAGTTTTCTTGTTTATGTTAATATTATGCCTTTACCACGATTACACCTCGATTACAGCTCGAGCTCAAGACCGTTTCATAGTTCTGACTGCAAGGCGAAACCCAACATTCACGGCTTTAAGAATTAACAGCTTCTTTAGGCAAAGAACTGGAGTTGTTATTTCTGGTCAGACTATCAGAAAAAGTTTGCATATACGTAATTTGAGAACAAGAAGACGTGCTACACACTTACGGTTATCGGCGTTGCAGCGTGCATGCAGATATGGTTGGGCTATAGAACACAGTAATTGAAATCTTTAAAATTGGGGGACGATTTCGTTAATATACGTGTGATAGTCGAATTTTAGTTTGGAGTGAAAGAGGATGGCGGTACAATGAAAATTTAATGGCGTCAACCATTTTTTTCGGTGGCGGATCAGTTATGTTTGTGAAGGCATATGTTATGATGGTATTAATTTATCAATCAATAACGGCAGTAAGATATCGCGCCATGGTTATAGAGCCTATAGTTGTACCATTTGCTGGCACCATAGGCGATAGAATTGTTTTTATTATTGTTAATACTCGTCCTCACCGTGCAAGAATTGTAAACGAATGGATAGAACATCACAGAATTATAAGAATGGAGTGGCCATCCTGCTTACCAGAAATGAATTGCATTAAGCACGCTTGGGCTAAAATGTCCAGGCAATTAATGTCTCTCTAACAACCTCTACAAACATTGCAGCATTGAGCTAACGCATTACAAGTTGTTTGGGAAGGAATTTCACAGCAGTTTATCAATAATTTGATAGTCTTCCAAATAGAGCAAAACAGCATTGAGGTGAGTCCAAAGTGGTCCTACACGGTATTAAGTGTTAAAAGTACCCCAATGAATAAACTTTGTATGTTATGTTCTTTAATTTGTCAGTTTTTCTTAAATACTCATTTTTCTTTATTGAAGATAATTTTTTAGGTTTCTATTATTATTTCCTTAAATAACCTTTCATTCTACGACTAATGTTTTATATTGCAAATCCACTTCAACTATTGAGTAGTTTATTATGATTATTATATTATTGTATTATTATATTATTATATTATTATATTATTATATTATTATATTATTATATTATTATATTATTATATTATTATATTATTATATTATTATATTATTATATTATTATATTATTATATTATTATATTATTATATTATTATATTATTATATTATTATATTATTATATTATTATATGCATAGCTTTATGAACAGCCAAATAGTGTAAAAAAGGCACGTCTAGCTGTGCATAGATGTGTGTTGGTTCTCACACTTATGTATAGTAGTAAATGTTGAGTTTGGTAGAAGAAGCATGAAAATAGAAATAATTCTGCGGAGATGAGTAGTTTGAAAAGAATAGCCGGAGTGGCTTGGTTGGATAAAGTAAGGAATAGTGAGATAAGAGAACGCTGTGGCGTAAAAGAAGATGTGGCTACAAAAATAGACAAAGAAATGCTTAGATGGTTTGGACACGTGGAAAGGATGGATTAAGAAAGATTAACGAAACAAATTTATAAGGCGAGTGTGAATGGACAAGTCGGTAGAGGTCGACCTCGGCGAACATATCTCGATCAGATCAACATTGTTTTAAAGAAAGGCCAGGCAAAGAGTACCAACAACCAACGAGCATGTATGAGAGCACTGATGAAAGTAGAGAAAGCAAAAGATGCATGTAAGAACCGTAGCAAGTGAAAGAAAGTGGTCTCTGCTTATCCCTACGGGAAAAAGGCGTGACTATATGCGTGTATGTATATATTATTATATTATTTTAATATTATTAAAGGAATAGAAATTATTCGTTTTAATATTGTTTTGTTATGTACCTAATTAATTTATTTGCTCAATGTTATTTGTAAACATGTTTGCCCTGATTCTGTGATGGATATGATATCAAAATTTTACATTACAGATTTAAGACTTTCACGAATTAAAAAGGTAATTTATTAAAAAAAAAGATTATTTCTGTATATTTGAATCTAAGGGATTAATATATGACTTGTACGTCTCATATTTTTGCATTAATTTTATTTGTCACTGTTTTAATTACAACCTTTGCATATAGTTTGCCGTCGATGCTAAATAAACTTGGTAATTTAAATAAATAAATTGAATCAAACATCTGGAAACAGTTGACCAATTGCAATGAAATTTTTAAAGGCACTTAGACACTTTTTAATAAATAATGATAACAATATGTACAAAAATGTGTAACAGAGGTGTATATTTACGGTGCTATTTACGGAAAAATTGCAATAAATCAAATAAATTCAAGAGGGGGTGCAATGTTTTTTAATTAGACAAATTTTCGACGGCTTTGGACAACAGTGTTACAGTGTTGACTGTGTCTATATTTTAGGTGACACGCGTTTTGATCCACGGATAAAATATCCCCGATATAATATCCCCACGACAAAATATACCCGAACCATTTTTGCTTTCAGTATCTGTATGTATGATAGCATGAAACTTTGGATCAACATTGCACCGCCAGGAAATATCATTTTTGTTGTAACGCTTTTTACAATACGTCATTCCTTCAAATAATAAAAGGGAAAAATCACGCAACGCGAGATGGCGCTCTTAATGACAAAATATCGGACCGAGGTGTGAACAGATATTCTGTCATTTGATTAATTGTAAAACCAAATTTTTATTGAAGGGAATTTTAGTTATTGTTAAATATTTATATAATAGTTTCGAAGTACTTTGTATGTATAAAACAAAATGTTAACGACTTTGTAATTAACTACGATATTTTTGTCAATAAAAGTCATTTTGTATTTGTGAAGATAGTTTTTAAGTCAGAAAAGCTGGTTTACTTCTATAATATCATAAAATATTTAACATTTGGTCCTTCGAGCATATTTTACACGTCCGTGGATAGTAAAATATGTCCACACTTCGAAAAAGTGAGCGGCTGAACAAAGGTGTCCCTCCAGAAAGATATAGTGATAATGGTAGGAGAGGACAACATGCAAATCAGGGAGAGATCATTGAATGCAGTCGACAGAATAGAAACCAGAAGAACGAGCAATGGTCATTCAATGAATGAAATTCAAAAAGTTCCATCAAAAACAAGCATCAGCAGTTCCGTGAAAAGAAGACAAATGGAAACAGAGTTGAGAGCAGAGAAGCAGTTGATTGAAGCTCAAAGAAGATTGGATGCAATTGAAGAAGAAAGACGGTTGGAGAAAGAACAAGTAATAGAAATGGAGAGAAGGTTGGTACTGAAAGAACTAGAGATAGAACGATCAAGAATTGAAGAAGAACAAGAGATAGAGATACTAGAAGATGTAGATAATCCTGAAGGGTCTGTTGTTAAAAATCGCTATAGTAGAATTCAAAACTGGATTGATGAAATACCAACAGTAATTCATGATAGTGATTCGTGTTCTAGGTCTGACAAAGTTATTTATTCTGCAAATTCAATGAGACAATTTGAAGAAAAAGAGGTATGTAATATTCAAAAAACAAGAAATGCACTTCCAGTTACTGAAAATGATAAATTTATGCAATTCATGGCAAGGCAGTCGATGAATAAAGAACTTCCAGTTTTCACAGGAAATCCAATGGAATGGTTGCAATTTATCAAGGAATTCAGGGAAACAACAAGTATGTGTGGTTTCACAGAAAGAGAAAATATGGCACGTCTGCAGAAATCATTGAAGGGTAAGGCAAAGGAGAGTGTGCAGGCTTTACTGAATTTCACCACCGAAGTAGACAAGGTAATTGAAACTTTGGAAAAAAGATTCGGAAAATCGGAGTATGTGATTGAAGATCTGATCAATACGGTAAGGAAGTTTTCTTCTTTGAGAGAGGATAAATTAGAATCAATTATGGATTTTTCTTGTTCTATTCAGAATCTTGCCGTCACATTGACAAATTTGAAATGTCAGGAACATTTGTCGAATCCTCAGCTTGTAAATGAAATAGTCCATAAGCTCACACCTAATTTGAAACTGGAATGGGGAAAAACTGTTAGCAAGCTGAAAGCGAACAATAAACATATAACAATTTTAGATTTTTCAAATTGGTTTATGGAAATGGCCGATGCTGTGAACCATGTCACCTTTTCCGATGCAGAAAATGACAAAAAGAAGAAGTTTGTTTGTTCCACAACAGAAGTTCAACATAATAGGAGTTGTACCTACTGCTAAAAGGATAAACACAAAATAGATGATTGTCACATCTTTAAACAACTCAGTATTGACAAGAGATGGGAATGGGTGAGAAACAGGAAGGTTTGCTTTTACTGTATTGGATTGAATAATCATACCATAAAAACATGTAGAAGAAAAAAGATGTGCAACAAGAATCAATGCAAAAGTTTTCATAATCCACTACTTCACAGGGATTTTACAGGTGAGCAAGCTCCTTTATCCAAATCTAATCCAGAAACAACATGTCATTCATTTATTACTGGAAATCAAGTACTTTTGAGGATAGCTCCTGTAGTTTTGTATGGTCCTTATGGCGAAATCCATACTCACGCACTTTTTGATGAAGCGTCGACAGTAACATTGATAGATAACGCTTTGGCTGATCAGTTAGGAGTGAAGGGGCCTATTGATCCTCTGACATTAAGATGGACTAATTCTATCACAAATAGTGAAAATAGTTCTCGTAGAGTAAAACTAGACATAAGAGGCGAAAATGAGAAAATATCATATTTCTTATCAAATATTAGAACAGTGAGCAATCTGAATTTGCCAGTTCAATCAGTAAATCATAAGATTTTGTCAAAAAAATAAAAACATTTAGCAACAGTAGAAATACCTCACATGAACAATATCAAGCCAAGACTTTTGATTGGCCAAGATAATATCGATTTAATAATTGCTCGGGAAGTGATTAAAGAAGGAAGAAATGCACCTGTTCTTTCTAAAACCAAACTCGGTTGGGTCATTCACGGTAATGCAGCACAATTTCGGAATCGAGTTGATGATGAATTTACTTTCCACATGATACACGAAGAAAACCATGAAGATCTACATGAACTGGTGAAACAATCATTTAGTATCGAGAATATGGGAGTCAAGTTGATGGAAAAAGAAATAGAATCTAAAGAAAATCAAAGGGCATTGAAAATCATGGAAGAAACAGCTAGAAGGGTTGAAGAAGAGAAATGGGAGATCGGTTTATTATGGAAAAAAGAAAAAATAAATCTTCCAAACTCGAAACCTACAGCAGTCCAAAGATTACATTTCCTTGAAAGAAAAATGGTGAAAAACCCAATATTCGCAGAAAAATATCCACAGAAGATAGAAGAGTATTTGAGTAAAGGATATGCAAGTAAAGTGAATGAAGTAGAAGAAATTGTCGAAAATGGAAAGAAATGGTATCTACCCCATTTTGGAGTGAGTCATCCCAAGAAGCCTGGTAACCTTCGTTTTGTTTTCGACGCTGCATCTAAAATAAATGGAGTGAGTCTTAATGATGTACTTCTGAAAGGTCCAGATCTGCTGAATCCTTTACTGAATGTTCTTTTCAAATTCCGCTTGAAAAAAGTTGCTTTTACAGGAGATATTCAGGATATGTTTCATCGAGTTAACATTAAGCAAGAAGATAGAAAAGCACAAAGATTCCTTTGGAGAAATAAGAAAAATAGGATTGAAGAATATGAAATGAATGTTATGATCTTTGGAGCCAAATCTTCACCAACATGTGCGCAATACATAATGAGGAATAATGCACAAGAATTCGAAAAAGAATTTCCTTTAGCAGTCCGAGTTATTTGTGATCAACACTATGTAGATGATTACTTGGATAGTGTTGACACTGAAGAAGAGGCTTTGAATTTAATTCATTCTGTTATTGAAGTTCATAGACGAGGTGGTTTCAAAATAAGGAACTGGACAAGTAATTCGAAGAATGTTTTAAAACAAATACCCGAAGAACTTAGGGCAGGAGAAATTAAAGAAATGAATATATATGAAGAACTTCCTGTAGAGCGTGTTTTAGGACTTTATTGGGATCCAAATTATAATCAGTTTATGTTCAAACTAAATATAAAAGATATAACAAAAACGGAAGAAAGTAGCCAAAGAAGTACAAAAAGGAATATTCTGAAAATAGTAATGTCAGTATTTGACCCATTTGGATTTTTGAGTAATTTTATTATCAAGGCACAAATACTTCTTCAAGATATATGGAGACAAGGATTCGGATGGGATGATGAGGTGGATAAGAAAACAAACGATGTATGGCGAAACTGGTTTCGAGAAATGTCTGGCATCACAGAATGGAAGATTCCGAGATGTTATCATGGAAATTCATCACTTTCAGAAAATATACAACTTCATATATTTTGTGATTCTAGTGCAAAAGCATTCTCTTCTGTAGCTTATTTTCGTTTCAGAAGTCAGTCTGGAATTCGTATCAGTTTTGTCATAGCAAGGTCCAGAGTATCACCTTTGAAAACAGTTTCCATTCCACGACTTAAACTGCAGGCAGCAGTTATGGGTAGTAGATTGTCTAAATGTATAATAGAGAACAGTTCAAAATATATTTCAGAAATTTATTATTGGTCAGATTCTCGTACAGTACTGGACTGGCTGAAAACTGAAACGAGGAAATTAAAACCATTTGTGGCTCACCGGGTAAGCGAGATATTAGATCTCACAGAACCCTCAAATTGGCATTGGGTTCCCACCGCTCAGAATGTGGCAGATGAAGGAACTAGGGAAAATATAAAAACTGACTGGAGTGAAACGAGCAGGTGGATAAATGGCCCAAAATTTCTCCAACTTTCTGAGAACCAATGGAATTTCGAAGACATTGATGAAGACCCCAAAGAAGAATTCGATCAAGAAATTAAAAAAGAATTTTTACAAAATGAAAATGATTATGTGGCATTACCGATTGAAACGAAGAATCTTTTAGAATCACTTCCAAAAATAAATAGATTTTCATCGTGGTTGAAACTAATTAGGTCTACTGCATGGATTTATCGAGTTTTGAGAAAGAAAGAAAACCTTGAACTTTCCTCAGAATTGACCACTCAAGAAATGTGGAGAGCTGAAAAAACTTGGATTCGATTAATTCAGTACGAAGATTTTAAACAATAAATTATATGTTTCAAGAACAAAAAACCAATTTGTCAATCAAGTAGACTATTTCAATTATCTCCAATGTTGGATGATAAAGATATTTTGAGAGTTAGAGGTAGGTTGGTTCAAGCAGAAATAGAAGAAGTCGTGAAATATCCAATAATTTTAGACCAAAAAAATAAATTTTCATGTTTACTCATTCAATACTATCATGAAAAAGCAGGACATATAGGTCAAGAGTATGTGTTAAATGAAATTCGCCAGAAGTATTGGATACTTCGAGCTCGAGCTGCAGTGAGAAGCTGTTGGAGTGCATGTCAGAAATGCAAAATCTCAAGAACGAAGCCGATTGTACCTGAAATGTCTCCTTTTCCCAAATGCAGATTGAGTGGATTTGTCAGACCCTTTACATACACTGGAATGGACTATTTTGGTCCAATGAATGTTACTGTTGGTAGAAGGAGAGAAAAGAGGTATGGCGTCTTATTCACCTGTTTATCTACAAGAGCAATCCATTTGGAAATAGCTAACTCCTTGAATACAGACTCTGCTGTCATGGCAATATGACGGATGATTGGAAGGAGAGGAAAACCACAAAAAATATTTTCCGATAATGGAACCAATTTGAAAGGTGCAGATAATGAAATGAAAAAATATATGGAACAAATGTGTCAAGATACCATGATCAAAAAATTAGCCATTGAAGATATAGAATGGTCTTTTCTACCCCCAGCAAGTCCACACATGGGTGGAAGTTGGGAAAGACTGGTAAAGAGTATCAAAATAGCCCTGAAATCAACTTTAAATGAACAAGCTCCAAGAGTTGAAGTTTTATCGACCTTAATGGTAGAAGCAGAGAATATGATAAACAGCAGACCCTTAGTTCATGTATCTCTAGATGCTCAAGATGAAGAAGCCCTCACACCCAATCACTTCTTGATGGGAACTTCTAGTGCAGCTCACATACCATGTCTCTTAACAGAGAAGGATATGGTTACGAGGAAACAATGGAAAATTTCCCAATTTTTAGCAGATCATTTTTGGAAACGTTGGGTACGAGAATACTTACCTACTCTCACGAAGCGAACTAAGTGGTACCAAAGCAACGAAAATTTGAAGAATGATGATGTGGTTATCATCATAGATCCAAATTTACCAAGAAACTGCTGGTTGAAAGGAATCGTCACAACTGTTCACCTTGGAAAAGATGGTTGCGTCCGGAGTGCAGATGTGAAGACAAAAATGGGCACATATAGAAGACCGGTAGCGAAACTTTGTTTATTAGATATTTCGAAGAGTTCATAGTATTAAAAAAAATATATTTTTTTTTAATGAGGGGAAGAAATGTTGAATATTTATATAATAGTTTCGAAGTACTTTGTATGTACAAAACAAAATGTTAACGACTTTGTAATTAACTACGATATTTTTGTCAATAAAAGTCATTTTGTATTTGTGAAGACAGTTTTTAAGTCAGAAAAGCTGGTTTACTTTTATAATATCATAAAATATTTAACAGTTATCTTAAAGATTTAAGTTGATTTTTTGTGGTAAACTATTGGATTGATGCTGGATTTAAGGTTTGTTTTCACGTTTCAGTTTTATTGTCGCTGAATTCTTGTTAAATGCCAGTAAAGACCAGTTGTGACCAGGTATTAATTTTGGTTTTCTTTTCAAAATTTTTTAGTTCCACTTCATAAAAATCGTAGGTAAAATATTTACTAATATTAAAATAATTATACTCTATTTGCTCCCTATCATGTAAATCCCCAAGAAATATTTACTATTATCAAAGTTAATAGACTCTATTTGCTTCCTTTCATGAAAATCTTTAGTAAAATCTCTTCATCTCTATTTTGGGAGTCACGGTGTCTAATAATATGTCTTGGCGTGACCATGTTGCTAATATCGCAAAGTCAGCAAACCAAAGGGTAGGTTTTTTACTCCTGATCAACAGTTGACGACGTACAAGGATCAAATCCGACCCCTTCTGGAGTATTGCTCGCACATTTGGGGTTCAGCATCAAGGCATTCTCTTCGTCTTGTAGATTTCATTCAGAAAAGGGCTATTTGGTTGATAAACAACTCAACTCTCACATATACCCTTAACCCACTAGAACATTGAAGAAGAGTTGCAGACCAAACATTACTTTACAGATATTTCCATGGCAAATGCACAAGAGAAATAACTCTTATACCATCACTGGCCACATTTGACCGAAGAACTCGGCACGCTGATTAGTCTCACCCATTTACTTTTAAGATTAACACTACAAGGACCAATCTCCATCAAGAATCCTTCTTTTACAGGGCTACTACAGAATGGAACAAGCTTCCAAAATAAGTTTTTCCAGAGAACTATGATCTGCAACTTTTCAAAAAGCGGGTCCAAAATCATTCACTTTTTATAATTCCTCCACCTTCTAATAGTCGCAGTGCGGGCCATCCGCGGCCCACACGATAGGTCTACCCTTTTTGCGACTATTTTCAGTAAAAAAAAATTTACCATTCCCGAAATTAATAGACTTTATTTGCTCCTCTTCTGAGTGACGTAAAAGTTGTTTTGGTAATAAAATATGTTATTTTTTATTAATTTTATTGTGTAATTTATTTCGTCAAATAATTGTTTATTATATTAACGACGGTGAGGCTATTTTATGATATACATATTAATATTAAATTTTCAATATTTTTGTCGCGTATTTTTGGTCAAGGGGTTTTCTGTCGGGAATTTTACATCACGGGGATACTTTATCCGGGGATCAAAACGCAGGCGACCTATATTTTCTAAAAAAAAAATTCATAATTGTCATTATAGATCAGAACGACCTTAAGCAACGCCAGTACAGAAAGATCGTCATTGGAGAATTGTTCTCTAAGACAGACACAGTGGATTAAAAATGCTTGGTTAAAAGTTTTACAACAAAGAGTTTTTATGGCATCGATATTGTCGTCGGAGCGAGCAAAGAAAATGAGATGTGGGTAGCTTGCTGACCTGCTGCCTCAGCCTCCTGGAGATGTCGCCGTGCGTCTCGTTAATGAAGTTGCCATCTGCTACGATATGATGTTGATTTTTTTTAACAGCTAGGGTCGCTGATTCGATGTTTCTACCTGCTGTAAAGTTGCCTAGAGTTCTTTTCTTGATTTATCGCCGTTGTTTTGTTTTTAATTAAATAAAACAAAATATAATTGCCATATATAGTGTATTATTTAGCTGGATACATAAAAACGCCAGTTTGTGTCTATCAGAACATGATTAACTAAAATTTTATGTCTAGTCTCATTAGAATTATTTTACTGGTTGTCGCCCTGATTTAATGTAACCCATAATCGGATTTACCTGTTTAACTGAAGTTGTAATAATTTAAATAAAAATAAAATAATATACCACATGTCGACACGTGGTGTTCCAACGCGGTGCTCTGAAAGCGAGCGGTGTTTATCGCTCGGAGGTTGGAAAGGAAAAGAAAGTGGAAGGGTCAAGTGCGGCTTCGCCCTTCTTTTTGCGCTTCCCGTGATTTTGATTGGTCCGCGGGTAACGATCTTTGCACATGGCGTTTATAGCTGTTTTCTATATAGTTGTTTGCTAACACGTGCAAAGCGAATGATAGCGTGTCGGCGTGTCTGAGCCGTATTAAGGGGGTTTAAATCAATGAATTTCTTGAGGAAAAATTCTACTATTGAAATCACAAATATTTTACAGGAAATGTAGAATCTTCAGTAAGATTTTACTCTCCTCAAGTAAAATTAATTAAAAGTAATTAATTTGGATGAACATTTACAAAGCAGAGTTAACGACACCTAGGAAAAGTATACTTAACTGCCTTGAGTTAGTTAAAGAGACAGTGTAAGTTTTGTTCGCGAAAAAGCTTATACATTTTTAAAGAACGCCAACCTATATTTCATTAAGGAAGTTTTTTGCGAGTGATTTTCTAAAAAAAAATATTTAGGCAATTTTTCGCAAATAAAATAAAATTTATTGTGTTGAAGAACGTCAACCCAACCTATCTTTTATTAATTCACAATCACGGCAACTAAATTGTTTGCCTGTTTTAGAAATATCACTATTAAACTCAGCGATCCCGAAAATTTGACACTAATATCGGTGTTTTAATAGTTTTTATATTTTATCCCCTTGCTATTCCTTTGCATGGGTGCTTACATAATTAAGAATGTTACTATTAAAGCGACCTTAAAAACTATGAATTTGACAATAATATCAGCAAAATATTAAAATTTTACATTTTTAAAATTTTCAGATATAATTGCATAAAATTTAAAAAACTTAATAATGCTAAACATAAAATGAAACTCCCTTTCAAACAAGGTGCCACACGAACTTCTTATTGAAATTTTTATGGGGGTGTTTATAATTTTAAGGGGGTAATATTTTTATACTGTAAATTATCAAATTCCCAATAGAAATCGACCTGTTCCAGTTTTTTTTTAAATACTCAATAACGCTAAAAATATATTTATTTCATACACATGGACCGCACAGTATGTAAAACCTATATTTTTATTTGTTACCTATTTGCACTTACGTTTTAACTTTATTTATTTTTCTTTTTAAACAATACTCTTAATCTTTAAAATATTCGTACTAAATATGTACCCATTTCAAAAAAGGTAATTAATTAAGTTTAAAAAAAAAACAAAAAAATATCACCATTGCGTCTGTTTTAAAAAGCAATTACTTACATTTTTCTCTTTTTGTTACAGTGCCCCCTTCTGGTGTCCAAGTGAGTGATGACTGGGGCCCAGTAAAAAATGGAATCACGACGGCGTACGCCGAAGGAGCAAGTTTGTCTCTTATCTGCATTGCCAGTTCCGGAAAGCCCTTAGCTAGGGTAAGTACTTGTCTTTATATAGGCTGTCCCTAACAATAGTGCGTTCCTTGAAGGGAGGTGTTGAATAAATAATTGGGAAAAAAAGACACCCTTGTTATCTGGCCTTATTATAGAGACAGCCTTAACAAATTTCTCGCCCACATCAACAGCATACACCCTAGCATAAAATTCATAATGGAAATGGAGAACAACAAAGAATTGGCATTTCTCGATATTCTGATTTTGAGAAAAGAGAGACAACTAGGACATACCTTATACAGAAAGACTACCCACACAGATCGTTATCTACACAATACATCCAACCACCACCCTTGCCAACGAACAGGAGAACTTTGGTAAAAAGAGCAATAATAATCTGTCAACCAGAACATTTAAATAAAGAGAAAGATAGGATCGGCTGGATTTAAGAAAAATATAACATTAAAACTATCTTCAAGCTATCTAAGAATATGGAAAACTATATTAAATCTGCCAATGACAAGAGAGCCCTACTAAGTTCTGCAGGTATTTATCGTATTCCATGTACTTGTGGTAGTGCCTACTTTAAAACAACTAAACGGTCCATTTACACCGAGGTCAAAGAACACAAAGCCAACTGGTCATACAGAAAAATCTGCTGTCGTGGAGCACACAATTAATAAAAATGATCACAAAATTAAATTCAAGGACACCCAAGTTTTATGCACCACATCTGCATATTATCCAGGGCTTTATAGAGAAGCGATTGAAATACATAAACATCAGCAGAACCTTTATAAATCTGAGGCAACACTTAAAATTAATAGATCATGGGTACCTGTCCTTAAAATCACAACGCTGCTTCCTCACAAAAATAAGAAGAATGAATCTCCGAAACGTGACCAATTTCTTAACAACCCCCTAAATATGCCCCGCCCACCAAAACGTATACAACCTGCGATCATGACATACGAATGTGACAACTTGTAAGCCTTGAAAAAGCAGACATACCTCCAGAAAATGCCATTCACTAGAGATGGTAAAAAGTTGAGTATAAACTTAGACCTACGATGGACAAAATACCCGAAAACCCATTCACGTACAAACGATGGCCGCGAAAGGCTCTCACAATATGTAAAAAAAATTTGTAAACTTTTTTTTTTAAGTCATCCGTTTTCCCAAAAATTGAAAACAAAAATTTTGATTTAAATGAAGGTTTGGCAACCATGCGTTGTACTCTGGCAAAAAGTACCACCGATAAATAAAATTACTTATTAACGTGTTTGTTACGAACAAAAAACATTTATTTTCATGCAACGGTCGTAGTTTTTGTTAAAATGTCTGCGTTTTCGATTCGCAAATATAACGACATGTTATTTACGTAATCACGGTAATTCTAATGCAGCTGTTTGGCTGTATGCAGAATATTATCCTTAACGACAATGTCGTACCGCAGTTTTGGAAACGAGTCGCAAAGATTATTGGCTACGGGTTCTGTGGTACTTAAAAAAACTAGTGGACGAACACGAAGTGCTCGTATTCCAAAGGCAGAAGAAAATAATTCAACAGAAAGTACCAGATTTGTTGCTCGTACAGTTGGTGTTTCTAAACACATTTTTTATAGAACTTTTAAGGAACAACTTTTATGTCCATATATTTACCAACGAATACAAGATTTACATCAAGGGGACTTCCCACGATGATTAACATTTTGTAGATGGTTTCAAAACAAGACCGCTAAAGACCCCGAATTTCCATGCAAAGTACTATGTGCGAATGAAGCGAACTTTTGAAAAAATGGTATATTTAACTTTTACAACTGCCATCTTTGGGCCGACGAAAACCCCTATGCTATACGTTGAACAAATTTTCAGAGAAAATTTAGTTTTAATGCCTGTGCTGGAGTTATTGGTAATCGTCTGATAGGTCCATATGAGTTACCCAACACTTAATGAACCTTTTAAAAGATATAACTTTACACGCCGTAAAGTGTGATTTCTTCACGATGGTGCTTCAGCAAATTTTTCAGGAAATGTGCAAGAATATCTTGACACCGCATATTCCCGTCGTTGGATTGGAAAAACACGTTTTATGGCCACCTAGATCTCCAGAATTTTATGTTATGGAGGCATCTTAAATCGTTAGTTTATGACAAAAGCGAAAAAATTAATACAGGAGATGAATAACGACAACGTATTTTTGATAATGCCAAAACTGTCCGAAATAATTTAATCAATTATGATATCCATAACAATTGGATTCGTCGATTAAATACATGTGTGCTCGCACATGGGGGTCATTTTGTACACTTGTTAAGTTACTGTTTTAGTGTAATAACGATTGGATAATTATTATTTTAATTTATTTATGTGCAGAAGCCCTAATCCTATTTCACAAGGCATACGTTAGTAATACCATTTATTTAATTCTTTTCCATTCCGTATAGCAGATATTCTTAATAGGTATCTACTGAAGTAAACAATCTACTACTTTCTAAAGTCAATTAAAAAAGATTACAAGAAGCATCAGATTTTTTGCTTCGATTCTTAGTGACTTACCTGTTTTTATATGGATAATTTCTTTTGTTATAATTACGAGGGAAATATAAACGCAATTTGCTATAAAAATTTATTAATTACCTTAACAACGATCAATACAGGTTAACTTTTATTTTAATAGACAGTTAAAATTAAAAACTTAAAAATTAAACACAGAACCAAATTCATTTGACGTTTCGGTTTTTCTAACTAAAAACCATTTCCAAAAAATGTACTATTTGGCATTTTGCTTTACAAATTAATGTTTAAAGTTTATTTTTAATTACATTAAATGCAAGATTTTATTTTTCACAGACAGTATCATGTCCATGACTCATGATACTAAATAATAGTAAACAAATATAGTGACGATGTGTCGAATAGAGTAGACGTGTTTCGCAGTGCTGCTATTTTATAGTAAATAGTCATTGAACATATATCTATAAACTTAAAAATTTTGGTAAAAGTAGTAAAAGTAAACAAGTGCGTAATTATCAACTATCAAATTAATTGATTTCTCTGAACTACCGTAAGTTTCATCTTTGTCTTAGTCATGAGTAGAGATACACGAAAACAAAGCCATACCAGTAAGGGCGAGGATGAATTGCACTCAATGGTAAAGAATCTTGTTACTAAATTATGCACGGCGGATGATTTCATTGGTCGGCTAACCGAAACGATAACCCAAATAATCGAGGAAAGGTATAGTGAAAGATTTATTGAACTAAAACTGGAAAATGAAAATATGATCGATAAACTTCAACAACAGGAAGAAACTATCAATGCTCTGGTTATCCAGCAAAGGAAGCAGGAACAGAAGGAAAGAAGTAGAAATTTGAGGTTGTATGGTGTAATCGAAACAACAATCCATGAAGATCTTTCTAAGACTGTACTTGATATCTTTAATAATAAATTAAAACTGAAAATGGATAGTTCCAGTATGGAATTTTGCTATCGATTGGGGAAAAAAGAAGGAAACAATAGTAGGGCAATAATGGTGAGGTTCTCCACGAACTATTTTAAGAATCTTGTATATAATAATAAGAGACTCCTGAAAGACAGCAAAGTGGTGATCAGAGAGGATCTTACTAAGGAGCAACTGGACATTATTAAGGAAGCTTCTAAACGAGTGGGATCGGCTGGAAAAGTATGGACAATCAATTGAAAAATGTTTGTAAAGTTAAATAATCATCAAAATGTTTTAAAAATTAGCAATATGAAAGATATCAACAAAATAGTTGTTTAATGTTACTATTTATTAACAACTTAAATCAAATGCTCACAATGCTCACTAGGAGTCAATTAACAGATTATTATGAGTTATAAAACAAATTATTTTAAATACTCATTTTATATCA
This sequence comes from Agelastica alni, assembly GCA_950111635.1. Classification (NCBI taxonomy): domain Eukaryota; kingdom Metazoa; phylum Arthropoda; class Insecta; order Coleoptera; family Chrysomelidae; genus Agelastica; species Agelastica alni. Next base: position 63,239,406 of record OX467711.1, on the reverse strand, counting down.
GTAAACAGTTTTATATTCTTGTTTTTATATTATATTTCATTTATTACAATATTTTGTTGCCCAAGATTTTATAGGATTAAAATGCAGCATTGCGACCAGTTTTGGATGCTCCCTTTAATTTAATTAGTGTTTTACTTGGAAAACAAAAAGCTATTCGTTATTATTATTTTTTTTTGCTTTGTTTTTGTCTTTGTATTTTGAATACGAACAAATTGTTTAAAATGTACTTTCTAAATATAGGTTGCTGTAATGCAAGATCACTGTTGCCGTCCTTACACTATGTCAAACAAATAGTTTTGAATAATTCTTTAGATATATTACTGATATGTGAAACGTGGTTAAAAGATTCCACTGATAATGATCAGCTTAACTTTGATGGCTTTAATATACACAGGGTGGACCGAAATTGTAAGGGAAAAGGTTTATGTTTATATATTAGTAACAAACTGCGTTTTGAGGTAATTGACAGTGGGCGGGATCACGTATGGGAACAATGTTGGATAAAAACTACGGTCGAAAAAAAGTATATTGGTATTGGTGTAATTTACAAACCTCATGAACAGAACACAAATGCATTTTTGGATGAATTTGAGGATAGCTTAGCTGCAATAGGGCCAACGGTAGACGAAATTGTATGTATGGGTGATTTTAATTTAAATTTATTGGATAATGAAAATAATTGCGTAAAGAAATTTCACTCAATACTGAATACATTGAATATTTTTCAGTTAATAGATATTCCAACCAGAATTACAGCTACGTCGGCAACTCTTTTAGTCTATGTCATAGTCCAAGAGGGGACTGATGTGGAGAAAGGTATAATACCTTACAATATTTCTGATCACGCTATAGTTTATTGTAAGTTGAGAGTACGTGAAGAACAGCGGGTCCCCAAACTCAGTACATACAGGAGCTTCAAAAACTTTAACCAAGTTCTTTTTCAGGCAGATCTGTTCAATACTTCTTTTTTCAAGATATATGACCAAGATAATGTTGTGGAGAAAATTACGTACTTGGTAAACTCTCTGAATAATATATTTGATAAGCATATACCAATAACTACTTCCAGAGTGACAAAACCGAAAGCTCCATGGCTGACGGATGTGATAAAAATAATGATTGCTGAACGAGAAAAAGCTCTGGTAAAATTTAAGACAACTAAATTACAAAGGCACTTAGATTTTTATAGACAGATGCGTAATTTAACCAACCAAGCTATCAAAAGGGAAAAAAGAGCTTATTTCGCCCATAAATTTAATAACTCTTCACAAAAGGAAATGTGGAAAACTCTTAAAGATAGCAAGTTTAAACCTGAAAAGAGAAATGATATACCAGAAATTTTGAAAAACCCACAGGAACTGAATAGATATTTTATAGAATCAGTTTCACATAATGAACCACCACAACATCTATTGAATTTTTATAAAAATAATAAACGAGTTGATGCTAATTTTAATTTTAAAAAAATTAATGATCTGTTTTTATACAAAACTATCTATGGAATAAAAACAAATGCAAAAGGATGTGATGGGTTAAGTATCAAGCTAATAAAGCTGTGTTGCGCTCATATCGTATCCTATATTACCCACATTATAAATTTCTGTTTAACTGAGAATATCAACCCAACTGTCTGGAAGAAAGCCATTGTGAAGGTTTTGCCTAAGAAACAAAGCCCAATGGAATTCAAGGATTTAAGGGGAATAAGTATTCTGCTGTATTGTCCAAAAATCTTGAAAGGGCTATGGAGCTTCAAATTAAAAACCATCTTTGGAACTTTTCTTTGTTGCCATCTGTTCAATCAGGATTTCGGAAAGGACATAGTTGCGCAACAGCTCTACTACATATTGTAGATGATGTAATAAAAGCAATAGACGAAAATAAATGTACAGTATTAGTCCTACTAGACTTAAGCCGGGCGTTTGATACCATAAGCCATGGTCTATTATTGGGTATTCTGGACTATATCGGTTTTTCTGCCGATGCTTTGTTATTGCTGACGAACTATTTGAAAGATAGGCAACAGATGGTTAGTATAGATGAATGCAGCTCAGATCTTTTATATCTAAAATCAGGAGTACCTCAAGGTTCTATACTTGGCCCTTTACTATTCTCTATATACACTTCCCACTTACTACTGGCTCTTTACAATTGTCAAGTGCATTTGTACGCTGATGATACTCAAATTTATTATAGTTTTCCTGCTAAAATGGCAGAAAATGCTTGTGATCTAATAAATGCAGATCTAAATAGATTTGTTGATCTGGCTGCGAGCCATTGTTTATTTATAAACTCCAGTAAATCAAATGTTATAATATTTGGTCCAAAATATCATCGTCCCATAGTGACTAATTCTGTGAATATCTGCATTCACAATGAATCACTAGTTAATGTTAGTGAAGCAAAAAATCTTGGTGTCTTGATGGATGTAGAGCTAAGATTTGAAAAGTTCGTAAATAAACTTCTACAACGTGCGTACTCTGCATTGAAAATCATTTATGGCAACCGAAATTTTCTGCCTTATCTTGTAAAAAAATCATTATGTGAATCTTTAGTGCTTTCAGTTTTCAACTATGCGGATGTTCTTTATGGCCAATGTTTAACCACTCAATACAAAAACAAAATTCAAAAAGTTCAGAACTCGTGCCTCAGATTAATTTTTGGTATTCGTCGGAGACAAAGAATCTCATATAAACTTTAGGAAATTGGATGGTTGAACATGGAAAAAAGAAGGGTATTTCACGCAGTTTGTCTATTCCATAAAATAATTGTAACAAGAAAGCCTTCCTATTTACATAGAAAAATTACATATCGTACTGACATTCACAATTTGAATATTAGAAATAAAAATTTGCTCGCAGTGCCTAAATTCAAAACAGAAGTATTTAGACGGTCTTTTAGATACCAAATTTGTCAAAGGTATAATTCTGTTCCCACCTCACTTAAACAATTAAATTCCATTAAATTCAAAAATAAATATAAAGAGTATTTGTTTGACTGTAATTAAAGTAAATTATTAAAATCTTGTAGAAAATAGGTAAACTACATTTTTATGTTAAGTATTCGTATTCAAATTATAAACGATAATTATGTAACGATCACAGGTTTTGTTTTGTTTTCCTTCTTATTTTGACTGTCAGGGTTAAGTGGAAGAACATTTTCTGTGATGCATAGCATTGCAGACAATGAACTTCGCCTTTTATTTCTTGATAACTTATTGCATATATATCAATTATGTTTTATGTTTATTTAATGAAATAATAAAGACGATATTATTATTATTATTATTAAATAGATTATTTTCGTACAGACGTGCGGTGCTGCTGGCGTTGCCGGCGTTAACTGAATTTTTGTAGACAATAGTTATAAGATATAAATGAATGAATAAATGGAGTTAATAAATAATAGGAGTTATGGAAGAGGTCTAATTTTTTTGCTGGGCACTTTAGCATTGTCTGCTTATTGCACCTTTCCAGCTCCTTAGTTTCGTCCCACTTCTTTAATTCTCCTGTTAAGGGGTAGAAGCTCATGCACTTCTATTGCCCCAGGTGGATCACTTTCTTGTTCTTGTATACAACCCAGGTAGTACCTCCATTGGGTGGTGCTTTCACATTCGAAGATAATATGAGTGGCTGTTTCCTTCTCCTTATTACATAATCTGCATATTGGTTCTGTGTCAACTACACCTATATTGTGCAGATGTTTCCTTAAAGACCAGTGTCCGGTACAAAGCCTTACAACTGATGCTGAGAGTGGATCTAGCCATTGATCGCTGCTTTAACGCTGGCCTTTGGTATCCTTGTTATTGGTTTTGGCCCAATAAATGGTTTTTCAGAGCCCCGCCTAGCTAGTTTGTCCGCTTCTTCGTTACCAGAAATACCTTTATGCCCTGGCACCCACGACAAGGTAACCTTGTTATGTTTAACCAATGGTCGTAGGTTTCCAGCACATTTTCGGACATTTTTTGAGTCTATTCTCCATAATGCCAAAGCTTGGAGTGCCACTTAGCTATCCGATTTAATGAGGATTGTTTTCTTTTTATAACCTTTTCAACATCATGTACTTCAGCTTGGAAAACCGAGGCATGTCTCCCCAATGAGTTTGTTTGCCCATATTTGGGTTTTAAAGAGTAGACGCCTGAGCCAGTACCTTCGCTGGTTTTTGATTAAGATATAAATACTATATAATTGTTTTTTGCAAACCGTGACTTCAGAAAAAAATGTTATAAGACTTTTTACTCTGCATACTGTATTATTTCTTGTGTCACTTTTATCGAGGACACCCTGTATATATCTATAAGTATTTAGAATAAATAAAAACTGTAAAAAGTTGTCCCAAAAATAAAAAAAAACCTTTATAAACGTAATATGTTTTTGAAATAAACCTATCTGTAAATATTAAACCAAATGCTAACAAAAATGTTTTCCAACTTTTAATTTTAAGTAACGTAAGCGCAACCGCCATATTAAAAAGGCGGCAATTTGAAAGTTTTGGGCACTTTTTGTTATAATGGCCGTACAACAAAGATCTCTCGTTACCTTTATAACGAGTGAAATTGAATAAATAATTGTTGTTTAAAATTGGCTCTCTTTAAACTTTTTATATGCCCCACAACACTCAATCTCGTTATTATAATTATCACTATGACTTTTTTAATTTTGTGTCGAATGGCACCATTTTCAGCGTGACGGATGTTTCAAATTTTGTTTGTATGTAGTGTGTGTGTAAAATATTGTGGGCACGATATCTTGAGACAGAGAGGAGGTAGATCACCAAAACTTACAGGGTAGAAGTTTTGCCCGAAGAACAAGACCAAGTTCGAAGATGGGCCATAATGGTATATTTCTTTAGGTAGCTATCGTACAAGGTGGTCCTCAAATTAACCGCATTTTGTACTTTTCGCACAATAACTTTAGAAGGAGAGCTAGGGCGATAAAACTTTCATCTATTTTTTGCCTAACCAAAGGGTAAATTTATTAAAAAAAAGAGCCCTTGGTTTAAAAAAGTTGGTTTTGCTACGGCAATACTGTTTATTGTTACTGTTACTATGACTTTTTAAATTGTCAACATAATACGGTGGCACATGTAAAGTTTAAAGAAAGCCAATTTAAAACAAAAAATAAATAACAATGAAAGGCTGGTGTTAAAGGCAAAACAATATGATTAAATAGAGATTTACCAGAACTTTTAATTAAGGTATAACTTAATACTTAACACCATTTGCAAAAATACAAAGGGTGCCTCCATTAGGGATTGGGTGAATTTGACGTTTATGGGACAAAAGCGCTAAAAGGTTTAAAAAATTGTCGTTTAAAAAATATTTTCCATTTAATGTGTAATTTGATCCACTTTGAAGATTAAGCTACACTATTTTAACTTATAATTTTATTTCCGACTTGGCAGAAAATTTTAATAGCAGCATTTGCTGGTTATAACGCTAATTTATCAGCTTTCAGTGAATACGTGCAAACCATAAATATTTTAAAGCATTTTATGTACAGCTTTATCTTATAGAGTATCTGAAGAGAAAGATATAAACTTCATCTAGCAGTGCGAAATTATACTATTTAAATTTATTTTTATTATCTCAAATGATTCAGAAACTCGTTTATTTTAAAAATGTAATAAAGTTAATAGGGGGACATATGAAACACAGGCATTTTTATGCAAAAGAGTAATCTGGACGGTAGTCAGTCAACCAGCACAAAATATAATTAATATTCGCGATAAATAAAAATAAATTAATCAAGTACACCACTTTAATTTGACCTGTCTCTACTTCGGCGACACGTGTTCGCGCCGTTATCAGTCAGAACTAAAATGTTAGCGGCGGTGTGTACATCTGACTTATCAGGAAAGAGACTACGACTACGACTTAGAAATAGAGGAATGGACAGTAAAATCTGTAACTGGATCAAAAGCATAATTGAAAACCGATATGTAATATCATCATTGCATAAAGAGTTGGTTAGTTTTAGGGCGGCGAAGGGGTGCCCACAAGGTGAGGTACTTTTCCCCTTAGAAAAGTACCTCACCAACTCTCTGCTCAGTAAGCTTTCCATGCGGGAAGTAGATTTTCAATGCTATGCGGATGATTTGGTTATAATAGTTACATGAAAATTTAAAGCGACGATCTCAAACGTCCTTTAAGAAGCCCATAACACAGTATACAGATGGTGCGAGAGGAAACAAATGTCTGTTAACCCCCAGAAAACTGTAATTATTTTTTTTACAAAAGGAAAAAAGCTAGATAAGCTTCAGCAGCCTGTCACATACGATGAGAGCATTCCATTTGCAGCGGAAGTAAAATACCTGGGTGTTGTTCTGGATAAAAGACTTACCTAGAACGCCAAGCTAGAAAAAACAGTATTTAAAGCCAGTTTTCTTTCTGCAATATCAGAAGAGTATGCGGCAAATCCTGGCGAATAAACCCCAAACATATTTACAATAGTTTAGTAGTCTGGTGAACCAAAGGGTTACAACAGACAGCTAGAGCAAAGCTTGCTGGCCTTCAGCGGCTAGCATGCCTGGCCATAACTGGAGCTATGCCCAGCACACCAACGGCAGTGATGGAACAACTTCTAAATCTTCCTCTCCTAGATATTCTATTAGAGAGGAAGGCCGGAATAGTCTCGTACAGATTTCTGTCTTTGGAAAGGTAAATTAATGGAGAGCAACTCGGGGACCACTCCGGGATACTAGGTAAAACAAAAAACCACCAAATTATTGGGATGGTTCCTGACATAATAGCCACAAAAATACACGTAGAAAAGTCATTTAAAGTCCACTTTCCAAAGATAAATGAATGGGTAAAGGGATAAAACCTCTTCTCAGAGACTGAAAACGTAATGTACACGGATGGCTCAAAAACCCCAGATGAAGTTGGGGCCAATGTTTTCAGCAGGAAACCAAAGATTAAAATATCTACCAGTCTTGGCAGGTATGCTACAATTTTTCAAGCAAAAGTCTTCGCTATCGAATTGTGTGCAAAAAAACTGACTAATAGACCTCTTTCAAATAAAAACATAAGTATAATATCAGACAGCCAGGATGATTTAAAAGCACTGAGCTTTAACAAGATAAATTCTAAACTTGTATGGAATTGCATTCAATCGCTGGAATACCTTGGTGTGAACAAAAAAATGACCCTGCTGTGGGTACCTGGGCACCAGAAGATAAAGGGGAACAAAAAGACGACACACTTGCGAAACAGGGGGCCGAATCTGCGTTCACTGGACCAGAACCAGTTTTTGGAGTCACAACAAGTGCCGCCAAAACAATTATTTTGGACTGGGCAGAGAGGAAATACTCACGTACTCGTCTAATATACTAGGGTTAACTCACTCAAAAGCGTTTCTACCTAAACCCTCAAAAAAACAACTAAGCAGATCCTAGAATGAAGCAGAAATAAACTGCGAATTGTAACGGGACTGCCTACAGGACACTGTCGTCTAAGATACCACCTTGGAAAGATAGGTCTGAATTAAAAAACAGACTGTCGGTTTTGCTGCGTGGTAGACGAAACTGCTGAACATATACTATGTTCGTGCCCCGGCCTGGGAAGAATAAGGTTCAACGTATTTGGTTTAACCAACCTAGAACCTACCGATTTTTAAAAAATCTTACCCCATACAACCATAAACTTTGTGAGAAGGGCTAAATTGTGCGGTGGACTGTGACCTAACCTTACTTAAAAATCCAAAGAACCGCTGATACTTTATACTTATACGTTTTCACTTCTGTTGGCCTTCCCAATGACTGCCAATTTTTATATTTATTTATTTATTGTTAAAAGCATTTTCATTTTCTACAAATTTTTTAACAAAGTCACCCATTTACACGCAAGCTATAATTAAAAAAACAAAAAAAATAATATCTCACTATTTTTTTACACTTATTTAAATGATTTTATAAATAAAGCAAAAATATTTAAATCTACATTATATGTAATTATGTAAATGTAAATATGTAATTTGGTTAAAAATTACTATCCACTAGTTTCTTGTGCATTCATATCACCTTCATAAGAGACTAGTTTCTAACACTGTTAATAACGCTTTCGTTCGAATAATATTGGTTCTCGTTTGAAAAACTCTGTTAATACCGCATTTATTGGAGAAACAATTTGCATTTCTCCACTTCGATTATTTAACATACAGTGTGATTGATTATTGTAATAAAGCTCAGTAGCTCTTTGAACACAGTAGTAACTAAGTTCTTGTTGCTACGAAATATTTCTAATACTTACGTTTGTGGATTTTCGTTAACTGCCAAAAGTACATTCATTTCGTTTTCCTCTGTCACAGTAGTTTTTGTGTTTTCTTGATTTATATAAGTAACTGAACCGGTGAGGTTAAACCGATCCTTTAATCTTTCGAAACTTGCTGTTGTAGGTTGTCTCCTTTCAGGATATCTTTCATGATAAATTCTTACTGATAGTAATGCGTTTTTATTACATTTCCCCAATATCCAGGTCATATCTACCATTTCCTTACGAGTAAAATTCATATTTGCTAGTTTAGTGTTTAACACACCAATTAATTAACAAACAGTAAAGGTGGATTGTCAGTTTCTGATAAATCAATCATGGCTAGCTAACAATTGATACATTTAGATACCCAATTAAATCTCTGCATAGAAAAATTGAAATATCTTAAAAACTAATAACGTAAAGTATGGAAAATGGTTAATAAAAAAGAATTATGGTAACAGCAGTCTTTGATAGTGATATAAAATACAGGGTAATCTATTTAAAATAGCTAAGAAATTAATGTATACAAGTTTCTACTTACACTATATTCGATTTAATAAATATTCGCAAATTCGTTCGTGTTTATAAACTTTGACAATTATTAAAAACTTTGGTTTTAATAGATTATTATTCTTATTCTCGTTTTAAATGAAACAGACCGTTGAACTTGTTAAGATTTTTACATAGAATTGGTTATAACTTTTTTAATACCCTGTATAACATACTATAACATTATATTGTTGTAATAGGAAGGTTAAGCGGATTTTCATTTTAAGGTATAATATAGAGTGTTACATTTAAAAAAACATAACTTTGATCTGGCACCGCGGTTATGAAAAACCCTGTAACATTGTAACTTAATTTGAAATGTGAAACTTAAAACTGCTTACAATTTTTTTTGGTATCTCTTATGATAACAGAGCTACTGTGCATTATTACATTAATAAATCACCCTGTATACGCTAATTCTGCATTTTAATCCTTTAAAAAGTAATAGTTTAAACCGCTCCATTCTTAAATGTACCGTTAAACCGCTTTATTGTTTCATTTACTACCTTAAAGTGTGTTCGCAAATATACTGCATCGGCTAATCACTTCATCAAAGACAGGAGCTTCCAGACGTGCCAAGAACATCTTCCCAAGGTAAGCAGTTTGTAATTTAACGAAGATTTGGTATTTGCATAATATTTTTACAATAGTCCACACTGGCTAAAGAACAGAAAGAAGCTTACTTAAAATACATTAACAACAGAACACCGAATAAGTACGAGAGATACAAAATAACTAGAAATGGAACAAACAACGAGATAAGACAACTAAAAAAAGATTACTGGGAGAGATTCTTAGCTGAAATGGAGAGAGATCTATACTGCGGTCAAAAAAAAGTGTGAAACATGCTACGAAACAGAAAAATCCGGACTACTGAAGAGGTGAAAGTGACAAAGATTAAATTGGAGACATGGATAAAACACTTTGAAAACATGTATAATAACGCCGATGGAAATACATCAAGAATAGAAATTCTACCAAATGACGATAACACTTAAAATGAAATAATAATAATAGAAGTTCAAGCGACAACACAGAAGTTAAAAAACCGAAAAACTCCTGGCGTCGATAATATTAATGATGAACTAACCCCGATAACTTTAATAACATAACGCTAATGAGCTCGGTCCTTAAGCTCTTTACTAAAATCATCGCTAATAGGCTCATAAAAAAGGTGCCAATATCCGAAGAACAGCAAGGATTTAGGTCCAATAGATCAACGGTGGACCCAAATAATAGAAAAATCGATAGAATTAAAGAAGCCCCTGTTTGTCTGTTTTGTGGATATAATCAAGGCATTCGACTAGATGACTAAATCAAGATTCTAGACCAGAACAACATCGATTACCGGTACCAAAAAATTATACAAGAACTGAACAGCAGAAGTAGAACAAGAATAAAAACGAACGATGGACTGTCTAAGGAAGTGCTAATCAATACGGGCTTACGACAAGATGACAGCTATAGTACTACTCTGTTCAACATCATTATGGACCAAATCGTTGAAAATATTAAATAAGTGAACGCTGGATATAGAATGGGCAATCACACCAATAAAGTATTATGCTATGCAGACGATGCAATCCTCATAGCAGAGAATGAAGACGAACTACAACGCCTGTTAAAAAGACAACAGTAACAGCACACTTATTTAACATGAACATCGCAACAGAAAAAACACAGTCAATGGTTATCTCCAAAGAACCCATAGGCAGTCGATAACAAAATAATTCAGCAGGTGTGAAGATTTAACTACCTAGGAGTGGAGGTATTAAGCGAAAAAAACCTTATTAAAGAAGCACGAACACGATCCATAACAGCGACAAGAATCAGCGGATACCTGAAAGATATCATATGGCAAAATAAAATAATGAGTATAAAAAGTAAGCTGATGATTTACAAAATATACGTAAGACCTATTTTAACGTACGCCACAGAAACCCAACCTAAAACATCAACAATAAAAAGAATAATAAGAACGACCGAAATAAAAATACTAAGAATCATTAAGGCTGTTACTCTCAGGGATAGATTAAGAAGCCAGGATATCAGAGAAAAACTAAAAATACAGGATGTGGTAAGATGGGCTAAAACACGCAAGAGGTGCTGGAAAGACCATGAGGAAAAGATGAGCAAAGCTGGAACTCAGCGTCACAGAAAGAGCTCCGAATGAGGCTAAACGCAACGGATTAAACAGGACCAGGTCCTATTAAAAGAAAAAGAAGTCCACAAATCCTTGGCGCTTAGAGCATGATACAAAGAAAGCAAAATATGTATGATATTGTGCAGTTGTGCGGAGCCTGAGTGGCTTTATTGATACGTCACGCGAAGAGTAAGCATCAGAATTGTTTGTATAGTGTTTATTGTGTTAGTTCAAATTCGTCGTGGATTAAACTAATTTTTAAATAAAAACTGAGTTTTACTGGAAAAAAATGCGTTGTGCAATGGTTGGATGCAGTTCCAGATAACCAGTCGAAGAATTTTAATAAAATTATCATGTTTTTTTGCTTTCCTAAATTATCATGTTTTTTTGCTTTCCTAGTGTTAAAAACTTGCAGAAGCTTTGGACAACTGCTTGCAGACGCCAATGAAATTTTAATGTTAACACTGCAAGACTATGTTCGATGCATTTCGATGTGGAAATTTTCGAAAGGAATTTGAGGCACGAGTTACACAACTATAAACCAAAAAATCTCTAGTACCTTTAGTATCCAGTTCCGCATCTCGAACCACTTTTTCTAGTGCTATGTTAAACGGGAGATACGCCAGCGCGTCACCCTGGCTCACGCCTACAGTTATTTCGAATGAATCTGAGGTTTTATTTTGTATTTTTACGTAACACACAACTTTTGACATTGTAATTTTTGTCACTTCAATTAAGGTTTTTGGAATGTGTAGCTAATTTATAGCTTGGTTTAACTTTGGTTTTAGAACGCTATTATAAGCTGCCTTAAAGTCAATGAAAAGGTGGAACGTGTCGATATTGTAGTCGTAGCACTTCTCGAGCATCTGGCGTAGTACGAACATTTGGTCTGTTGTCGATCGAACAGTTCGGAATCCGCATTGGTATTGTCCGATTCTAGGTTCTGCGTACGTCTTTATGCGAGATATCAGAATATGTGACAGTATTTTATAAGCAGTGTTTCTTCCAACCACTTTACTATTTTTTTGTTTCCCTTCTCTTCCGTTAAGGTCAACAATATAATCTTAATTTAATTTTAAACTGAAACTCTATCAAGATCTTCTTAAATACTTAAACCACCGCACCATTGCCTCGGGTTAAATAATAGGACAGGGGCGAACCTTGTTCACCGCAATTCAATATCACTCTCCCTCTCTCCTCTCTATTCTGGGCCATATTTACAATTTCATGTAGGCCTTGGCCGATTAGATCTTTAGTTTGGTCCACCCATCTCTTGGGTGTCCTTCCGCGCGGGCGCTTCCCCTTTATCTTTCCTTCGACTATTAGTAGTTGCAATGAGTCTGTCCTTCTTGCAATGTGGCCGATGTATGTTAAAAAGCTTCGGTTGAATATTTAGTTCTTGAAGAACAGATTCATTTGTACGGTGGACCGTCCAGGGTATTCCCAGTAGCCGTCTGCATTCCCACATTTCGAAGGCATTTATCCGTCTGGTATCGCTTTTCTTGAGTGTCCAGGTTTCTTCTCCATAAGTGGCAAAAGGGAACACAAGTGAATTCAAAAATCTTAATTTGGTGTTTTTGGTGATGGCCGTATCTCTCCAGATCTTGCTTAACTTAGTTACGGCTGTTCGAGCCAGTGCATTTCTTTTTTTTATTTCACCTTCGCATGCACCGCTGCTGTCAATAATAGACCCTACATACAAGTATTTATTAACCACCGCAAATCCAGCTATGTTTTTTATGTGGGGTTGGTTGTTATTTTGTCGGTCTACAATCATGACAGTAGTTTTATTGGGATCTAATTTCAATTCAAATTCTGCACTTTTTTTCTAAAGACAGCGCATAATAAATTCCATTTCTTCTACACTAGATGTTATAATTAGTGTGTTGTTGGCATATCTCAGATTGTTAACTTTTCTTCCCCCCACAGATACACCACCTTGCAAGTTATCGAGAATGTCACGCATTATGTGTTCGGTGTATATGTTAAACAATAAGGGCGAGAGAATTCACCTCTGTCTGACGCCCTTCATTACTTGAAATCTGTTTGATGCGACATCGTTAGTTCTTATAAGACCATAATTGTGTTCATAAAGATGTCGGATAAGTAGGAAAAGGTGGCCAGGGACCCCCATTTCTTTAAATATTTGCCATATTTTTGGCCATTTTAGCAAGTCGAAGGCCTTAGAATAATCGAAAAAACTGAGGTACATTTTTAGGTTAAATTCTCGGGCTTTTTTAATTACCTGTCGTACGTTTCTATTTGTTCTCTTGTTCCCTTACCAGGCATAAAGCCAGTTTGTTTTTTTGCAATCTGGGGTAATAGATACGGTACAAGTCTGCTATTAATGATCTGTAGGAGAATTTTACACGCATGGGGTATTAATGCAATCATGCGATAGTTATTGCATTCTGCCGGATTACCCTTTTTGTATAACGAAATATAAAGTGAAATACACCATTCGTCCGGCCGAGTTCCTGTCTTCCAAACTCGATCGCATAGAAAATGTAAAACATCAATTGCTGGCTGTCCATTGACTTTAGAATCTCAACAGCCATGCCATCTATACCTGGAGCTTTACGATTTAAGAATCTTGGGTTCATGTTCAGTAAACTTTGGATGGTTAATGTTGTTAGAGGGTTCATCATCGCTGTATAGTTTTATGCAGTACTTCCGCCAGACCTCAGCAATGTGTGCGAAGATGAAACTCACGAGGGAGGTACTTTACTTTAATAAACAATTCCCTAGAATCGTTGGTTGTGGAGTGTCTTTCTATTTCCATGCAGATTTAGTGAATGTGTGTGTTTTTATCCTGTCTACAGCTATTTTTTATTTCTTTATTAATGTTTTTTAATTTTGGCTCTTTATCAGATGTTGTTGGTAAGGATTTTAAGTTTTTTCGTGTTTTAAGTACTCTGACGGTGTTGTTAGATAACCAAGGTTTGAATTTTATCTCTGTGTTTCCAGGTATACAGCTTTATATTTATCCAATATATTCTCTCTAATTTTAGGTCTAATAATGGAGTAGAATGCGTTTTATAATGTAAAAATGTGCCTTACTTAATATTTCAAAACGTATTTTATGATATAATTGTAACTTTACTAAAAAAGTTAACATCAATTTAATACAATTTAATTTACATCAAACAACAAATATAACAAAAGATCCGTCAAACAAGAAAATAAAGTAGAAATAACAGATTGATAACTTGTACCTACTCAACAATATTTTCTTTTACATAAGGGTGTTTTGGAAATGAAAAACAAAATAAAGAAATTCCAATAGACGACGTTTTATATTTCACGTTTGTTAAGTTTGCTTTGCTTTGATTCGTTTTTAAGTATACTTTTACTTTTCTCGAATATCGTTCAAATGCTTTTCACGCAAAATGAACAAATAACTTTCAAAGAATGCCACAGCAAAGAAGCTTCAGAAGTTCCTCAATTAATAATGCGTTTTTTTTATAAAACGTTAAAATTGAAGTTTTAAAAGGGATTACATTTTAGTTGATTCGAGTCGAAGTATATTACATTGTTCTAGCCTTTTAATGGTTCTGTCAGGAATTTTTCCTGTACCAAAAGGAGTAACAATTTTTCTTCAAACCAGTAAATGGAGTTAAAAACAATTTTTTATTGCCAAACTAAAGTGCACGAAAGCATTGATAATATCATTATAGATGTAAGTGGTATAGTTTTTTTTACGAAAATTATCTAAGTAAATATACAGTGTGGACCAAAAGTCTGGAAACGGAAAATTATCACATAAATTGCTAGTCCGAATTGTACAAAATTTAAAATGAGCCCATTTTAAGATTTTTTTTTTACTGAAAATAGTCGCAAAAAGAGTAAAACGCGGATGGCCCGCACTGCGACTTTTGAAAGGTGGAGGGATTAAAGAAAGGAGATGATTTTGAACCCGCTTTTTATACAGTTGCAAATCATAGTTCTCTGGAAAAACTGATTTTGAAAGCTTGTTTCATTCTGTAGCAGCCCTGTAAAAGAAGTAATCTTGATGGAGATTGGTCCTTGTAGTGTCAATCTTGAAAGTAAATGGGTGAGACTGATCAGCGTGCCGAGTTCTTCGGCCGAATGTGGCCAGCGGTGTTATAAGAGTTTTTATTTCTCTGGAGCATCTGCCATGGAAATATCTGTAGAGCAATGTCTGGTCTGCAACTCTTCTTCTATGTTTTAGTGGGTGAAGGGTTGAGCTGTTTATCAACCGAATGACCCTTTTCTGAATGTTATCCAGAAGATAAAGAGAATGCCTTGGTGCTGAACCCAAAATGTGCGAGCAATACTCCAGTAGAGATCGAATTTGAGCCTTGTACGTCGTCAACAGTTGGTCAGGAGTAAAAAACTTTTTAGCTTGACACAGAAAACCTAGCCTCTGGCTTGCTGATTTTGCGATGTTAGCAATATGTCATGCCAAGACATGTTATTAGACACCGTTGCTCCCAAAATCGAGATGAGGGGGCTTGATTTAAGTGTATTTCCAGACATGGTGATGGAATGATTTGGAGAATTTACTTTCTTGGAAAACGTGGTGCTCTTTGTTTTTTGGGCGTTGAACTGAACAAGATTGTTAGTTCCCCACTTGACGATTGCTTTAAGATCTCTATTGATGAAGTCAACCTGTTCCTGTCCGAGTCTATTTGTATCATTCACCGAAAGTGATCGATGGGATGTGAAAGTTAAGACAAGTGTGCTGTCGTCTGCGAAACTGTAAATGGGGTTCGTGGTGGTTTTTAAGAGGTCGTAGATGTGTAAAAGAAATAGGGTGGAAGACAGGATGGAACTCTGAGGGACCCCAGCATTGGTTTTTAACGCATCATAAGAAATACCGTCAACTGCCACATGTAAGGAGCGATCTTGCATGAAGCTCAAGAGCCATTGGCGCAGTTTGGTTGAGAGACCAAAGGCAGATAATTTGCTAAACAATGCCTGGTGCCAAACGCAGTCAAAGGCTTTGGATATATCCAAGGCTATTGCACGGGATTCACCAAACTTGACCTTGAGTAGACCTTTTAGAGTACATAAAATCATAAGTGTTACATATAGGCTGAACTTGTATTAAAGAGGAGATTTCAATAATGACTGAATATACAAGGTGACAACCTAACCATAGTAACTAATAATATTAGAGAAACGGAAAATCTGACAACATTTCAAATGTCTAATCTGAGATCTCCGTATCTTAAATTTTTTATAACTCGGACTTTTATAACTTTAAGATAATTGTCTGTTTCCAGACTTTTGGTCCACTCTGTATCTTAATACCAAAATAAATACTTTGACTTGCTATTACTACTAAAACTACCTTACTATTTATACAAATTTAAAATGAAATATTTAAATTAACCGCTTCTTTAATATATAAGAGTTAATAATCCGGTAACCACATAATGTTTTATACAGGGTGGCTTACCAAAAACGTAACAGAGCCATTTGAAGGAACCTCGTCAACATTTTGAAAAACGATTAGACCCTTTAATTTGTGTTGAAAGCAGGATACTCTTTTCCGGTAATTTTGACTCATTTTTTTTCAACCCCAAGCGAGAATAAGAATTACCCCAAAACTTTTAAATGGATTTGGGGTTAAAAAAAGATATTTTTTAAATTTACAATAATCTTTAAATTTTACACTTCCTGCTAATACTTTAAAAAAAATTACGTGTTAAAATTTTAATTATTTTAGTTGCTAACTTACTACTTAATTGATTAAATGTTCAAACCAATGACCGCCCGCTTTCATACAATAATAAAGATTTTGTTCAAAACGTTCACGCACATTCCGAAGAATTTCTGGAGTAATTCTTTGACGCAAATCTTCCAACGACGCTGGTTGTGTTTTATATATTTTACTTTTCAGATGCCCCACAAAAAGAAATCAAGCGGTGATAAATCTGGTGATCGTGGAGGACATTCAATGCTGCCTCTTCTTCTAATCCAATGCTATGAAAAACGTTGGTCTAAATACTGACGAAAAATCGCTGCATAATGCGGAGGAGCACCATCCTGTTAAAAATAAAAATGATCTTCATTATACTGAGGATTATTTTTAAAGATTAGACCCTCAATGCTGTTTAAAAATTTTAGGGTAATTCTTACTGTCATTCGGGGTTAAAAGAAGTGGAGTCAAAAATACCAAAAAAGAGTGTCTTTCTTTGATCAAAAATCGACATGTCCAAGCGTTTTTCTAAAATGTGGACAAGGTTTCTTTAAATGCCTCTGTTACGTTTTCGGTTGGCCACCCTGTATGTAAACCAGCAGACCCAGCAGACGTTGTCATGCCCAAAAATTGGCTTGCGTCATTGAATAATATCACTTTTAAACTCAGCGATTTTAATTAGTTTCTGATGTGACACATCCAATGACGCGCTTGGGGGGCGAGTGTTGGTGCTGCGATGCTGTAATTGGAAAGCTTCGGACAGCCCCGTAACTACTCGGCTCGCTGTGTTGCTTAGGTTTCGCCTACGATACAAGTAACACTTCATTAGAAACATCATTAACTGTTAGTATTACAGAAATAACTGATGATACTGAATTGTTAACTTTATTTGGATTATTATTTTTTTTTACATACATATTGTCACGCCTTTTTCCCGTAGGGGTAGACAGAAACCACTTTCTTCTACATACTACGGTTCTAACACAAATATTTTGTTTATTTACTTTCATCAAACATCGGCAGAACTCAGTTTGGATTTCAATCAGGATTGGGAACGCGTGAAGCGCTCTTTGGAGTTCAAGTACTAATACAGCGTGTTTACTCTAACGTGTTCGTGTGCCTGGTGGAATTTGAAAAAGCCTTTGACAAAGTGCGACATAAAAAACTTATGGAGATACTCAAAGCAACTGGTATTGATGACAAAGATTGATAGGTAATTTATATTGGCACCAGTCTGCCAAAGTCAGAATTAACGGTCACCTGACGGAAGATGTTGAAGTAAATAAAGGTATGAGACAGGGATGTATATTGTCTCCACTTCTTTTTAATTTAGACTCTGAAGAGTTATTTGGGCAGGCCCTAAGAGACATGTATTTGGAAGTTGTGATAAATGGACAAATTCTCAACAACATAAAATACGCGGATGACACCGTGATACTCACGCAGTCCATCGATGAACTACAAAGACTTATTAACACAATTAGACAGAGTCTCAAGTGCGAGCTACCTTGGTTGCAGGATAAATGAGGACTGGAATCCATTAGTTCCATCACAATGTCCGGAAATACCCTTAAATAAAGTCCCTTTATCTTGATTTTAGGAGTCACGGTGTCTAATAATATGTCTTGGTATGACCATGTTGTTAACATCGCAAAGTCACCAAGCCAGAGGCTAGGTTTTCTGTTGAAAGCTAGATAAACTGTACTGACGACCTACAAAGCTACAATCCGACCTCTACTGGAGTATTGCTCGCACATTTGGTGTTCAGCACCAAGGCATTATCTTCGTCTTCTAGATTCCATGCAGAAAAGGGCTATTCGGTTACTAAACAGCTCAACTTTCACAAATACCTTTTACCCACTAGAACATAAAAGAAGAGTTGCAGACCAGACATTACTCTACAAATATTTCCAAGGCAGATGCTCCAAAAAAATAAAAACTCTTATACCACCTCTGGCAACATTCGGCCGAAGAACTTGGCACGCTGATCAGTCTCACCCATTTAATCTCAAGATTTACACTACAAGGACCAATCTCCATCAAGAGTTCTTCTTTTACAGTGCTGCTACGGAATGGAACAGGCTTCCAAAATCAGTTTTTTCAGAAAACTATGACCTGCAACTTTTTAAAAAACGGGTCCAAAATCATCTCCTTTCAATAAACCCTCCCCCTTCTAATAGTCGCATTGCGGGCCGCTTGCGGAATACCACCAAAGATAGAAAGAGATAGCTTGCAGTCCACATCAGAAGTAATGCTACGACGGCAAGCCCAAGTTGAACAGACTATATGATCTTAAACCAGTAGAAAAAGTAAAATATAATTTAAAAAAAAATAAACAAAAAAAAAGGAGAAGTGAAAACAAACGAAAACATTTTTATTCATTTTCAGATTATTTTAATTTCTTAATGGATCTCCAGTTTTATTTTTACATTAGCGCTCTGGTTAATATAGAGAAAAGTTACTATGCGTATATTTTTTGGAGTTCAAGCTTTTTCATTTAAGTTTTTAAATGATGTGATTATGACAGACATTATCGGATGATTTAATGTGTTCAATAAAGCACACACAGAGTGATTGATTTACGTCCACACATGTCTGTGCTATAATATTAAAAACGAATAATGCTTCACTTCTGCCTGTTGCTATTCTGCAACCAAACTGGTCTTTTAGGTGAATTCATTGATTAATCTCAAGATATTTATTCTATTTTTTAAAATTTTACTCTTGTGGTAAATGAAAAAACAGGAATATTAATTAAGAATTTAGAAAAAAAAAATAAATTCATGATTTTAAAATCTTTCCGTTACTAAATTTTTATGAAAATTTAATGAGTTTATTTTAAATAAAACCTTTTTGAAATCAGCCCTGCCAATTGTGTAAAGCTTGAAGATCAACATAAATAGTAGAGTTGAGTGATATCGTGATTTTTTAGTCATACTATTATTTATGCTTTTATTTCATCATTATTATGCTTTTGTAAAAAATATTTATTGTTTTTATTATTTGGAAATTATTGTGAATTATAGGTAAATGTAGACATTTTATTCATGTTAATGCAGAAAATAAAATAAGACTTCACAGCAAGAGAAAAACTCGCTTTGTTACGAAACTGATTTTGTCTTACTAAATACCCCAAATGTTGGGCGTCAATTTGTTACGAAAATACAACTAACTTTGTTATTTATTGAAAATACTAAAATAAATAATTAAGTGTAAAAAAAAAACAATCAGTAATTTTTTCAGAGTCCATGGCTACTTGATTTCACAATTGAATAAAATTTGAGGCATTGTCTAAATCAGTTCACGGATTTATTTTTTTTATTAATTACCAAAGTAACTAAAAATTAAAAATTGAAAAGCTAAACCACGGTGGGCGCCAAGTAATTTTACTGGAAAATCACTAAAAGAAAATTAAACCTCAAATAAACTCAACTGTATTATTTTAATTTAGTACTATTTAATAAGAACGCATTTTTACTTCGAAGCCGTACAAAACTTTACTCTTATCTTTTTCAAAACGATAAAATAAAAAAACTTAAAGTGTAGGTTTGTTAAAGTTAAATTTAAACAAAATTGTTTTTACATTCGCTGAAAAAAAAAACATGTAAATTTGAAAAATAAAATGATAAAATTTTAAAGTTTAAAAAAGAAAAAAATTGTCGAGTTGTATCTAAATTTCCCGCAGTAGATTCAGGAGAAAGTATTACTATAAAAACTTATACCGACGTTCCTTATGTATGGTAGTAAGTGTTGGGTTTGGCACAAGAAGCATGAAAATAGGATTAATGCTGCGGAGATGAGTAGTCTGAGAAGTATAGCCGGAGTGACCCGATTGGATAAAGTAAAGAATAGTAAGATAAGAGAACGCTGTGATGTAAAAGAAGATGTGGTTACAAATATAGATATAGGAATGCTTGGATAGTTTGGACACGTGGAAAGGATGAATGAAGGAAAATTGCCAAAACAAATTTGAGGCGAGTGTGAATGGACAAGTCGGTAGAGGTCGCCCTCGGAGAATATATCTCAATCAGATCAACATTGTTTTAAAGAAAGGCCAGGTCAAGAGTACCAACAACCGACGAGCATGTATGAGAGCACTGATGAAAGTAGAGGAAGCAAAGATGTGTGTAAGAACCGTAGCAAGTGGAAGGCAGTGGTCTCTGTCTAAACCTATGGGAAAATGGCGTGACTTTATGTATAATTTAAATATAATAAATATTTCTCATATAAATGTTTGCCACAGTAGATGCAGGAGTAAGTATTTTTAGAAAACTTATACCAATGTTTCTTTTTAAATAAAAAAGGTTAGCCTTAAATCTAAAAAATATTTCATATTCGAATATGGTGTGCTGCGCCAGTCGGTAAACCAGATAAAAAAGAATTTTCTCCAGATCAAAAAGAGAAGGACATCAGCATCTCCTTCAGATTAAAAAAAAGACAGAAAAGCTTCGGAAAAGCTTTAGAAAAAGTTCCAAAGGTTCCAAAAAATCCATAAAAACAAAAAAAAGCTAATCACTGAAAATAAAAAACCCACTAAGGTTCTTTTTCTCAAATATAAAATCTACTCATTAATGACACCAGCACAAAATATTTTAATAAATAAATAGATGTGTCAAGTCATTAATGAAAGATTTTATTTAAAAATAAAATATAAAATATTATTAAGACCTTACCATTCAATTTTTTCGCTTTTTTAACCATAAAAAAAAAGAAATAAAATCTGATTAGCCTTTTTAATAATAAATTAATCCTACAAGTTATAACAGAAACTTAAGTCCAAACTACTCTCGAATATCAATCGACATAACGTATGATTATAAGTAAGATCCTATAACATATATCTTAAGTTCACATTAACAGTTTAAACTTTTTAGAAAAACGACATCAATATCTGTTGACGCGACGGGAAGCAAACATAATGGAGTTAGCAAAAGTTAAGAAGAGAAGTTAATGTTAGATATAGGATGATAAGTTTCTGACTTTATTGAATCTCGCCGTGCCTCGATGAGATGTTGAATCTTCGATAGCTAATTGGTTGGTTCGTAGATGTCTATCTGCTGTAGGCTGTCAGTTTTCCTGGCTTTATTGCATTGAATTTCCTTTATAAAGTAATAAACCAAATACACTTTTTATCAATAATATATTGTAAAATTTATACAAGGGGCTTACAGTTTCACGCCTTCCCTATCTTGAGAAAATTATCACTAGCTGTTGGCTTTTAAATTAATTCCTATTTTCCTATTTTAGCCGTTTTTTATCCTTTGGATATAGGCCTCTTTCAAATTTGACCATTGGCTTTGGTTTTGCGCAACTTGATACCAATTTAAGCCTGCGACCTTCTTTATCTCGTCGTACCATCTTTGCTGGGGTCTTCCAAAACTTCTCCTCTCTTCCCAAGGTCTCCATCTGGTGATATACCTGCTCCAGTTTTCTGTATGTCTGGCCACGTGTCCTGCCCATTGCCATTTTAGGGAACCAATTCTTTTTATTATGTCGGAGACTTTGGTTTTTTCCCTTATCCATGTATTTGTTTTGTGGTCTCTCAGGGAAATTTCTAAATTTCATCTTTCCATGGCTCTCTGATGTACTTTCAGTTTATGTTTAATTTTTCTGGTTATTACCCAGGTCTCGCAACCATACGTGACAACAGGCAGTATACACTCGTTATAGACTTTTGATTTTAAATTCATTGGGATATTCATGCTGAAGATGTACTTTAATTTGCCGTAAGCTGCCCATCCCAGTCTAATTCACCTATCAATCTCCATTTCTTGATTTTGTTTGCCCGGTTTTATAGCTTGGCCAAGGTATATGTATGTTTCTGTCTTTTTTATTTTGCTGTCATGAATCGGTATTGTTTCGTCTGCATCTGGTGTATTTGTAATATACTCGGTCTTTGTGTAGTTCATGTGTAATCCTACTTTTGCAGCCTCATCTTGTAGTTCTTCCAACATATCTATAAATTCCTGTTTGTCTTTTGCAAATAGTACAATATCGTCGGCAAATCTTAGATTGTGCAAAGCGTTCACCATGTATGTTCAATCTTTTGTTTTCCCATTGTAGCTTTTTAAAGATATCCTCGAGCACCAAGTGAATAGTTTTGGCGATATTACGTTCCCTTGCCGAACTCCTCTTTTGGCGTTTATTCTGTTAGATGATTCATGAAGTCTTATCGACATTGTCGAAGTCCTATAGATGTTTTCAATAAGGTTTATATAACGTTGATCCTTTCTAGCATTTCTCAAGGATTTTATTATTGCCCAGATTTCTACTGTTTTGAAGGCTTTTTGGAAATCGACAAAAGCCATTAAATTAATTAATTTTATCCAATTATTTTGATGTACATTTTCACCACGTGGTGTTTTAAAGGGAAGCTTGCTTGAACTCTTAACGAAGACGAAGGACGAAGTGCTCAAACGAAATTGGTCAAAATCGTTTAGTAATAGCCGCAATGATGTCAGCTTTTCTATTGGTTTTTTTGTGACTTTTATATATAATTGGTTGCCTATAGCAAGCGTCTATCTAAGGAACCAAGTGAATAATTAGTTGCCTATAGCACGCGTCTATCGGCTGTAATAATAAGGTTTTTAAAACAGTTGAAAACATACACTAACCTTCATTTTAATTTTTAATTTCGTTCTAACCTTAAAGTTTTTGTGTTTGCATTAGTTTTGTTTTAATAAATAATAGTTTGGAATTAAAATATTAATACAGTGTAATTGTTTTTAATATTTTCGAAGTACAGAAAATAAATTAAACAATGAAATTGGCAATGAAAACGAACGTCATTGTCAAAAAAAGTTTAATTTCATTGGTCGATTCTTAATCTTTATTTAATTTAGTTTATCTGTATTAACAGGTATATTTTCGTCTTATTCTTAAACTCAATTTTTATTTTACCTTATTTGCTGTATAAACCCAGAGTAAATTAATACGAATTTTGTAAAAAATTGGTAATCTGATACTAAGACAGTTTGTTTAACATTGATGTTAGCAAATAAATTTAGGCTCTTTTTAATACTTTTAAAATGGTATATTCAATTGCAGAACGAGGTAAGATTATTTCCATATTTTTTTATATGACAGTGTCTCGAGATTACCAATATTCAGTGTGTAGACTAAAGACTACTACTAGCGTAGATCATGTATTGTAATTATTAATTGTAAGCTTAACCACAAGAGATGCTCTAGTCGATGTATCTTCCCCTGTATAAGTAAATTCAAGGTACTACATTCGCCAGCTCCTCATATTACAATAAATTTACTAAACTAACCAGCAATTTTTTAAGTTCATACACAGTTAGATAATATCTTCCCTAGCAACAACCCAATTATTGAATTACTGAGGTAAAATGGGTAGATAAATACATATATTTAGGCCACGAGATAGGCATATCCAAAGCTAACCAAACATGCGAGATAAACAGAGAAGTTATACTTTCCTGGGTGGCTTATGGCAAACTTAGAGACGTTATTAAAAGCGACCTTCCAATATGCTTAAAAAGAAAAATTTTCAACCAATGTGTTCTACCGATTATGACCTACAACGTCTAAACACTGACCCTTACCAACGCTTCAGCTAAGAAAGTAAAAGTAACACAGCGCAAAATGAAGAGATCGATGCTTGGTGTTTCGTTACGTGACCACACAAGAAATGAAGAATTACGCAGAAGAACAGGCGTGACTGATGTGGTTGTACAAGTAGCAAAACTCAAATGGAACTGGGCAGGACGTGTGGCTCGCAAGCAAAATGTTAAGTGGACAAAACGATTACTTAGATGCAGACCCAGATCCGATAAAAAAAAAAAGAGGAAGACCACGAACTCGCTGTATAGACGATATTACAAAAATCACAAAAAACTGGATTCGTAGCGCTCAAGACAGAAAAAAATGGACTTAACTTGAGGGGGCCTATGTCCAGAAGTGGACGAAGAGGGCTGATTGATAGATGATGATGATGATGATACACAGTCAGATATTATATTTAAAAAGAAATTGTGACAGACTTCAACTTTATTTCAAATATTGCTGTAATGGGCATATAAGAGGCATATAATATAGAATTGAGATACGTGAATTTTAAGATAATAAATTGTGAAAATGTTACCTACGATTTTGGAACAGGCCCTTCAAAATACTTTTCCTCCACTTAGCTTTAACTCGGCAAAACACTTTTATTTAAGATAGCACTTTTTTAAATGGTAGAAATATTTAAATTTAAAATATATGAAGGACTATACACAATACTACGCACGCACGCACGCACGCACGCTCGCACGCACGCACTCACGCTCGCACGCACGCACTCACGCTCGCACGCACGCACGCTCGCACGCACGCACGCACGCACGCACGCACGCACGCACACACACACACACACACACACTTGCCCTCTGGCGTATTTGTAAACAAAGCTCTGGCTGTTCTTGTGCTTGGCTTTCTTCAGACGTGGCCCACCCATCTAATACGTTGCCTTTTAATCCAACCAAGAATGTCTTGTTCTTGTAATAATTCATTTAATTTGAAGTTCATCTGCATTCTCCATCTATTTTCCGCTTCGTAATACACAGGTCCATATATTTTCCTTAAAACCCTTATTTTAAATCGATTTAGTAACTTTTTATTTCTATGTGTAAGGTCCACGACTTGCTTCCATAACAAACAACAGGTTTTATTGTAGTTTTGTATGAGCTGAGTTTGCAGGATCTCGATACTGCTCTCGATTTTAGTATGCTGTATGGATTAAGTAACTTCTCATTTCTTTGTGTAAGGGTCCACGACTTGTTTCCTTATACAGGTTTTATTGCAGTTCTGAAGCCAAACTGTGATTCACTCAGCACATTTTCACATTTCGCAGCAAGTCACATTTACTTAAAATATAATTTCAAAATTAACCAATATTATTAATTTTATTTATATTTAGGAAATAACAAAAATTGAAAACATCGCATTAAATGCAAAGAACGAAAGGAGAAAATGAAAGAGTATCGAACTAAAAAAATACAGATCAAATGGTAGGTCTACGTTCAGACAAAAGAAATAAACGTTTTATTTATTTCTGAATATGCTTAAATAAATAATTTTATTGGTATCCAAAATTTATCATTTTTGCCTACTAGCCCAGTATAAAGAGGATCAAAGAAGTGGCTGTATTAATTGCCGCAAGATTTTCTTTCTAAGATCGTTTAATAAGATGTGGTTATGCCAATTTAAAGTTTGCGACTTTAAAATTAAAAGGGTCAACTTTTAATAGCCAAAAAACCTTGAATTTTTTTTTCAGTTTTCCGCTTATAAGTCGAAAACGATCGGTCCATATTTTCTAAATAATATGAACGAAAACTCTTTAAACTATTTATTTTTTTGTAAATGTAAAAATAAAATCAATTGCTTCCTACGACTTACCACAATGAATTCACGTAGTTCCTTTGGTGTTTTGTGGCCCCGTCTTCTATGATCTGGTATCAGCACTTCACATAAAACAGTTTATAAAAATGTACACGATACATTATCCGATTAAAAATAAGATGGTGGCTAATGGCTAAAATAAAAATTTGAAACGTCGATTGTAGCCACTTAAATGCTTGATCTAAACTTTTTGACTTCTGTCTCTGTTAGGGCCAGTTTATCTCTGCGCCGTCGTGAAAGACGATACTACCTAAATGGTTCGTCAATAGGTACAATTTTTTATGGAATCAACAATATTAGAATTAAATCTATGCAACTTACATGAACTTTTTCAAACACGTACGAAAGTTTTAATTGAAGGGGGCAATATTTCGCGCAGATTAAAAGAAATGCAAAATTGGTCTAGTGGTTTGATTCTTTATTTATTACTTACACAGGTCTACAGTGCCTTATTACATAAATAAAAAGTTTTAGAGGTCACGAATTTACATACTTATTGTATAGCTCACAGTCTCTCTCTCTCTCTCTCTCTCTCTCTCTCTCTCTCTCTCTCTCTCTCTCTCTCTCTCTCTCTCTGTCGTACTCTCAAAGCTGAGAGGTCGTGATTTCATAATTCTTTTATTTGTGTTGTTGATGATCTGCTTCCATAGTATTCTATCTTTTAAAAACTAAATTTTAAAAAAAAAAAATAAAAAAGCAATGTAATTAACAAAACAACATTTCAAAGAGTAAAGTTTAAACTTAAACAAGGAAATTTTCAAAACTAATAAACGGGTCCATTATTAAAGGGTTCTTCTTCTTCTTCTTCTTCTTCTTCTTACGGTGCCGATCCGTTACGAATGTTGGCGATCATCATAGCGATCCGGACCTTGTCTGCATCAATCCGGAACAGTTGTATAGATGTTTTATTGAACTAGGTCCTGAGGTTCTTGAGCCACGATGTCCTGCGTCTTCATGGTCCTCTTTGTCCAAATATTTTTTTTTTGTAAGATTGTCTGTGTACTTGGGTTCATAGTTTAATTCTTCTTCTTTTTTTTTACTTGTAGCAGGCGTACCGCCTGTTGTTCACTGATTTTTTTTCTGTGAGGTGGACTGCCAGCTGTCTCTCCATCTTTTTGATGGTCTGCCCAGGGGCCATTTCCTGTTGGTATGTTGTCCCTAACGATTCGTGGTAATTTGTCCTCATTCATCCTGCGTTTCAGTTTCTTCGTCGAGCTCTGCACCATCTTACAATATCACTGGTGTCAGTTTGTCTTCTTAGGTCTTCGTTCTTTTTCTTACTCAGAAGAGTTCAAAGTTTACGAGAGATGAAAAGTATGACACTGACATTGAGCAAAGGGTGTTAGTGGGAAAACAAACGAATGGGGTACTGTATAGCTTTATAAACAGCCAAAAAGTGTCAAGAAATGCACGTATGGCTGTGCATAAAGGTGTGTTGGTTCTCAAGAATGTTTGGTTTGGCAAAAAGAAACATAAAAACAGGATTAATGCTGCGGAGATAGGTATTCCGAGAAGTATAGCCAGAGTGACTCGGTTGGATAAAGTAAGGAATAGTAAAACATGAGAACGCTGTGATTTTAAAAAAGATGTGGTTACAAAGATAGATGAAAAAAAGCTTAGATGGTTTAGACACGTAGAAAGGATGGATAAAGGAAGATTGACAAAACAAATATATAAGGCGAGTGTAAATTGACAAGTCGGTATAGGTCGACCTCGGCGAACATATCTCAATCAGATAAACATTATTTTTAAGAAAGGCTAGGTCAAGAGTACCAACAACCGACAAATATGTATGAGAGCACTAATAAAATTAAAAGAAGCAAAAGATGTGTGTAAGAACCGTAGCAAGTAAAAGAAAATGGTTTTTGCCTACCCCTACAAGAAAAAGGCATGACTATATGTTTATATGTATGTATTTATTATTAACTAGGGATTAATTTTAATTTTGTCGCTATTTGACTCTATTTATAAACAAAGTTTTAACATTTTTATAGTGGTAGCCCAAAAGACTAGCCCCCACAGTATGTCTTTGACAAACTCCATCAAAATCCATGCCAAAGTAAGACCAATACTAAGAGTGAAAGTAATATTTTTGTAGATAAAAAACCATTATAATTAATACTAAAATTCCACCATTTCTTGAATAAAGCTTCAATATGTTAGGGTATACTGAGCTAATTGGTATAATATCATATAATAACAATAAACAGGATAAAAAAAAACACTTTAAAATCTTTATACCATAAAGTTAAGTAATATACATCTAAGTAGAGATTGCGTACATAAAAAGACAAACGAAAACTTGCTGTTAGACTGTCAAACAAATAATTTTTTCTGCAAAAAAGATAGTTGTTGTAAAAAAGGTTAAAACCCGTGTTTTACTTACTTGACGTTTAAATAATAGTTCTATCGAATATTGGGTACAAGATGATTTTAATTATACAAATATTATAATGGTTTACTATAGAAGTATGCACTGAGCAATAATGCACAGCCTATTTTAAAGCTAAATGCCAAAAAAAATATTCAATCCGAGGTGTTTGTTATTCCATTTTTGCCCAACACGGAACAATTAAACTTTACTTCGATAATAGTGGACTGGAATTACCGACCTCTACTGGAGTATTGCTCGCACATTTGGGGTTCAGCACCAAGGCATTCTCTTCGTCTTCTAGATTCCATTCAGAAAAGAGCCATTCGCTTGATAAACAGCTCAACTCTCACAGATACCCTTCACCCTCTAGAACATTTTCTTTCTATAATCCCTTCCCCTTCTAATAGTCGCAGCCGTCCGCGGCCCACACGATAGGTCTACCCTTTTTGCGACTATTTTCATAAAAATTGGTTTTATTGATCACTAAATATTTCTCTCTTTAAAATAAACTATGCACTTGTACCACTAATTAAATGGCCTTTTTTACGTAAATTTACACTTTTAAACTAAATAAATTAAAAGAAATAACAAACATCGAAGTAAATAAAATGTCGTGGAACAATAAAAAAACAATCGCCTAGATCGGTAAATGAATATCAAGAAAAATCGATAGCTTGATCGAAGAATGAATGGTAATTTTTAACGACCTCAACTCTGATCCGCGTTATGAAGGAAAATAAGAATAATAGGAACTACCGTTACTGATCGGCGTTTGGTTAAATACTTTAAATAAAAAAACGATCATTTGATCGCTGTTAAATGAACTAAATTGTCGAGCGTCCTTAAACGGCGTTTTAAAGCACTCTATGAATGAATAGGAACTTGACAAACGTAAGTAACGGCGTTTGGGACGATTTTGTGCCACCCTACGTCATTGCAGCTGTAAGTGAAATATTCAGTGGATGTGACCCATTACTTTTCCAATCTGCTACAAAATCCTTCGCTTAATATTTTGTTAAATACAAAGCAAACGCTTACTTTTGAGATAATTCATGACAGACAATATGGATTTCGACAACTTCGGCCTACTGGAGATTTTCTGGCTTATGTCCGTCAGCTTTGGACAAACACTATTGAGACATTTGGTGAACCCCGTGCAATAGCCTTAGATATATCTAAAGCCTTTGACCACGTTTGGCACAAGGCATTGTTTAGCATATTATCTGCCCACGGTCTCCCAACCAAACTGCGCCAATGGCTCATGAGCTCCATGCAAGATCGCTCCTTACATGTGGTAGTTAACGCTATTTCTTCTGCGTTAAAAACCAATGCTGGGGTCCCCCAGGGTTCCATTCTGTCCACCACCAATTTCTTTTACACATCAATGACCTCCCAAAAACTACCACAAACCCCATTTACAGTTTCACAGACGAATGCACACTTGTCTTAACTTTCAAATCCTATTGAACACTTTCGGTAAATGATACAAATAGACTAAGGCAGAAACAGGTTGACTACATCAATAGAGATTTTAAAGCAATTGTCGAGTGAAGAACCAACAATCTTGTTCAGTTTAACGCTCAGAAAACACATACCGCCTTTCAAAGAAAGTAAATTTCTCAATATCATTTCATCACAATGTCCAAAAATACCCTTGAATCAAATCCCTTTATTTATCTTTCTTTGTTTCGCATAATATGACCTAGGTATTCTAATTTACGTGCTTTAATTATGTTCATCAGTTCCAGGTCTTTTTTTAATGTCCTTACAACTTCGACGTTTGTCACTTTTGCCGTCCAAGGGATTTTCAGCATTCTCCTGTATAGCCACATCTTGAAAGCGTTAAGTTTTTTTTACTGTGGTTTCATTAAGCGTCCAGGATTCTGCACCATAAAGAAGTCGTATTAAAGTTGTTAAGTTTAGAAAATGGCATTTAAACAATTTCGACATTTTAGGGAATGCAGCACGAGCCCTCTCTATTCAGCAACGTATTTCGAGAGTATGATCCCAACTTTCGTTGATTGTAGTTCCCAAATATGTTGTAGTCTTTAACTTTTCAATAACTGTATTATTTATAATAAGCTTCCTGGGTGGTGGTGGATTTTTGCTTATCACTATGTTTTTGGTTTTATTCATATTTATATTATTTCCATATTCCTGACTGTGCATTGAAATCTAGCTCGTCATATTTTGTAGGTCCTCTAGTTTGTCGGCGAATATTACTGTATCATTTGCGAATCGGATGTTGTTGATTTGTTTACCATTTATAAAAATTTCTGCTGTTGAATCACACAGCGCATTATTAAATATTTCTTCTGAATATATGTTAAATAAAAGTGGTGACAACACACACCCTTGTCGCACGCCCCGTTAAATTTTTATTTCATTAGTCATCTGACCTTTGTTTTTAACTTGTGCTGTTTGATTCCAGTAGAGATTTTTTATTATCCGGAGGTCATTGTTTTGTATGCAAAACAATGCCTCTCTTGTTACTGTTGCCTTTTGGAATCCAAATTGAGTGTTAACCATATACTCTTTACATTTTGAGTATAATCTTATATGTAAAATTTTTAAAAAGGTTTTAAAAAGATTATTTATGAGGCTTATGATACGATAGTCATTGCATCGTCTTGCATATACCCGGGGCTGATATTCGTAGGGTTAAAAGTTGGGACCCCTAGGACCTCCCTATCAGTTTCATAAGAATATTGTTTCTTGCAGCTACCTTGCCTTTGGTGTAGAGGCATTGCTGTTTAAAGGTAAGGGTTCGATCCAGGATGACTCCAAGATATTTTGGATTTTCACAGTGTTCGAGTTGTTGACCTCTCCACTTGACGTTTAGTTCTAGTTTGGCTTGCTTGTTATTAAGATGGAATGTCTTAACAGGGTTGCGTCTTAGGTGGTTGTTATCGTAATAAGCTGAAATTTGCTCGAGGGCTCGCGTGAGATTTGCCTAAACTCTCTCATAGCTCCGTACTTAGGCGGCGACTGCCGTATCGTCCGCGTAGATGAACTGCTTCGTCCCTCTGAATCGATTCATCGTTGGTGTAGACATTATATAGCAACGGCGACAATACGCTGCTCTGGGGCAGCCCATTTTTCTGCCTCCACTACCTGCTGTTTTGGCCCTAAAGGGTGACGTAAATCGTCGATTCTGTAGTATTGTCCCAATGATCAAGGCGAGGTTGAAATCTTATGTCAGAGCGTATATTTTTATTATTAGTTTTCTATGATTCACGGTACCAAACGCATTGATAAGGTCAATAAGGGCGATTCCGGTGATTTTTTTTTCTCGTAGTCGTGCCGGCCAGAGACATCGCGAGTGAAGGTGGAATATTATAGCTGTTTGCTAATTTTTATAGTTGGTTTCCAATTTCAAATGAACGTTGGAGCTCAGGGACGACTTATCAAGAATGAATTTAAAATTTAAACAAAAAATCGGTAGTGTTAAAATTGACTGATTCCAACATGTCCAATAACCAGAGTTTAGCTGATGATTTCGACCAAGGTGAAAATTCCCGTTAGAGTGTGTTTATTTTTTTATTTTTTTAGCGTCGCTGTTTCGTTTCATAGACTTTCAAATCGCAACGATTTTAAAAAAATTTGACTTCCAAAATATTAGCCACAATTTATAAAAGCTAAAGCCCCCCTATATACTGGACTATGTTGTTTTCGCACAACGTCGAACAAACGGCTTCGTTAATAACAAAACGCAAGATAGAAAAATCCGCGAGGAAATGTAAATATTAAACATACAAAATCAGTCATTCGTGTTGAATTAGATGCGATCAAAAACAATTACCTAAATGTGAGTTGGTTACGAATAGAGCCGTTGGCGCAAAATAATTCGTATGCTTTAAAAAGAAAGGAAAATTTATGTATTTTATATGCGAATGTAAATTATAAGGGCGGTAAACAAACGACCACCCAGAATGTATTATATCACTGGTAAATGAGACACTGATAACTTTTTCCAAATAAAAATTAAAATTATGTTGTTTAAGTTACGGAAAAAATTTTTATCATGTAGGGAGTTTATTTAAATATATATAAATAATAAATTATAGTTTAAAAAACTAAAAAACACGCTTTTAGAGTTAATCAAACTAAAAGGTAAAAAATAATTTTTAACATAGGAATAAAATTACTGACGAGAAAATTAATTTGCTCCGTTATTTTGTAGGCAATAATATAACCTATATTTAAATTCTTCTCAAATCTTTGCAAAGTTTCGCTGGTAATTCATCTACATACTTCAGTTATTCCAAGCTTAAGTTCTTTAATGTCTTTGGGAGGAGTTTTGTAAACTAATGTTTTTAAATAACCCCTCAGAAAAAAGTCAAGTGGTTTTAGATCTGGACATCTTGCAGCCATTGTACAAAACCCCTTACGCCAGTCCAATCTCTTAGAAACCGTTCGTCTTACAGCTAGTATGTAATGTGGTGTAGCTTCGTCCTGTTAAAGGTAAATATTTTGTTCATCTAGCACCATATATCCCTGTTCATCAACTTGTCCTTCTAGTAAATGAGTAACAAGTATATCAATTTTCTTCTCTAGGATTTATACGTACAATTCTTCCATTAGGTTCTGGTCGATAAAAAGTGGTCCAATTATATCATTTCCTAGAATCCATTGATCTTTGCTGGAAACCGAGTATTACTCTTTTGAAACTCGTGAGGATTTTCGTCATCCCAATACTTACAATTATATTTGTTTACAAAGCCATTTAAATAAATCGTTGATTCATCACTGAAACAAATATTTTTAACCAAATTTGAGTCTTCTTGTGTTTTTGGGACATTTTTTCACAAAATTTAATTCTGCGGTTATAGTCGTCTTTACTAAGCTTCGTCGAGAATTATGGGATTATTATTTTTTATTACAAACGGATTCAGTTTCTCCAAATTTCCGTACTTACTTTTAAATGGTTTGGTGGCCTTTATTTTTATCAGGATGCCTTTTATTAAAAATTCGAGCTATTCGTTGAGCGCAATTATTTTAATGACCGTAAAAAATATTATTTCTATTCGTTCTTGCAGAGAATACACAATTTTAAAAAAACTCAAGATGCTACAGCTACAAATAATGGCTTATTTAACGTCACGAATAACTAACTAAAGATACTATTAATATTTTTGAAACAAAAAAAAAATAACAAAAAAAGTTGACATGTATTCAGAAGTAAGTTAATTAATCCCTAATTGGACATCTACCTATAAAACAGTGGCGTAGATCGTTTTTGTTATGGTCTTATGTTATTTCACAAAAATTTTTATCAGTAAAATAATTCAACAGAATAAAATGGTTGTTTGGCTGATTTGCATTTTTTTTGTTTTCATTTGATGTATTACAAGGTATGGGTTGCTAATTAACATTTTAAAAAAGAGGTGGATGTTAAAAGAATGCCACTTGGGAACAGCAGAATAACATTTTAAAACCTTCTTCTTGATTTAAAATTCCACCTGTTTTATATTTTTCTTACATTTACCAAAAATCAAAAGTAATATAGACTGTCTGGTTTTAAAATGAAAGCATTGTATCTGCATATTATTTTTTAAATATATTAATTTGTGTTTTTCACCACAATATCCAAAATGTCATCAAAAAAGAGATTCCATATGTCAGCAAATATTTTTACAATTTTTGCTTTCCAAAGAGGCCCTGGTAGATGCGTAACAATATTCTCTCTACTTGTACAAAGATTGCGAGCAAACCCTAATTTTTTCCATTTTGCATAATAATATAATATCCAATCCTCTGCTGGTTCAGTGTCTACTTTAGCTTGTTATTTATCACTTTTTTTACTCCATTCACTTTCAATGTCAGTGTCCGTTCCATGTTTATTGTTGTATTATATATTTGTTCCAGTTTGATACCATTAATTTATTACATAACATATTTTTTAAAACATCACACAAACCAAAAATAAAAAAATACCATGTGAACACTATAAATCCTTCCCGGTGAATTTACGAAATAAATCTTTTTGGTTCCCTTCTCACTCTTGTACTTCTTCTCAAGGATATAGTTGAATCACTTATTTCGGGTTCTAGTCTCTCATTTTTTTTAGTTAATTTTCCCTCGTTTCTTAATGAAGTAGGAGAGTCTAGGATCACATAATAGTTACCATTTGCAGAAGCACGACTATTATTAGAGCTACTTTCACCATTTGTTATCGAGGTTTTAAAAGAATTTGCTCGAGTGAGCTGTGGCTTCCTGTTATCATTATTTTCAGAATTCTCAATTTTTGTCTCTAGCACAAAGCAAAATTTATTGATCGTGTAGAATTTGGAATCACCACTTTTTTTGAAGCTATTTGATTTACATGCCTTCTTATCATTCGTCCATTAATTTTAATAAAATAAACTAAATTACTTTATCTTCTACAAATTTTTTCAAATTCCCGCAAGCAATTTTTTTTGTCATAATTCCTTACACGAACCGTTTCTCCAACAGTAAAATTTTAAACTTCTGGGTTTTGATCAGAGATTTCCACAAGTGCCTGGAATCTAACTAAATGAAGTTTCGTCCTAATTTATCTTCCTAAGATCAGCTGTAAAGGTGATTTATTGGTAGGAGAATGAGGTGTTTTCCGATATTGCATAAGGAAAATCTGAAGTTTTAGTTCCAATTTCCAGGGACCATCATCATTTTTTTCAAAGCATTTCTCATGGTACCATTACATCTTTCGACTTGACCAATGGTTTCCTGGATATAAGGAGCTGTAAATTTGTGTATTAATTTATTAAAAGTTCGTTCATTATCATTTACCAGCATTATCGGCCACCTAAAGGGTGCAAAAGTACTTCGTAAAAATCTTTAAAGTGTTCATAGAATTTGTAATGAATATTTCAGGTCATTTGAAACGCATCATAAATCAAGTCTCATGGCAACTTTAAAATTTTTTAGCCATTTTTTTAATATCGATATCTATTTTTCGCCACCATACAAATGATCTAGCAAATGCTTTCATTCTTACTAAATTAGTATGTGCTTTAGGTAATTCGTTCAATACTCTTTGACGTAATGTTTTAGGTAAAACAATGCGTGATTCCTTCATAACAGTACCTTCGTTTAAAGAAAATTTCACATCTTTTCCCATGAAACCACTTTCTTTAATTTTTCTACCATTCTTTAAACATCTATAGACATATTTCAAAACGATCTTCCTGTGTTTCTATTGCAGTTTCACTGTGAGTTATTGGCAAAACAAGTATTACTTGTAACTGATGTATAGTTATCCCATCCTCGTCGCCAATATATTAAAGGGTGCGCGTCTAAAGTCCTATTGTTCGGCACTCAATGGCGTAGATATTTCACTTCAGATTCCCCCAAAGAAAAAAATCTAAAGGTGTAAGATCCGGAGAACTTGGTGGCTATTTTGTACTTCCTTTGCGACCTATTCACCTCCCAGGAAAGTTTTCATCGAGAAACTCTAGCCATGCGATATAAATGGGGAGGTGCCCCGTCCTACTGTAATATGATTTCATGATTTTTAAACTCTTTCCGATTGTTTATTACAATTTGTCTTATTCGAGCTTCAATTTTATTTCCTAAACGATTTTTGTTTTGCCCAAAATCCCCGCCCAAATATTTCTTTTTTTTTTCAGTAAACTGGGTATGTCCTTTTTTGTTCTGTTTATGACTTTTTCATTAAGAAAAAACGTGCATTCGTCTAAGAAACATACACGTTTTAGGAAGCCCCGTTCTCCCTCAATTGTTCTTTTTATCCACTTACAAAATTCAAATTCAACCCCCTGGCCTGGATTATTATCCGTCAGAGCATGTAGAATTTTCATTTTATAGAGATTCACAGGATTGAGCAACTGTAGACGTCAGCTGAGTTGAATTGATTACCATTTCAGCAACAATGTCTATCTTTTTCTCTTCCGGTCTTCCTGATCTTGGAGCATCATTCAGCGTACCGGTTTTTTGAAGCTTATTTACATGTTTTCGCAAATATGATCTAGAAATAGGGTTTTCGGGAAATCTATTATTAAACATACGGACTGCTAGATGAAAATTTCTTCTAGCTTCTGCAAGTATCAAAACTGCTTCAAATTTTTCGTTTAAATTACGATCCATGGTCAATAATAAGGACGCTTAACAGACTATTTAACAGCTAACAGGTAAGTTTGACAGTAAACAAGATGTATCTCCCATTTAAGCCCTCCAAATTTCGTTGTTCTAGTTTAGTACTATAAATACCAAAGTTTCTAACATAAAGTAAAAACTTTAATGATAAATTTATAACATAACATATCCTTCAAAACATGACAAACCAAAAATAAAAATATACTGTGTGAACACTTGAAATTGTTTATAATCTGAGTCCAATATTGAACTGTCTTAATGTTCAGCTCCCTCTTAGTTAGTTGCAACAGTATTATAAAGAATTCTTAGACGTTCAACTTATATTTAATGTGGGTCTATTTCAATATTTAACCTTGTAATAAAACGTCGCCAATGTTGCGCCAAGTGTGGAACGCAATGGCAGAATTCTCAATTCCAAAGAAACTCATTCAGATGACAAAAATGTGTATGGACAGTGGTAGTTTCAAAGTACAAGTGGCAGCGGACTATCTAAACTGTTCGAAATACAAAACGGGCTTAAACAGTGAGATGCCTTGTCATCCCTGTTGTTTAACGTCGTCCTGGAAAGAGCCTTAAGACGGACGGACATAAAAACTGAACTCCCATCAACTGAAGGCCCCAAACCTAATCGATAACACTATTTTAACGGTGAAAGATATATTCAATAAAATAGAAAGAACAACTAGCGAAATAGGCCTAATGATCATTGAAGAAAAAAATAAATACATGTGTGTAAACCGACTCGGAAGAAGAGACAGAATAGGACATAATGTATCAATAAACACGTACAATTGTGAAATAGTAGAACGTTTTAAATATTTAGTCGCAACAATAACAGTAGATATTGATATCACCAAAGAAATAAAAGGAAGAATCCAAGCCACAAACCGATGTCTATACTCCCTAAACAATCTCTTTAACTCAAAAAATCTGACACGGATATTCAAAGTGAAAA
Organism: Agelastica alni; assembly: GCA_950111635.1. Lineage (NCBI taxonomy): Eukaryota > Metazoa > Arthropoda > Insecta > Coleoptera > Chrysomelidae > Agelastica > Agelastica alni. The sequence goes on along the minus strand of OX467711.1, from coordinate 63,201,970 downwards.
TATATAAGAGTATTATTAGACCAATAACTACCTACGAATTTGAAACATGGACAATGACTAAAACAAACGAAGAAAAACTCAGACGCTTTAAACGCAAGATACAGAGAAAAATCTTCGGACCTCATTACGACCTCAATTCAACTCAGTATCGAATTAGAACCAATGCTGCAATCAAACGGCTATATAATGACAGCGACATCGTCCAGGAAATAAAATCTCAACGTCTTAGATGGGCCCGCCACGTAGAGAGACTCTATAAAGAAAAATTGGTGAAACTGGTATGGGAAGAGACTCCAGCAGGCAAAAGACCTTTAGGCCACCCCCGCATGCGATGGACAGACAACATCCAAAACGACCTGCTGAAAATGAACGTTCCTTTTGATACAGATCTGATGGAAGATCAAGACTATTGGAAGAAAGTAGTACAGTCAGACAAGACCCACCCTGGGTTGTAGCGCTAACCGAAGAAAAAGAAGAATGTTGCGCTTTTACCATAAAAGGTCATTATAAATAAAAGTAGAAAATAAAATTTTGGCATTAAAATTTTTTCAAACCCAAAAATTTTATCCGTTCCAACCTTTTCGTATAAAGCCACCCCTATTATAATGTCAGACAAGATAAAACTAGCAATCCAATAATTCTTAACAAATTTCTAATTCTACAAATTTTCTTCTGAGTAAATATGTTTATAATCTTAACATTAGATTGATTTTTGTCCTATGGAAGATGCATAATCATATTTACTGCTGTAAATAAATTCCAAATATTTACATGTATGTAAGGGCTCTAACTGGTGACTTTATAAAAGTAATTAAAAATCTATTTGTTTGTAAAACTGATAAAACAATGATTATTATTATTTATTTACACTTCTTGTTTTGTTCCGCACAGCTTTAATAGGTATATTGACTAAATAAATTGTGCGCATAATTTTGTGTCGTCTAAAAAAGCTAAATTTATGTTTTAATAATTTTGTAAAATCATAAGACGCTGTTGATAATCAAATAATTAACCCATAAAGTTCGTTAATAAATTAAAATCAAAAATATTTGTTATGCATTTTTCTTATTAAAACTATATAGTGGGCAGCTTTAAGGTTTATTGTAGCCATAAACATATTTTTAAAAATTATGCTTTAATAGATTTATAATTATCTTGTTTAAAATAAAGGGCAACTTAAATTTTTTTAAATTTTTAAGGTATAAGATAAACACATGTCTTTTGTTAGGCTTTTAAACAAAAAAAAAGGTTATAAAATTTGAATTTTTAATGGATGGCATTTGTTTTTTATATATTTTTAGGTAAATTTAAAATGGCAGATGAATAGCTTTTTAATTCATTCTTAGATACATTTTTACCACAACACCAGAAAAAATATGCCAGTTTTCAATAAAATGTTCTAATCTGCAGCTATAAGTGTCAGTGCTCACCTCTATTTCATATAATTGCTGCTGGTAATATTGCTTGATGTGTCTCTCTTTGGATTGCTGTTTTTTTTCTTGTCTCTCTTTCTTTATCTAATTTTCGATAAGAGAAATAATTTGCCAGAGTCTATCACACAAAAAATTGAACCAATCTATAACATTGATATGTATTACGAGAAATTACGATATAAGCTACAAGTAGCACACGCTGGAGCTCAGAAATTTTTGTTGCAACATAAATGGTCACGTAAATAGATGCAATGGCGACAAACCTCAGCGCTTGCGGTTAAGCCAAGAGACTTGGTCCTATTGCGCAACGAAAACGCTCATAAATTGGAAGGCTAAATATATCGGCCCTTACGAGGTCACAAGGTGTGTTAAGGTGAACTGCGAAATAAAATCGAATTTATATAAATTATTAATGGTTCACAAAAACAGACTAAAACGGTACGCCGGCAGTGACAGTTAAATAAAGTGAAAGTACACAAACATTTTCGCGCACTGTATGTATGTTTTACATCGTTGAACACTAATTTTTGTATTTTATTGTAGTTAGATTTAAGGCTACTATAATTAATTAACATGACGTCATGCCCTGAGTATCTAATGGCCAAATATTATATTCTTCATGTACTATATATTTTATTTCACGTATTATATTTCATTCACCACTTATCATACCAGTGAACAGGTAAAAAGTATTAGCTACCCTTAATACCTATATGTGTTATATGCTCACATTTATACTTATAGGTTGTACATATTCTAGATTTTTACAAACAATATTATATAAATAATTATATATAATAATTAGGAATATTGTACTAAGTAATTATTATCAACATGCACACGCTGCAAAAAGAGAAAAAAAAACAAAGACACATAATCATCGTTAAGCGGCAGGCCTGAAATTTTTTTTTCAATTTTTTTTTGGTAAAAAGGGAAGATGTAGTGCGAAGAAAATAAATAAAATGGTTTAATAAAAGCCCAATAAACTCGATTGACCATTCACGGGAATTATGAACACAAATCCAATGAACTCCGTTAGAATGTTTGGCTAACGGACGAAGTGTTAATATTGCAGGTCGCTCGTGGAAATAACAATAACTATCTTTGTGTTTATATTTAGGTTAATGCCGTCGGTAGGATGACAGTGTTTATGTTTACTATTGTTGATCGATATCGTATACACTTATTTAGTCAGCACTCACTCGCCGGTCAAGTTCGACAATAGTAAACAATTGTAACGATGAGTCGTACGTATAATAAATGTATTTAAAGTGTAACGTTTCTCTTTTATTAACATAGTTTTTCCCGTAACCTTTGCCACGCCTTTTTTTTGTTCTCTAAAGAGTACTCTGCCAGTGGTCTCTCTACTGGCAAATTATGCCCGAGCTCAGCCGTAGAGGGTAGAAGAAAAAAATATAAAAGTGAGCCGCGCCACCGACTTAGACGGTGCAAGCCGGAAACCCCTAGGTCTTGTAGGCACTAGCAGAGCCACACGATAAACAACAAATAATTATGGTGAACTAGATAAATAAAACTATATTTACAATTCCTGAAATATATTAATTAAGTAAAAATGATGTTCTGATTTTTTTTTTACAACAAATTCTGTATTTCGTAAAGTGGATTAAACGAATTTAATACACTTTTCTTAAATTATATTTAAATTAATTATAACAATCTTTCAGACAATAATAAAAACCTAATGATGTACAAAAGAGAATTAAAAAAAAAACAACAAAAAGAAAATGTTCACAATATTTAAAATTACAAAAATAATTGGTTTTATATAGAATTCCTGATAGCAAAAGATTAACACAAAAAAGTACACAAAACAAATGGGCTTGCAACAAAAATAATAATTTGAAACCCTCACAATAACCACATAAATTATATTCAATAATGTATAAATTCAGATTCAACTTGGAGCAGGTACAAATTTAATAAAAAATAATTTGTTACTTTTAAACTATTGCAAACACTTAGATCAAGCACATAATAACTGATAAGTTGATAAAATTAAACTCGATACCATGTAACCAATTGAAAACTTCATTAAGACGCCAGTGTTACATCAATGATCCAAGAACAGAAACACCAAGTAGTATTTTTAAAGATTTACACTGTTAAAACACTCGAGCTTATTTCAAAAATAATTCTTTTTACGATGGCTGTCCTTCAAAATAGCAATATTGTAGGATATTTACAAATAAGTATAAATAAACGTTTTTTTTTTACTTGGGCACAAAGAACTATTGAGAATATTACTTTAATCAAAGTTCAGACTCGGCATATTATCCAATGCAATAAATAGTTTTCAACAGTGTACCATATTAATAAATTAAAACAAAACTTAATCGCGGTGTCAAAAATAATTTACGTCGTTTAAATATACTAAAATAAATCACTTGTAACCTTTGGATACACGAATTCACGAATCCTGTGGCCTACTCCTGGCCGGTTTGAATTATGGAACCGAACCTGCTACTTAACAATGGCTTCACCACATCAGATCCCGCACGCGGTTATTTTAACTCAACCCCAATAACCAAAATCTCCACCACAAAGGCACGACAGAATGGTCAAGTTAAAAATTAAATGGTTTTTCTTCAAAATCCAATTAAGATGGCCCAAATACAGCCAGATATGAAAGAAAAAACCGTAGAAGTTCTGCTCACGTGTTAATATCAAATCGTTTCAAAAACTCTCACCCGACCTTCACAACTGACACCAAGCGACTGATAACCACTGCTCACTCCCAGGCCGGATATTAGAAAAATGACCTGGGACACGCGTCAGCCAACCTTTGCAAAACTATGTTCCCAACTCCTAATCACGCTCGTCCGTGTTGATAGCCAGTCCATTCACACAGAAAAGCAAACCAAACAGTAATATAGCTGACAACACTCGACAATCGAGGCCAACAATCAAGGCGAAATCTAATAACAAAGACTTCCACTCCAATTAACCAAAAATGTCACAGCCATTAATAATTAAATCCTATCCCTACTAGGTATGCAACACTATTTACAACAAACAAAATACGGTATGCAAAACTATTTACAAGCACCAGACTATCAGAGACACAATTAATAATAAAACGGTAGATGGGAGAAAATAGGCACGTGACACCTTATAACGTACCTACCAAGCAAAGGACCTGATTAGCACATGGCGATCCAGGTATACTACAATATTTCACTGGTGATGTCTTTGTTGGTAGTTTAAAGACGAAATAGTATTAATAGTGGATGGTTGCTTTTTAAAAGAAAAATAACTATTGAAAAATAACTATTTTTCATCTTATTTCCTGTTCAAATTCTAAATATGTTGGTATAGGGCTAGATCAGCTAGTACTAGCTCCTAAACTAGAAGTGGCATCGGAGTCGCCTGGCAGATGTAAAACATGAAAGGGAAATGTTATTGAAATAGTATATTTTACAACAAGAGATGCAAATACTGTTTTTTTCGTGAGGTGAGACTTTGTCCACGAGCGTAGCGAGTGTGCCAATCTTACGAACGAAAAAAACATATTTCCTCTCGAGTGGGAAATGCAATTTTTTTACGATAGATGTTGTTTATAAAATACTGGATTACAATTTTTGGAACTTTATTTATTTATAACACAGACTTAATAAAAATACCGGGTACTTTATATTATAGAGAGTAACAAATTGTCTTTTATGATGAAATTTTATTTATAAATATTAAAAGTACAATTTTTGAAGTTGTTAATAGTTGGATGTTGGATTTGTGTGCTGAATTCTGTGGGACTGCCGAAAAAGTTGCTGCTGTTGCTGCTGCTGCTGCTGCTGTAGACAAGTTTGATGTTATGCTGTTAAAGTTTAATGGTTCTTTATCAAAGTTAACTTTGATTTTGTGTAAATTTGTAGTTTTTGATGTATTTATTGATTGGAATATTTTATGTCCTCGTTTTATTTAATTTTTTACAGAATCTTCAATGTATTGTTCTGCAACAGCGCTAGACTTCCATCCACCGTGTTACTTTATTTCTGTAGGATTTGCCACAGTATCCGAAAAAATAGTTGTTAAAGACCTTCTTAATGAATGGCCTGTATACAATTGGGAATCAGACAAATTAAGAATTACCGCTACTTGTCTTGGAACATTTACAAACTTATTGATTCCAATTACTTGCTTTAAACATTTGCTATCTTGGTAATTAAGGAAAAATCGGGAAGTTGTATTAATAACTCTTGATGGACGAAGTTTTACATACTTCTGACAACTGTTATAGTAATTGCCTTTAATTGTAAAAGAACGTGGCGTGTAAGTTTTTAAATTAGGTATGGTTACAAAAACGCTTTTTTCAGATCTTTAATAACTTCTAAATTTGGTTACTCATTTGAACGACAAGCTACAGCGATACCAAAAATCAGTGCTACCTATAAATAAAACAATTCATTACCTTCTATATGAGAAACATGAAATATCGTAAATTTACCTTTGTAAACAGGAATTTTTCGCCAGGTGCATCATTAATTAATGTGTAAATTTGTTGTGACGTTAAAACTTTAGCTTTTTTGCTTTTGAATTCTGTCGAATTTCGTTTAAAAATGCTTAGAGCTTGGCATATTTTGAAATATCCACATTATTTTTAATGTCAATGGTATTACGTAACATAGAATAAATACTCCAAACTGTTTAAATCTTCAGATATTTGTCCAACGTAAACCATACGACCATTTTCCGAGAACGAGTTTATCTTGTAATGATTTCTCCAAGTCATGAACTTTCTGTACACAAATATATACCTTTCTTGGAATTTATCTGCCAAAATATTGTTGGAAACTGAGTTTGCCGCTTTAACTATATTAGGTGGTGTACATGATTCACCAATTTCGCTATCAGAGTGCATATTAATTATAGTTATAGTTATAAAGAAAAGTTCAAATATAATCGTAAAATTTTTATAAACTATCAAACGAAGTGACGTTCTTTTACTGATTCAAGTGCCAAGTAGTAAGATAAACTGTCATTATTTTTAAAAATCCATTAATTTGTTTTTAGTATATTCCCATCGGGTCGCATCATAATATTCATTTGTATCATTTTCATCTCTAGAAAAAGAACTATCACTTTCATGTAGGGTAGCCGGTCAAAATATGATCATTTTTATATGTATAGGTTCGGTTTCATGTGAGTGGGGCGTGGTTGCCCCTCCACCGCGACCCTTAGTAGGTCTATTGTGGCTTATTTTTATATGCATAAGTAGAAAAAATAATTGAATGAGTTTTATAAGAAAAGTATACAATAAAGGGGGAATACAGAAATATTCAACAAAGTTAAAATTAAAGAAAACATTTTTTTAATTTAATGTTATCAAAACAATGTTATATACACAAAAATATACAGAAAAAACAATAATAATTAAAATAAAGTTAACAATTCAGTATCATCAGTTATTTCTGTAATATTAACACTCGACGATGTTTTTGATGGTATTAAAGTTACAATAGGCCGATGATAACTAAAATAAGCAACGAAACTGTTACCTGTTACATAAACGTAGCCTAAGCGACGGAACGGGCCAAGTAGTTACGGGGCTGCACGAAGCTTTTGAATCACGGTATCGCGACACCAACAGTCGTTGTTACTCCCCAAGTGCGCCATTATCTTGGCAGGGATCAGTCCAAAGAACCCGTGACTATTCACTCCGTGCGTGACTGCAGCGCCATGGTATCTAAAATTTTATTTTTTAAAATTCGACAACCATCATTCAGGCCAGACTAGTTTGCGGGCAACCCTATATCAATGTGTTCGCAATAAAACAGCGCTTATTTTTATGTTTAATTTATAGATTAAACCAATAGGTGAAAATAACTAGGACCAAAATACTTGTTTATACCTGGCAACCCAATATTTAGACCAAAAAAAATATAGGCAACCCTACGTTTGCATATTCTATAGGATTTGTACTTACGGTTGGTGCAAAATTTTTTCGTTAAACTCATCGGTAGAAATTAAAAAAAATATTGATTTTTTAAATTTTTAATTAATTATAGCCTGGCCAGGATTTTTTCAGGCAACCCATTTTTTTATAATTTTTAACATACTAAATTACTTATAAAATAATGTTTATTCATTAAACAAATGGGTGAATGTCGATCTTATTTCGGATCCTCCACTATTAATCCTTTTGTTTAAATAATTTCACTTTTAAAAGTACTCGACAAAGTCATCAGTGTGTATTCTACTACAAATGTTTTTTAACGACGAGTAAAGCGAAATATAATTGTCTATTATTTTGGCTGGAAACTACCTTCATAAACTAACAAACTGATATAAGCATAACAGACAGAAATGCATAGAAATTGCAGTATAAATATACAGATAAATCTAAAACTAAACAAACTTGATAAGCTGGTACATATATAGGAAGTTAAAAGAAGAAAGGGAATTTCAGTAAGATGTTTATTTAGTATATTTCAAGCGAATATTGTCGTAGTAGATCGTGGCGCTTAGGAGTTATTAAGGCAGAAGTTTGTTCGAAAAAGCTTTGTCGTAACCTCTGTCAAATAAGATATGCAAGTAATTTGAAATTTATAACCCAAAAAAAAATGTAAATAAAATGAATGAATGAATGAAACTGTAAATAAACAAAAATATTAACAATATGTATGTGATACACTAGAGGTGACCCGTGCGAATACTTCGCACCGATAGCGGCCAGTTAAGTAATATAAAATAAAAATAAATAAATGTAAATATTTATTAATTTTAAATATTTTAATTTACAAAATAGTAACGAAATTAGTCTTATATTAACATTATTATCCTAAATGGTACCCGCGACTAAGTCTGCGTAAGATTATTACTTCCTGTAGCTAGCTCATTTTTTCTCCAAGGAATTTATCCATCTATCTTTATCTTCTTCTTCTTCCGGTACCCTGTTCGATTATCGAACGTTGGCAATCATATTGGCTATAATATCGCAGCTCGGAATAGTTCAACGGATGATTTGCGATACCACTCTCGAAGATTTCTGAGCCAAGATGTTCTTCTTTGTCCTGGACCTCTTCTTCCGGCAACATTACCCTGCATCACTAAATAAAGGAGGTAATATTTCTCTGGATGCCTCATCACGTGGCTAAAGTATTCGAGTTTTCGGCTTTTTATTATTTTAATTATTTCTGTGTTTTTCCTCATTCGTTGTAAAACCACCTCATTTCTTATTCGGTCCATGCAGCCTATTCGTAGGATCCTTCTGTAGACCCACATTTTAAAGGCATCCAGCCTCTTCAATAATGAGTCGGTCAGCGTCCAATTCTCTACTCCATAAAGCAATGTGGAGAATATGTAGCAGCGTGTTAGTCTGAATTTTAATTTTAAAGTGATTCCTTTGTTGCAGAGAATTTTTTTAATTTAAAGAAGGCGGTTCTGGCTTTTTACGGATACGGATCTTTATTTCTATGCTCATGTCCCAGTTGTCATTGATATTAGCGCCCAGGTATGAGATGTTGTTAACCTTTTCTAGCTGTATTCCGTATGCCCTGATTTGTATTGGTGGTATTGGTGTTTTGCTGACAACCATAACTTTGGTTTTTGAAGTATTGAGTCTAAGCCCATACTTGTCACATAACTCGGTCACTCTGTTAATGAGTATTTGCAGTTCTTTCTAACTAGCAGCAATTAGCACTGTGTCGTCCGCATATCTTAAATTATTCATGTTAATTCCGTTTACCTTAATACCACTTCGTCCAAGGCTTCTCTGAAGATATATTTAGAGTAAATATTAAATAGTAAAGGAGACAGAATGCACCCCTGCCTTACTCCACGTCGTATTTTCACTTCCTTTGATGTGTTCCGGCCTAGTCGAATGTTTGCACATTGATGCCAATAAAGATTCGCGATGATTCGCAGGTCTCTATTATCGATTCCCATCTGCTGCAGAATTTTAATCATTTAGACGTGCTTGACCATATCAAGGGCCTTCTCAAAGTTAATAAAACCCATAAAGACTAGGTGTTGCATGTCTCTGCATCTTTGAACTAAGACCTTAAGGCTAAACAGTGCTTCCCTGGTTCCAAGATTATTGCGAAATCCAAATTGTGATCCACTTAACTGTTCTTCTATTTTGTTATACATTCAACTGTGCAGTATTTGCATGAAGAGCTTTTACACGTGGCTCATCAGACTGATAGTGCGGTGGTCAATGCACTTCTTTGCGTTCATCTTTTTTGGTATCATTACAAATGTTAATAGTAGCCAGTCTGTTGGTAGACTTCCTGATTCGTATATTTTATTAAAAAGGCTTAGGAGATAATGCTTACCATTGTTTTCGAGTAGTTTGCTCATCCATTTTTGTTTCGTTTTTTTGACCGTTTTGATATCCATTGTAGTTTCCTTTATTATTGCTTTGAACTGCTTCCAGTGATCTTCGGTGTTATGAATGCTTGGATCTATAGTTTGCAATCTATTTTCTAGATCCTTTGCGATTGCTTGTTGGTTATCTTGGATGTGGTCGATATTCAGCTTATAGCCTAGTTGCTGTTGTTTTGTTCTTTTAAGTCTAAGTCTCTAATCGCTAACCAGCAGGGTATAGTCCGAGGGGACGTCTGCTCCAGGAAATGTTTTAGTTGCTTTGATTGCATTTCGATATCGTTTATTTATTGTTATGTAGTCAATTTGATTTCTTATTATGTTATTTTGGGTATCTGCTGGTGATTTCCAAGTATATAGTCGCCTCGGTAGTAGCTTGAAAAAGGTGTTTGTCACACATAGATTATTCTCTATACAGAATTCTATAAAACGGTCTCCTCGTTTATTACGTTGTTCAAGTCCAAAGTCTCCGACGATGTTTTCTTGTCGACCTTTGCCCACCTTGGCATTAAAGTCTCCCATTATTATAGTAATGTCTTTGTTTTTTATTTGATTTGTTACACTCTTGATGTCAGTATAAAACTTCTTCAAATCATCCTCGCTACTATCTGCCGTTGGGGCACAGACCTGTATAAGCTTGATATCTACTGGTTTCGAGCTTAAATGTATTGTGATGATTCTATCATATATGTGACACACAGATTTGACATATTTATTGAGCTCACTGCGAATAATAAATGCCACTCCATTACGACGTTGTCTGCTATCTTCCCTAGAGTAGTGCACCTCATGATCGTCTATAGTGCATCTGCCGGATCCAGTCCAGCGCATTCGCTGATGCCAAAAATTGCTATGTTGAGCCTTTTCATCTCTCTTATAGTATTGTGTGCTTTGCCGGGTTCATAAAGGCTCCGTATGTTCCATGTGCCTATTCTTATTTCTTTCTTTTTTCGTATCACAGGGGTTTTGCCTGATAACGACCTGGGAGGCCCTGTGTGGTTGTCCTCCCCTGCCGGATCTTGGTGTCCGAGGTCCATGATCAGTAATCCTTCTTCTATCATATGTCGATACATTTATGATTTTACTAGAGAGCAGTAATGAGGTAGTTTTCTCTTGCTTTCCTTATTGCTGTACAAACGCCGGTTTTATGGATCCCATGCCGCCATCCGATGTCCGTTCTACAACTAGCAGAAATGTCTATTATTCTTTACATGTAGACAGTTTTGAGAGAACTAGCTGCTGTTTCTCAATGCTAGTTTTGGTCCGCCCGGGTATTTAATTTCCCCGGTACCACCCATATCTGGGAGGATTTTCCCTATCTGCCATCTTTTTACAGAAATTTAATTCTTATCCGTGTGCTTATGTTACTCGTTTATAACTTACACACCTATAAAATAATAATGCCTTTATCCCATTTATATAGTAAAAAACAATACAAAATAGATTAACATGGCCCCTGCGCAAGAATGAAACAATCTAAAGATTCGATAGAAATTTTATTAAAATCGGTCTAGCCGTTGGCTTTAGAAAAGAAATTAAAATGCAGGACGTATTAGAAAGGACTCCTAATTTGTTTAGTCACTGCTTGTATAAAATTAAATATAATGCAAATTAGGTATCTCACGAGTTACGGTCATATGCATAAAGTTGAGTGGCCACTGTTTACTCACATTTTTAAAGAAGCTACTCCATTTGATATGCATAAAAATGTAGGTTAAGCTCCAATTTGTGAGTGTATACTCTTTCCGTTTGGATGTCCTCGCTCTTTGAGTACCGATTTTTTTTTTGTATGCATAAATGCGAGCGTTCACTACTTTCAAAAATGCGAGGATCCTTAGTAGCAGACTCAGCTTCATCCGTAGTAGATGTCTGTACATGATGGCTGAATTTATGCCAATTTATCAGCCTACCAAGGTGTTTAAGGTTCGAAGGGAATAAAAGAAGTAGAGTCTTCTTTTTATAAAAGGACCTGGTCCTGTTTAATCCGTTGCATTTAGCATCCTTCCGGAGCTCTTTCTGTGACTTTGACTCTCCAGCTTTCGTATCAACTCTTGGGTGGTCTGCCTACCGGTATTAGCGAGTTTGGTTTTTGCGACATCTTATCTGGCATTCTATCCACATGGTCTTTCCAGCACATCCTGGCTTCTTATTATATCCCTAAAGATAACAACTTTGATGGTTCTTAGTATTTTTATTTCGGTCGTTCTCATTATTATTTTCGTTGTTGATGTTTCAGCTCTGGTTTCTGTGGCGTACGTTAAAATAGGTCTTACGCATGTTTTGTAAATCCTCAGCTTGCGTATTGTACTCATCATTTTATTTCGCCATATGATATCTCTCAGGTATCCGCTGACTCTTGTTGCTTTTATGGCTTGTGTTCGTGCTTCTTCAATAAGGTTTCTTTCGCTTGATATCTTCACTCTCCTAGGTAGTTAAATCTTCTCACCTGCTGGATTATCTTGTTATCGACTGCCAGTTTGCACCTTATGGGTTCTTTAAAAATAACCATTGACTATGTTTTTTGTTGTTGCGATGTTCATGTTAAATTTGTATGCTGTTTCTGTTGTCTTGTATAACAGGTGTTGTAGGTCGTCTTCATTCTCTGCTATGAGGATTGCATCGTCTGCATAGCATGATACTTTAATGGTGCGATTGCCCATCATATATTCAGCGTTCACTTTTTTAATATTTTTAATAATTCCATAATGATGTTGAACAGAGTAGGACTAAGGCTGTCACCTTGTCGTAAGCCCGTATTGATTTGCACTTCTTTAGACAGTCCATCGTTCGTTTTTATTCTTGTTCTACTTCTGCTGTTCAGTTCTTGTATAATTCTTTGGTACCGGTAATCGATGTTGTTTTTGTCTAGAATCTTGATTACGTCATCTATTCGGATGCCTTGGTTATATCTACAAAACAGACAAACAGGGGCTTGTTAAATTATATCGATTGTGTTATCATTGTTTTCAGAGTGTTTTATCCATATATCCAATTTTAATCTCTTATTACTTTCACCTCTTCATTAATCTGTTTTTTCCTGTTTTGTAGCATGTTCCACACTTTTTTTGAGCGCCGTATATATCTCTTTCCATTTCAGCTGAGAATCTCTGCCAGTACTCTTTTTTTAGTTGTCGTATATCGTTGTTTGTTTGCTTTCTAGATATTTTGTATCTCTCGTACTCGTTCGGTGTTCCGTTGATAATGTATTTTAAGTAAGCTTTTCTTTAGAAGTAGAGTATCAAGCGTTATATGTCCGTTTAACAGAGTTAATGTTCAGTGAATAACTTACCATTTTCTTGGAGATACTGAAGAATATAGAGGCGGAGCCTTAAGTGATAAAGAAAGAATGATGGTTTTTTTACGTTATTCTGGTGATCCATGATTCCAAATTGGCGTAGCATAAGATATTGGTGCCCATCAATCGATGGTATTCCGAACGTCATACCACGTCATAACACGTATTGTGCAGAAATCAAATGTTTGGATGAAATTTTCATCCTCACATGAAGATCTACAAAATGGTAAAAATAAGTGGCAAGAAAAGTTGAATTTTCCTTTAACTATTGGTGCTACAGACTGTACTCATGTTACTATACTGAAACCGTCTATTCACGGAGACTAATATATTAACAGAATTTTTTTTGCCAGTATAAATGTGCAGGCAACGTGAAATTCAAATAAAGAGTTTAAAAGTGTGGATGCTTGTCGAGGATCTGTACACGACTCTAGGATATAGAAAAATTCAAATGTAAACAACGACATGCAATGGAACCAGGCTTGTGCTGTTTTGTTAGGAGACTCTGGGTATGGTATAGCTCCGTGGCTCATGACTCCTTTTTGGGAAACAGATACCCCAGAACAAAGGTCATATAATAGGCTGTTTACAAGAGAGAGAGAGTTATAGTAGAGAGATGCTTCGGGAAACTGAAACAGCGTTTTTCCATACTACAATTCAAAATACGTGCCGAAATAGGTAAAGTGCCTTCTCTTGTCATAAGTTGCTTTATTTTGCACAACGTGGCTAAAAACCTCAATGATGAAGACTTTCATGATGATGTACCAGAACATGGCGAACAAGAAGGGATTGTCAACCAAAATGCCCTTTATTATATTTTACTTCTAATTCAGCTTTTAACTTTTCTTTTATTTCTTCAACCGCTTCTAACCGTCGTTTCTATTTTACTTCCGGGATGTTACATTTATCTAACAAAGCAGGATATCGTTTAATTATCTTCACAAATACGGCTTGATTTTCAGAAGAATCGTCTCCAGAACAGCTCGACATGGTGTAGTCACATACACAACCGACGTAAAAATTTAAACTGATTGAATGACAGGGATATTCGGGGAGACCACGAAAGACAAGTCGAAACCTGCAAATCAGAGTGACCACTCGACATTCCCGAGTACCATCTCCGTTTTTAGTTATATATTTTATTCATACCAAAACGGAGTACGCGCTCACTAAGAGGAGTAGAGTAGTATGGGAGAGAAGTAAAAATACTTCTTGTTCTTTTTCCTTCTTAACTTTAGGCGAATCACCTGTTTATTCTTCATGAACTTGCCTATTGCTCTGCATTCAGGTCGTCGCTTCATCTCTTCCGAGGACGCCCTACGCTCCTGCTCCGCCGTTATGATTTATCACAAGCAATTTTTACCATTATCCTGTCCTCCATCCTATTTATGTGTTCATTTCACTTCTTTTTTTTGTGTGATACCCAGCCATAATGTTTTCTAATCCACATGTATTTCTTATACTTTCACTTCTTTTTCTGTTAAAAAGTGTTTTACCAGTAATACTGCGATGTACTTTCATTTCGGTTGTTTCTAATATTCGTTTAGTTTTTGATGTTTCTGGTCCAGTTTCTGCCGTATATGTTATGATAGGTTTTACTGTTGTTTTGTAGATTCTAGTACATACATACATAAAGTCACGCCTTTTTCCCATAGGGGTAGGCAGAGACCACTTCCTTCCACTTGCTACGGTTCGTACACACATCTTTTGCTTCCTCTACTTTCATTAAAGCTCTCATACATGCTCTTCGGTTGTTGGTACTCTTGACCTGGCCTTTCTTCAAAACAATACTGATCCGATCGAAATATGTTCTCCGAGGTCGACCTCCACCGATTTGCCCATTCACACTCGCCTTATAAATTTGTTTCGTCAATCTTCCTTCATCCATCCTTTCTACGTGTCCAAACCATCTAAGCATTCCTTTATCTATCTTTGTGACCACATCTTCTTTTACACCAAAGCGTTTTCTTATCTCACTATTCTTAATTTTATCCAACCGAATCACTCCGGCTATACTTCTCAGACTACTTATCTCCGCAGCATTAATCCTATTTTCATGCTTCTTCTGCCAAACCCAACATTTACTACCATACATAAGTGTAGGAACCAACACACCTATGCACCGCCAGACGTGCCTTTTTTGACACTTTCTGGCTATTCATAAAGCTATGCAGTGCCCCATTCATTTGTTTTTTTGCCAACACCCTTCGCTTAATGTCACTGTCATACTTTCCATCTGTAGTAAATTTTGAACCCAAGTACATAAATTCATTAACTTATTTCACTCTTTCTCCCTCAATCGAAACCCCCACAGTTTGTCAAGCTTTCTTCTCTTTCAAAAACCATTACTTTCGTTTTGCTCACATTTATTTTCATCCCTTTGATTTTCAGGGAATCATGCATAACATTAACCATCGCCTGCAACTCCTCTTCAGATAACGCTATTATGACTTGATCATCGGCGTAAAGAAGGCATTTGACGATCAAATCATTTATTTTTAATCCATACGCACTCTCTTTCAGATCTTTTAAACAATTGTCTATGTATAAGTTAAACAGCCATGGCAAAGACCTGATCCATACATCTCCTTCCTCTTCTAAATCCTGCTTGCACATCCCATATCATCTTCTCAGTTTCATTCGTTACTCTTTTGATTAATATCTTTGCATACAGTTTGCCGACTATGCTGAGTAAACTAATACCTCGG
The DNA here is from genome assembly GCA_950111635.1 of Agelastica alni. NCBI lineage: Eukaryota > Metazoa > Arthropoda > Insecta > Coleoptera > Chrysomelidae > Agelastica > Agelastica alni. The sequence continues at coordinate 63,186,194 of OX467711.1, read as the reverse complement.
TAGTTCTTACAGTCCTGCTGCGAACCTTTTCCCTTGTAAAGCGGCACGATAACGGCCTTACACCAGTCGTCTGGTACACTACCACTTCTCCAACAAAGGTTAAAAAGGAGGTCCAGTAGACTAGCTACCACGTTTTGTCCAGCCTTCAGCATTTCAACTGTTATCCTGTCGTACCCAACAGCTTTACCCAATTTCATACTGTTCAACGCTTCCACAATTTCTGTGGTAGTAATTTCACTTTCATTGCATATTTACTCATGTCTTCGAATTGGACCTGTACTTGTGTATCCTCTTTCTCAAATAAACTTTCGAAGTATTCCTTCCATCTCTTCAATACGCATTCCTCTTCTTTTACCAAACTACCATCTTGGTTTCTGATTCTTTCCAATTGCGAGGTAGTTTTTTTACCTCTGGCTGTTCTTATGGACTTCCAGAAGAGTTTAATATTGTTTTGAAAATCGTCAGATAACCTTCTATTAAATTCATCTTTATCACTTCTTATTTTTTGCCACAACCTCTTTTGCCACACCTTTTAACCTTTTATACTCATTCTTTGCCTTGTTTACATCCTCAATCGTTGCCTTTTGCGTTCTTTGATTGGCTTTTGTAGCTAGCCAATCCAGCCAGGCTTTCTTCTTTTATGACACTGCTTTTTGAACCTCTACGCACTTTTTCTGTAACTTGCATTCTTTTCTTTTTTTACTTACACCGCACACTTCTATAGCAATATCCACGATTCCTTTCTTGAATGGCTTGCACAATTCTTCAACCTCACATGCTTCATCTAAACTGTCAAATTTCTCGGTCAATTTACTAACGAACTCCTCTTTTATACCTTCTTCTTGCAAATTCTTAACGCTCTAGTACACTATTTGATTCCTGCACACGATGTCGCCACCGCTTAAGGAGACCTCTTATTAGGCTCATTACTAAGAAGTGGTGTCAATATCTGCACCGCGGTATGCCCGAGTGTCCATTACTTTTTTTCAATCTTTCATCCACAATTACAAAATCAATTTCTCTGGTGTCCTTCTTGTATTGAGTACAAGTGGATCATTTTATGGTTAAACATTGTGTTTGCTACCACAAGATTTCGCTCCAAACATATTTCAAGTAGATTTTCTCCGTTTTTATTTACTCTGCCGTCACCGTACATTCCCAGAACACTGTCATATCCATCACGCTTTACTCCTACCCAACTATTAAAATCACCCAACATTACAATTCTTTCATTCTGGTTACACCTATTTAAAATATCTGTCACACTATCCCAAAACTCCCGCCTCTTTTTCTAAACTTTTAAAGACTGGTTCCACTGCGCATCTTGTGGGGCATAAACCCCTAGCAAAAAGATACGAGTAAGACCAACTTTCAGCCTCACCCAGAGGAGTCTTGGGCTTAAACATTGAAAGTCAGTCACACATTTATTCATTCTAGCAGAGAGTATTACACCAACGCCCTGGGAACCTCTGCTGGTTTCCGAGACTCCTGACCAGTAGGCTGTATAAGGTCCATGTGTTGTGGTTTCACATCCTTTCTGCTTGGTTTCATTTACACAAAAAATATTAATCCGTCTTTCTTCTATCATCGTGTAAATTTCATCAATTTTATCATTTAATCCTCCCCTCACATTAAAAGTAGCAAAGTGACTGTCCGCAGTCCACATTTCGCCCTCACAAAAAGCATGACATGACAGGTGGCGACGCCTATCACTATCGTGTTGGTTATAGTCAATACGACTATTACTTATAGCTTCCCATGAGATAAATACAAATTATACTAAAATAAATGCATAACAAATTAAAGTTAAATAAATGTCAAAGAAAATCTTAATCTGACAGAACAAATAAAATTTTAAATCTTTTAGGAAATATATTAATCGCACTCCAGCAAACAAATTTAAAATAAAAGTAAATGTATGGTAGATTTAACCAAGCCAGAGGTCTTGATCTCTATTCCTATCTATTTATTGTACTATTTAAACACCCTGCTATTCTTGTTGATTTCGTTGTTTGCTCCCTTACTTCTGCCACAACATCGCCAAAGCCTGAGAGTTTTTCGCCGAGATACTTAAATTTTCCTGCTGAATAACTTCTCCATCTACCTCCAGCTTACATCTCAATGGTGTTTTTAATATTGTCATACACTTTGTTTTTGTGGGAGATATTATCATGTCAAGAAATTTAGCTGTTCGGTGGAATGAGTGTAGGAGTCTCTGTAAGTCGTCTTTGTTTTCTGCTATTAGTACGGCGTCGTCGTTTTTACCTCTTCATCTCCCATTTTATATCCTCTTAATAAGCGAACCTTCTGTATAATCCCGTCCATTATGATGTTAAAGAGAAGTGGGCTTAATGAATCCCCTTGGCGAATACCGCTATCAACTGGTATTGGTTTCGTTAGTTCTTCATCTAACTTTTCCTGTATTTTGTTTGCTGCATATAGTTTTTCTATAGTTTTTATCAGGTTATGTGGGATTTGTCTGTTGTAAAGTAGATGTGAAACATCTTTCAGTTGGACGCGGTCAAAGGCTTTGGTGCAAGACTTTCCCGACCTAAATCCCTGTTGTTCATCTGCCAGCGAGATGAGGCTGTTAATTTTGTTCGTTATTACTTTTGGTGTCAAACAGAAAAAAAAAGAAATACTATAAAGCAAAAATTAATCAATGCAAAAAATTATGTAAGGACATGTGTTTGACACCAAAATTCTTTACTGGTAAAAACAATCTAAGTGCATACAGGAAATAATAAAAGTAAACTGGGGAGAGGTTCTTTCCTAATTCCGCCAACAGATTTGCGATATCCAAAAATCAGTATAAAATGAACAGTATAAATTTTAATTTTTAAATAACACAGAAATGTTCAAAGAAAAAACGGCTAAAATAAGAAAAAAATAACCCTATGAAAACCACCGCATAATAAAATTACTTTTAAAAATTATACCGCTTATACTAAGCATAAACATGCAGACAAATCTGAATCCATACAAATGAGCATTTCCTTGACTAAAAGTAGAATAATTTACCTTTAAAACTGAGATAAAAGTAAAAATAACATGACACGCCATAATGTGACCTACTTTATTATGTTTATTACATAAAAAAATAGAACACAAGGTGCTGACGGCAGCTGTTCGCCGGAGAACAGATAAAGTGAGTTCGAGTTATTTACGGCTCTAAGAATGAAAATTCAAATTCATTAAGGGCGCCACCCAATTTAGATATTGCTTTACTATATTTGGATAATTGAGAAAACCAAATATCTATCTTTAACAAAATACCTAAAATGACTTAATATTAAATTTTCTTAGACATTCAGGCTGGGCAAATAGGAGAATAAAAAAACATATTACATATAAGAATATAATTAGAACATCAAAGTGGACAAGGCAAAATACGTTGTAGACCAGGGTACCATAAAATAATAATTACATAAATTAAATAACATATATAACAATAATAATAAGTAAATAAATATAACCTTTAAGATTATATTTTGAAAAATAGAGAAAAACACAGTAAATACCTAGAGATCTCATTCAGAATCAACAAAATCCTGGGACAACCTTCAATATCCTAGAATTCATCATACTAGAGAAACACAACGGTATGTCGCCTGCTCACATGTGAATGGATGTTTTTATTGACTTCACTATCTTAAATTTCAGAAATCCAGGAATCCAGCCAGAAATTATAAGGTTCCTGCAGCTTGAATATATTACTTTCAACAGCTCTTAGAATGTCAGAAGCAAGAGTATTACCTAGTGTTGAAACTTGTGAAATTTACTAGTATTCAACTATATATATATGTTTGTTTTGAAATAGTGAAATAAATGTTTTATTCAGGAATTTGATATCAAAATTGAATGTTCTCTGTAAGTACAATGCCCAATAAATAAAAAAACTATTATATATAAAAAAACAAAATTAGCTGGTAGCAATTTCAAATGCTACAATGCCCAATAAATGAAAAATTTACTATATATAAAAAAAAAAATTAACGAGTAGCAATTTCAAATGCTACACATACCCCTCTCCGAAGAGTAAAAATTTGTAAACAAATTTTTATGAGGTAGTAGCTACTTAGTGATAGTAATTGATTTATATATAGTATCTTCGCGTACCACACGTTCCTTAAGGAAGTCAAAATCAGTAGAATGTCTATATAGGGAAAAAATCAAAATCGGTTTACAGGTCAAAATCGGTATGTTAAATCAAAATCACTAGTAAATTGAATGAATTGCTAAATAATAGAAGAAATATCTACACAAGGTAATAATGATGTTTACTTCAGGTTGATTAGACCTATATGAAACATCAACAGGAAAAATAAATTGAAGTATGCATACTCTCAAGGGAACATTCATAATTAGATTTCCTACTAATTATTTTCTTCAAAAAATAGGAAAACCAACCAAGGTTTTCTAAGTTGCACCAGCAAAAATTGTCAAAGATTGACCTTAAAATTTGTAATTGCAATTACCTAATATTGTGCACCAACGCAACAAATATTGTGCACCAACGCACCAAAAATTGTGCACCAACGCACCAAAAATTTGTGCACCAACGCACCAAAAATTGTGCACCAACGCACCAAAAATTGTGAACCAACTCACCAAAAAATTGTGCACCAACGCACCAAAAATTTGTGCACCAACGCACCAAAAAAATTGTGCACCAACGCACAAAAAAAAATCAGTAAAACTTTAGCATTAAGTTTACTTAAATGAAACATTTAACCAAACCACTACAGATATACTCTGTGTACAAATAAAAAAATTACGGTTTGAATTAAATAACTATCCAACAGAAACATCTGAATTGGATCCAAAATATTCCTTCAGATCTTTAATATGCCATTCTCCAGCAGGAGAACCATCCATATTATCTAAGGAATAAACTAAGCGAGATATTCGCTTCTTCACTATACATAATATATATTTCGGCGCCAGCTTGGCACTGAATTTACTCGCAGCATCAAAAAGAATTTTATTCCTTTTCCAAACTTTATCACCCTCATTAAATACATGATCTCTTTTCCTGAGATTGTAAGATTTTGCATTCCTCTGATAAGCTTTATGTAGTCTATCCTGGATAGTCACAAATACTTCACTAAGACCCTTGACATCTTGAACATAACTATCCCTACAATCAGGTAAAAGTTCTATGTCTTGAGTGTTAGGAAGGTTACCATAAAAATTACCAGAAATAGGCACATTACGACCAAAATTTAGAAAAGCAGGAGAATAATGGGTGACTTCATGGGTTGCTGTATTTATTGCCTGTTGAATCTTATACAATTCTTTATCCCAATCCTTGTGTTCATCCACATAACTTCTAATAGCTTGACCTATAGTCTTATTGGTTCTTTCTACAAAATTACACTGTGCTGAATAACGAGGGGTGTACCATATTTTCTGAACTTTATATGTTTCAGCTAACTTCTTAAACTGTTTACCAGCAAACTGAGTTCCATTATCACAGATAATGAACTGTGGTACTCCAAATATCAAAAAAACTTGATTTTCCATAAATTTAATTATGCTAGGTGCCTTGGCATCTCGCATTGGACACAACAATGTATATTTAGTAAAGAAATCTGAAACAACCAATAAATAAGTGAAACCTTTTGAAGATCTGGGAAATGGTCCCATGATATCAACAGCAATAGTCTGAAAAGGATATTTAACGGAACGTTGAGTACCCATAAGTCCCATACGAGGAGTGTTTGATAATTTTTGCGACTGGCAGACTTTACACAACTTAACATATCTCAAAATATCACCTCTCATTTTAGGCCAATAATAATGTTCTTGGACTCTCGAAAGTGTTTTAAAAAAACCAAAATGACTACAAATGGATGGATCATGCGAATCTTTTATGACATCAATTCTTTGTGATTTCGGAACAACTACTTTCCATTCAACTATATTAGATTTAATGGGTACTTTTGAAGGAACATATTTATATATCAAATCATTATCTACTTTAAAATGAGAATAAGCAACAGGATCTTGTAAAACTTTAGCTCGCAGAGAGGAATACCAATTGTCTGAATCAGACCTAACATCTATTAAATCAACTTCTAACTTATTGTCTGTTTCTGAAAAAGGCATTCGGGAGAGAAAATCTGGCACCCGATTATTAGCACCCTTTGTATAGGCCAACTCAAAAGTGTGTTGCCTTAATTTAACAGCCCATCTGGCTAATCTGCCGGAAGGATCTTTAAGATTATGTAGCCAGAGCAGACTATGGTGATCAGTAGTCACCTTAAAAACAGTTCCTTCAATATAAGGGCGAAATTTATCTATCAAAAAGATTAAACTGAGTAATTCCCTCTCTGTTACACTGTAATTCCTTTCAGATTTTGATAGGGACCTTGAGGCATAGGCAATGACTCTCTCGGCACCCTGAACTTCCTGAGTCAACACACCACCCACGCCTACATCACTTGCGTCGCACTGGATGGTAAACGGCAAAGCAAAATCAGGGGGACATAAAATGGGTGCTGATACAAGAGCCTTCTTGATGGCGAGAAAAGAAGTTTCTGCCTCAGGAGTCCACTCTATAGGTTGCTTTTTACCTTTCCCTCTTAACAAAGCACTAATAGGAGCTATTAAAGTGGAAAAATTATCAATAAATCTCCTATACCATGAACAAAGACCCATAAATCGTTTTATCTCAGTACTAGTAGTTGGACGAGCATAATTAACCATAACCGAGACTTTGGAAGGATCAGTCCTGATACCTTGCCTGTCAATGACAAAACCGAGATATTTAAGAGATGTTTTGAAAAACTCACATTTTTTCAAGTTTATGGTTAAATTAGCATCTTTTAAAATATCTTTCACTTCATATAAAAGATTTACATGTTCTTCAAAAGTAGCTGAAATGATGATAATATCATCCAAATAAGTAAATAGATGAGGTTCAAATCGGGGGCCGAACAACGCATCACACAGCCTTTGTTGCGTCTGCGCGCTGTTACATAAACCAAACGGCATAACATTAAAGTGAAATAATCCTCGTCCTGGAATACTAAACGCAGTCTTTTCTTTAGACGACTCTGTAAGTGGAACTTGCCAAAACGCTTTTCTTAAATCGATACTCGATATATACTTAGCATTTCTCAACAAAGTTAAGATTCTGTCTATCCTCGGCAGTGGATAACTATCGTGTTTAGTAAGTTCATTCAACTTACGTCCATCAAAACAAAATCTGTATTCACCAGAAGATTTCTTAACTAACAAGACGGGACTGTTCCAAGGACTGTGAGACGGTTCAACGACATCCAATTTGAGCATGTCATCTAGTTCATCATTAAGCATGTTCAACATATACGGTGACATTAAATACTGTCTCTGCTTAAACGGTTTTGCATCACCAGTATCTATCTCTAAAAATATTTTATCAGTTCGACCTAAACGAGAATCACTACTAATTTCCTTAAATGAGTTTACTAAATCTATCATCTGCTTCTCTTGTTCCTGTGTGAGCTCATCATCAATACTAGTCTCAAAAATACTACATTGTTGAGATGTGGCAACAATGTCAACAGTTTCACCTGAAACTCGACATTTAATGTCCCAACTAAAATCATGAAAATAAATGGACACACCAAATTTACTACAAAAATCACTACCCAAAATAAAAGATTGTGATAGGGAAGGTACTACTAATGCAGGAATAATTTGTATATCCCCATTTATATTGATAGGCAAATCCACTATACCATCAACTTTTTGTTGTGTACCATCAGCTGTTAGAACATGGTTTAAGTGAGGACTTCTTATTATTAAATCTAAATCTTTTATTGTTCTTAAACCTCCCTGACCTATAACTGATATGTTGGCACCACTATCTAGAAGTGCAATGACATTAGTGTCCACAAGTTGAATTTTTACATAAGGCCTATTATCATTGTTTTTCTTAATCAATAAAGGAGCTACAAAATTTATGGAATCTTCCTCATTATTAAAATTTTGATTATTGGCTCTTGAAATTTTTGGAGAAAATTGAGAGCCTTTTACAACATTCTTCTTTATTTGTTTCCCTTTACACCTAACACAGTCTCTGAAAACAACATTTGGTGTTCCACATTTAAAACAAAACTTTTTCTTGATGCCTGACTTACAATCTTGAAAAGTATGATTAGGTAAATTGCATCTCCAACAAATAACAGGATTTCTCACTTTAGGGTTTTCCACTTTATAACTAGCTGTACCAACTGATGAGGAAGGGACAGGAATGCTAGTTGAAGCCAAATTAGAAGTTGCAGGTGAAGAATTTGAAGGTGGAAAATTTGAAGTTGAAGTGGCATTTCTGAATTTATTTTTCCGGAATTTACTACCAGAATCTATATTCTTATGAACAGGGTTTCTGTTCATTTGGGTATTTGAAATGAAAGCTAATTCAGGATCATCTAGCATAGCTACTGATCTATTCTGGGAACTAGAACTACTGGGGCATAGTGCATCAGATTCCTCTAACTTCTTACATAAAGTTCCAAGATGTGAAACTGAATCTATATCACACAAAGCCAACCTACTTCTATAATCAGACTTTAGTCCCATTTTAATATATCTTATTTTAGTAACCTCAGCTGCTCCATGACTGAGTCTATTAAAAAGAGCTTCCATACAAGCAATATAAATAACTACTGGTTCTGTATTACCCTGTTTCCGGTTCTTAATTTGTAGCCAAACTTCATCTTCAAAATCTGACACTAGAAAATCTTTCCTCATTTTTAAAGTTAATGAGTCCCAATCAGTGACCTAAGATTTAATGTATCTATACCAGAAGGTAGCTTTTCCTGTAAAAAGATCACTAGCAGACTCAAAAAGCTCTACTTTAGAAACATGTCTAGCTTGAGCAAGTTCTTCAATTCGCTCTATGAACGACAAAAGATTTTTAGAATCTCCATCAAATTGTATTCCCAATTTGTAGACAGGAGTTGATTTCGAGAAATTTGGAGAGAAAGAATTACTGGTAGATTGTCTCAGAGAAGGATTAACAGTGGAATTTATTAAAGGCACATTAACTGGTTCAGATTCCTGTTCCGACACCTTGTCATGTAATTCAGCAACTAGTTGTAGAGATGTGGCATAGGACTCATTTTTAAACAATGACATATCTTCAAAGTTTTCATCGGTGTTATTTAATGGAATTCTCTGAATCCTCAAAGTCACATGACATAATCTAGATACTACTCTTTTATAAGTGGAATCTGTAGAAGGACCATCAAAATCACTAATTAAAAATTTAATAGAAGTTAATGTGTTTTCTATCTCTGTTTTTTCAATCTTAAAATTAAAAGATGGATCTACTAAGGCCAGAACATTCTGTCCTTGTTGTATCTCTTTTGAAATCAAACGACCTAAAATTTTTCTCTTATCATCCATATTACGTTCAGAAATAACACCTCTGATCCTCAACTCATAGTTGATCTCAGCTATCAGCAAGTGTTTTACCTTAAGTGAATCCATAATGACTTGTAATGAGCAGAAACAAAAAGCAAATGTAATATCTAACTAATTTGATATTGAGTTATCAAAAATAGGTTGTCAGTCACAAAAATATCTATGAAAATCCCTATGAAAAATATCTGTCAAAATTGTTACCAGAAAATTTTTTCAAAAAAAAAAAAGGAAATTTTCAAAAAGGAAATCTTTAAAATTTGCTATCTTAGCTCCGAAATATATAATTATTACAAATAAACACACATACACACGGTTCCTAGATATCTCAAAAAAATAACTTATCCTGTTTACCTGTTTCAAAAACACCTAAAGCTGTTCCTGAAATGTCTGTCTTCAAATAAACAATAAGACTTGAAGGACAGGTTGTAATTATTCAACTAAATGTACCAAACCAAAAAAATCTAAGAAAATCAATTTAGGTTTTTCAAAAAAAATTTCTAACATGAATTTCTGAATTTTCGGGCCCCACGTTGGACGCTATTTATGTGACCTACTTTATTATGTTCATTACATAAAAAAATAGAACACAAGGTGCTGACGGCAGCTGTTCGCCGGAGAACAGATAAAGTGAGTTCGAGTTATTTACGGCTCTAAGAATGAAAATTCAAATTCATTAAGGGCGCCACCCAATTTAGATATTGCTTTACTATATTTGGATAATTGAGAAAACCAAATATCTATCTTTAACAAAATACCTAAAATGACTTAATATTAAATTTTCTTAGACATTCAGGCTGGGCAAATAGGAGAATAAAAAAACATATCACATATAAGAATATAATTAGAACATCAAAGTGGACAAGGCAAAATACGTTGTAGACCAGGGTACCATAAAATAATAATTACATAAATTAAATAACAGATATAACAATATTAACTAATGTATTATAGCGAAATACATACACTTTTATACCTGGTGTTATACCGCTCAAAGTTACCAGAATGGGGTATAATGGTAAGAAATAAACCTGTGACTGAATCTGCTGTCACATAGTACTATGTGAGAACTTCACAAAAGTCCTTTAGATTATAGTTTATTAAATTATCACGGTGGTATAATATACGATATCAATAATTAGTTATTATTTAAAATGATGGTATAATAAGTACTAATATGATAAAATAGTTATAAAAAATCTTAAAAAGGTAACAGAACACTGAAGGTGTAAAAAAACCTGGTATTAAAGTCCAATGGTCCACATATGTAGCCTCTATCCAAGGTCCACTTGATGTAGTTGAAGACACAAAAACGAAGACAGGAAGAAGACAGGAAACGGACAGCAAAACGAAGAGAAGGCAAGAAGAAAGGCCCAACCTTCCAGGTCAGCCAGGGGTCGATGATGCAACTCAGCAGGTCTCCGGCCTCTATCGGCTACTACCAGATCTCATCCGGTGGATGTCTGTCGACTCTGGCCAGGATTCAAAAGTGACTCGGTGTTGGTCCTCGCGGGAATCTTGACCAAAGTCAAGAGTTGCCACAAGAGTCGTCGTTCGATTTCCAGGAGTCTGATGGTGAGAGCTAAGCTGTACCCTAACACCCTAACAAAAAAAATAATCTCATGAAAGAACATGTGCAAAATAAAAAACCAACAAAATGAAGCAGGTATATTTTCAACCTGATCGATATCATTGCTAGTTCAAAAGTCATAACTTACCTTCTGAGAAGGGAGGTAAAACTAGAAGATATCCATAACAGCAAACAGGACTAAAACGGACTAACAGGACATCAGGACAAAATGGCGGTGTTCCCACCGCATGGCAGCTTACCGGTGTTTGGCACAAATCCCCATATAAGGCTCCAAAAAAAACCACTAACGATGGGTGCGACTTGATCTCGGCCCAAACGGCACTTCGTAAATTCCCCCCTAAGGGTTAATTTCGGTTCAATACCGAAAAAGAATCCCAAACACGAGACAAGCGCACCTCATCATAGCCGCACCGAAAAAGAACTCCTCGACGACCACGAGGACAGAACCATCCTCCTATTTCTAACAGTTGCCAGAAAAAAATGCACATCCTGTATGAAATCAGCGCCAGTTTTAAATTCCTAGCCTCTCATTGGTCAGAACCATAAATGCTACTGATTGACAGAATGAATTTCATCGAATGTAATCTAAAAGACTATTCTTCTTCTTTTTTTTCTACTATGGACACGAAACATTAACGGCTAACCGACTTGAGACCGATGACAGAAGTTCTATGAAAGAAGAACAGTGACACGCCCACAATGACTCGACGTCTAGAAAGTAAATAAATATAACCTTTAAGATTATATTTTGAAAAATGGAGAAAAACACAGTAAATACCTAGAGATCTCATTCAGAATCAACAAAATCCTGGGACAACCTTCAATATCCTAGAATTCATCATACTAGAGAAACACAACGGTATGTCGCCTGCTCACATGTGAATGGATGTTTTTATTGACTTCACTATCTTAAATTTCAGAAATCCAGGAATCCAGCCAGAAATCATAAGGTTCCTGCAGCTTGAATATATTACTTTCAACAGCTCTTAGAATGTCAGAAGCAAGAGTATTACCTAGTGTTGAAACTTGTGAAATTTACTAGTATTCAACTATATATATATATGTTTGTTTTGAAATAGTGAAATAAATGTTTTATTTAGGAATTTGATATCAAAATTGAATGTTCTCTGTGTACAATGCCCAATAAATAAAAAAACTATTATATATAAAAAAACAAAATTAGCTGGTAGCAATTTCAAATGCTACAATGCCCAATAAATGAAAAATTTACTATATATAAAAAAACAAAATTAACGAGTAGCAATTTCAAATGCTACAATAATATAACTAAAATTTTAAATTCCTAAGTGGAAAATAAACGCGCCCAATTTAATGTATCATTTAAACATCGTACGAAACATTTGTCAAATAATCTTATTCATATAAATTTAGTCTCCATTTACGAAATGAAAAACGTCCGGTTTAGACTTTAGTTTCAATAGAAGAAAACAAAGCGTTTTCAACCTGAAAAACAATTTTCAGGAACGTCGGAAAACAAATAGGAAATGTTAAGTCGAGGCAGACAAATAACTCATTCGTAGCCTAGGTTTTTCTTTTTAGAAGCGATAAAATTTAGACAACTCTATTTAATTTATGCTGAAATATTGTAAGAGGTTAGTTGTTGGTTTGTAATTGAAGTAAATTTATCCCTGATAGATAAAAATATTCTTAACTTGGATCGAAAATAAATGATTTGATCGTCAAATGCCTTTTTACGCCAATGATCAAGTAATATTAGCGTCATCTGAAGAGGAGTTGCAGGCTATGCATGATGCATGATGCCCTGAAAATCAAAGTGATGAAAATAAATGTAAGCAAGACGAAGGTAATGGTTTTTAAAAGAGAAAAAAACATGACAAACTGTGTTCTGATTTGGGGAGAAAGAATGGAACAAGTAAATGAATTTGTATACTTGGGTTCAAATTTTACGAGAGATGGAAAGTATGACAGTGACATTAAGCGAAGGGTGGTGTCAGGAAAAAAACATAGAGGTGTGTTGGTTCCTACACTTATGTATGGTAGTGAATGTTGGGTTTGGCATAACAGTAAAATAGGATTAATTCTGCGGAGATGAGTAGTCTGAGAAGTATAGCCAGAGTGACTCGGTTGGATAAAGTAAAAAATAATGAGATAAAAGAACGCTGTGGTGTCAAATAAGATTTGGTTACAAAGATAAATAAAGGAATGCTTAGATGGTTTGGACACGTAGGAGGGATGAATAAAGAAAGATTAATTAAACAAATTTATAAGGCCAATGTGAATGGACAAGTCGGTAGAGGTCGACCTCGGCGAACATATCTCGATCGGATCAACATTGTTTTAAAGAAAGGACAGGTCAAGAGTACCAACAACCGACGAGCATGCATGAGAGCACTGATAAAAGTAGAGGAAGAAAAAGATGTGTGTTAGAACCGTAGCAAGTGGTCTCTGCTTATCCCTACGGGAAAAAGGCGTAACTATATCTATGTATGTATGGATAGTTTCATAACCTGTGCTTGCTTTAAAAATAATCGGAACTGTATAGCTTGGCCTAATAAAAGCAGGGGGCGATTCGGGGCTGGCTCAGGGACCAGAACTTAATGTGCTGAAAAATAGAAACCAGAGAAAAGTGCAGACAAGCAAGAGCCCCTATAGGAAGTTTTAGCGGATCATTATTTGCCCTCACGCAGAGACACAATGGTCATTGTCTGATTGCCATTGGCAAGTTTTGGAAGAACGGCCCCCCCATCTCATTATTATTATTATTATGGTATATACTGTCAAAAGCCGCAACGTCAGCGAAAAGCATGAAGCATTTCATCTACAGTTACATTTTGACAAACATATAATGCGATTTGCAATTTTCGTTGAATAGGGTGAATATTTTTCGTATGGCTGCCAGTTTGTCTTTATTTAGACCTATTACACTGGTCAACAGTGGTTTTGTTTCCCTTGATATAAAAAATAACCTTTAGTAAATTTGTGCCAAAAATTTATGAAACTATGAATAATTTTGGAATATCTGGAATATCTGATTTTCTTTAAATATTTATTTTTATATTACACCATACAAGGGCAGTTAGTATAAGAAATAAAAAACAAGTATTAAATTTTTTTTTATTAAAAAACATTGTTTTGTTTTAATGATTTAATTAACATGGATGTAAAAAAACAGAAACATTAGCAAAAAAATGCTAAAAATCAAAAAAATACCTTTTATAAGTTTTTCTATTTTTTTTTGGAAGAATCTCTTTTTAAAGACCAGCAGTAATTTTTCATCATGTGACGGTTCCATCTATCCTGATACCTGTCCTCCATCACTTTTAGATCTTGGTGGAAGCGTTCTTCCTGCTTCTCACTGTAATTTTCCAAATTATCAGGAAATATATTCGGGTGACAGTTAAGAAAGTGCGCTCATAAAAAAAGGTATATCTTGCCATTGCAGGAGACTTTCAATGATCCAAATAATTTAATTTTCGTCAAGCACGTACTGTAAGTGCTTTAAATCTTCCCCGACAATCTCTTGATAGCAAAAATCTTAAGCAGAATGGGAAATCTACCATTTGAATCGTATGAAAATGCAAATCCACAAATACTCATTTGGTAAGATAATTGGGAACTCGCATTACCACTTCGAGTTAGAGAAGGACGTAAGTGACTGTTCTGCGGAAAAATCAAACGACGAAGGTTTACTTGAAGCTGTGAAAAAGATACTTTTCAGTTGAAAGTTTGGGAGTACAGAAACAGTAGTACAACAATATTATTTCCAAATAATTTAAAAGAGCTAGAAATTTAAAGCAATTAACATTATCTCAGAATGGTAATAGATATAATATTGGTTTGTTATGGAAATATAATAATATCCAATTACCTAACAGCAGAAGTACGGCAATACGAAGATTGGAGTGTATCTAGAAATGAATTAAACATAATCCAGAATCAGCCATCAAAATGAACGAGCAGTTAGAAGTTTTCATTAAGAAAGGATACATCAAGAAATTCACTTAAGAAAAATTATTTTTTAAATCTTATAAGATATTTATTACCAGTTTTCAATCCAAATAAACCTGGAAAATTCAGAATTGTTTGGGATGCAGCTGCTTCAGTTCAAGGTGTATCTCTGAATTTAATGCTATTGAAAGAAAATGACCAACTATCATCTCTACTGGGCATTCTTTTACGTTTTCGCGAGAAAAGAATTGGATTTTCTGTCGATATCAAAGAAATGTTTCTTAGAATTGGAATAATGGAAAAAGATCAACAGACACAACGCTTTTTATGGCGAGATGGTAATCCTCAAAATCCACTGAAAAGATATGTAATTGATAGTGACATTTGGAGCCTAATGTTCGCCAAGTTGTGTACAGTTTGTGAAAAATACCAATGCCAATAAAAACTTGGCAGAATATGCTAGAGCAGTGGAATGTATAATAAAAAATCATTACGTAGATGATTTGTTAGATTCAGCGAATACAGAGGATAAAGTAGTATCTATAGCTAAACAAGTTCAAACAATACAGGCAAAAGCAAATTTTAAAATAAGAAACTGGCGGTCCAACTTTAAAAAAGTATCGGAAATTATGAACTCATCTACAAAAAATTTCATGGAAATCAATATGAATATCGAAAGTAATAAAAATATCGAGAAAGTTCCAGGTTTGTGGTGGAAACTAAATTTAGATTGGTTTATATATTTTCTACGTTTCAATAAAAGAAATAAGGAAGTTTTCAATGGGGAAAAAAACAACAAAAAATAAGTGTTACGTATACTAATGTCACTACATAATCCATTAGGAATTCTCTTCAACTTTCTTGTTTATTTGAAGATTCTTTTTTAAGAAATATGGAGAAACAATATCACTTGAGATCAACCTATTACGGACGAACAATTTGAGAAATGGCTCATTTGGTTGAAACAGCTTCCAAGAATGGAAAAAGTATCAATTCCATGCTGTTATCTGAAGAATTTAAAAAATTGGGATAGAGCAACCATACAAATGCAAATATTGGATGCTAGTAAACATGCAAGTGCTATGGTAGCCTATCTAAGAATAGAAAAAAAATCATCGTGAAATGTATGCAGTTAGGAGCTAAAACTCATGTAGTACCGATTAAACTTCAGACTATACCTCGACTAGAACTCGATAGTGCAGTAATGAGTGGCAGATTTGCCAAGTGTCTTCGTGAACACTTGTCGATAAACATACAAAACATACAGAACTACAAGATAACACCATGATATCCAACAAAATTAAGATAAATGGTTCGGAGATCCTGATTTCTTATATGAAACTGAGATATTTTGGCCAACAGATATTATTTTGTGTACAATTAAAGAAAAAATTTAAACAAAACATGAAACTATTGAATCTTTAATAAATATTAAGAAATTCTTCAAATATTCACAACTATTATATTTGGTAGCGTATATGTATAGATTTATAACTATAACACGTGCCAAATTACAAAAAAAATAAACCTTTTGGAATTTTGACATCAGATGATTTGTTGAAGTCAAGAAATACTTTGATTTGAATGGTTCAGTCCGACTTCTATAAAGACAAAATCAAGCAGCTCCAAAACGTTAAAAAAGAATGTTTTTTACAGCAGACTGTCAATCGAACCAGCAAATTGTATAAATTATCACCCTATTTAGATAACGAAGGGTTACTTCGCATTCGTGGAAGAAT
Organism: Agelastica alni; assembly: GCA_950111635.1. NCBI lineage: Eukaryota > Metazoa > Arthropoda > Insecta > Coleoptera > Chrysomelidae > Agelastica > Agelastica alni. The sequence continues at coordinate 63,169,523 of OX467711.1, read as the reverse complement.
TGATGTAGATAATTATACAGGGTAGTTCATTAAGAATGGGCAATTTTTGAACAAGTGGTATAGTATCCCTTGTTCAAGACAGCTAAGCAGCAAAGGATCAAAAGGTGTTCTTAAAGGCAGGGCGTCATAAAGTGAAATTTTAACTGCTTTAACAAGTCGTTTCCAAGCTCCACCCATGTGTAAGAATAAAGGTAAAATAAAATGTTATTTTTGGACTGATGAATGAATTGGCCATCAATTGAGGATCTACTTTTTTGAGTTCTTTACCTAAGACACGTTCTGTTGCAATGAAATTATTTCCTTGGTCGCAAAATATGAAACGTGGATGTCCTCTTCTATTTATAAAATTTAAAAAACAAAGGGTACAATTGTCAACATCTAATTTGTGGGCAACTTCTAGGTGGACAGCACAAAGACAAGCGAAAAGGCTTGTAAGCCTTTAGCCAAGGAAAGCTAAACAGCTTCTCGAATTGGACAAGAAAGACTTAAAACTGGTGACGGGGCTCCTCACTGGACATTGCCCTCTGAGGTATGATCTCAAAAAGATAAGCAAAACAGAGAGTGATAGTTGCCGCTACTGCGAGAACTTCGCTGAAACTGCAGAACGTTTGCTTTGCGAATGCCCAGCGCTTTTCTGCAAAAGGTTTTAGTTTCTGGAAAAGACCTTCCTAAAGCACTTCGATGTCAGAAACTAAGCCCCTAGAAAACTGAAGTCCCGAAGTCTCAGAATCCCGGGCCTAAAATAGATTAAGGGTTATGCACAAAAAATCTGATAGGTCGAGGTGCTTAAGAGGTTGCATAGCCTTCACGACCCCACCTACAATCTACAATCTATAATATAGGTAGACAGCCCTCGTTGTAAGACAAGTGAAAAGGGCTCCCCATCTATTCTCTATTCTTCTTCCAACTGTTACATTTATTGGCTCGAAATAATCAACGGCAGTGTAGGTAAATGGAGCTGTGAAAGTAGAAAGTCCTTATTCTGGTAGTGGAGACATTTCAGGTATGACAACAACAAACTCGTCGTTTCTGCCTAATGTAATATTTTTACCTTAATTCATTGATCACAGTTTTGTAATTCCAATGAAGAAAATTTTGTGAAATATTTTTACTATAAGGAATGTAAGATGGTATTCACGACGTAATATCGGGTTCTTTGTATCACTTTTTATACAGGGTGATTCATTAAGAATATGCATTCTCTGAACTGCAGACACACCAAAATATGGCGATTTAGTTAACATGTCTTATACAAATGTTGCAGGTTTACGAGATACAGGGTATTTAAAGTTGGAATTTTAATTTGAAATTTCTTAATAATTTTCTGATTTTAAGCAGCATTGTCTTAAAAATTGGCAACTTTATATTTTTTGGCATAAAAATTACGAATTTTATGCTGAATTTGGCACCTTTTATACAGGGCGTTTTAACTGTAAGCTGATTGTACAAAGTTTACAATATATTATCAAACAAAAAAATTGTAGTGTTTAATTTATTTTATTAAAAAATTTACGGTGGTAAAGCCAGAAAAGCCTACAGCAAATAGAATATACGATCCAGCCAACTAGCTATCGAAGACTTAACATCTTAACGAAGCACGGCAAGATTCAGCAAAGGCAGGAACTGACATCATCCTACAACTTCTACAACCCTCATATAGCTACCTCCCTGTTGCTTGCCTTGTCATCGTCATGGTCCTTCGAGCCGGATATGAACCAGCGACCTATGGATGAACAAGATTCATTCTCTCTATTACCTTAAAAATATCCCCGCTGAGGATGACAGATGTGTCATTCCTGCAGGTTGTCCTAAGAATAATATTCTTAGTGAATCGCAAGGTTTTACTTTTCTAGCATTGTTGAGTGAGACTTGTTCTCCGCGATTGCTTGTAAGTAAAAATGGCTTGATTAGGGTGAAACGATCTTTTTCAATACCGCATATGTAGTTTAAGCATTTTATTTTCTTCCTTTTTTTCAAACAAAAAAAAGGGGGAACCTGTTTTAAACTCGATATGTGAGCCAGATTTAGTTTTGGACTCCCCAGATGAGTTACAGCTATTGCTGCACACCAATTTTAGTGGGCACCCGGCGACCCACTGGGGAAAAACTTTTTTTGTTAAGGCCACTCCTGCGTACGCGGTAGAGTGAGTGAAGGATTTACTGGAACTATTTTGGTCAATTGGATCAAATGGCTATCAGGTAAGCTGCACTTTTCAGCCACCGAAGACCTAGCCTCACTCGACGTCGAACTTCTCGCCGTCTTTTACGTTGTTATTTTTGCTTTAATCATGCCAGTTATTTCAAAGCAAATGTGCCTAATACATTGTTATTTTAATTTATCAACAAAAAAAAACAAGGTGGTGTACCTTTTCAAAAAAACACCTGGTCCTTCGTTCCTCATATTACTCTTAATTCTTATTTTTTTTTATTTCCTTGTTCTTTATTTTGTTTTGCTGGTTGCCAGCCAATACAGATTATTAGTTATAGAATATTCTATATTATAGGAATTTGAGTACATCCTTAACATCCAACTGCATCATTACAAAATAAATGAAGTGGTTTGTACTGCAAGTCCGGCCTAACTAGTTTTAATCACATTTACTTCCAACAGGTACCCTTTAAAAATAAAAGTATTTACATTATTCTGTCTAGAAATCCTAAAAACAAATAAATTTTTTAAAGAGATATTAAAATTTATAGTTGTGGTTAAAAACATTTTCGAAATACATTATTTTTAACAAAGTTATTAAATTGTAATTCTTTATCCATAAAAATATGCTCATAAAATCACTTTTACAATTTATTTGGTGACGTGAACATTTTTATTGTCATCATTTTGTTGATTTATTTTTATTTATGGCTTTTGTCTCCCGCTTCCCTACTGGAATCGATAATTTAATCAAATTAGAACAAAACTGTGTTTGCATCACACCTACACAGAAATGATTTCCGTATTTCCACGTTTTTGACAAACTTGTTTTTCTAGTAGTATGACAAGCATTTTAAATTAAAATAATATAATTTATAATAATAATACCTAAAGGTCTACCCCTACAAGTAGAAAATAAAAAAAAAATATGTTTACGTTGGGGCTTTCAAATAGAAACAAAGGAAAAATATAATAAATAAATAAACCACACTAGGTTAGGTTAGGTTAAATGGGCGGTTCGTAGGGAAACCACTTAGGCTTTTTTGCCCATTTGTAATACCATGATGGACGGCGGTACCTTTCCCTTCTACCGTGAGAACCAGTTGGACCTTTTAATAAAAAGTTTAGAAAGCTGTTTTCTGCCTAGGACAGGGCAGTGGCAGAGAAGATGTACCATTGTTTACTTCTCTTCCTCATCGTGACAGCTTCTACAGAAGTCGTGTCGTAGCTCTGCGATTCCCATGAGTCCTGCATGGGATCCACCTGCCCAGTGTCCTTTTATGACCGCCATCGCGTTTCCAATGGACTCACTGGATAGAGTTAAAACATCATTGGTTCGACGTAAACCACACTAAGTAATACTATGTATAACCATTTAATTTAGAAATCATAAAAGTTAAAAAGTATGTTTGACCACTCTAAATGAAAACAGAGTGATCAGAAATAATATAATAAACCACACCACAACAGCTGTGGCGGACCATTAAGAAATCAAAAAAATGTCGTCTTTCGTCTATTTCTCGTCAGTCAATTCGTTAAAACGTGGCGTGCGACGATGCAAAGTATGGTACTAGTAAGGCCTTAGCCTTATTCGAATAACATTTGATTATCAAACATTAATTATGAACCGGATAATACATTAAAAGAGCTTTCAGACTTTGATTCATCTCAAATACAGAATTTATATAATATTTGTAACTTCATTTGACCATACGTGACTGCTGCACGCGAGCTACGAGTGTCTCGCATACAGTAGCTGTTTTTAAATAGTTATAAGCTTAATATTTATAAAATCTCTGTAATTTCTGATCGTATATTCTAAGAATTTTTAAATAACAACAACAAATTGTGTATTTGCCCCTTTTTGAACATCTTTGGCTATACCAAATGGTCAAACCGCACTGGTCGAAGCTTTCCGACTAGCCTTACCGTTAAGGACACGGTGTTGGCTACATCTTCTGAAATTTATAGTTATTCTGTAATAAACCTCAAATTTTGCCCTAGGTATCATGTGAGTGGGGCGAAGGTCGTCCCTTTACTGCGACCTTTATAGTCCTGTCAAAATGGTTATTTGACATAGAGCTGAAAATTGGCAAAAACGTTAAATACATCATTATAAATAAAATGTCAAAAATCCTCTTCAATTCTATTTCTGCAAAAGAATTTCTCGAAAACGGTAAGTTTTTTCGTAAAAATAGATCAAACAAAAGTTGTATATCATGAAATTCTCTACAAAAACGGTCAAATCACTTTTTCGTTTACGACCTACCATTCGTGAGATATCGCGGTTTTACATACATACTTACATAAAGTCACGCCTTTTTCTCATAGGGGTATGCAGAGACCACTTTCTTCCACTTGCTACGGTTCTTACACACATCTTTTGCTTCCTCTACAATCATCAGTGCTCTCATACATGCTCTTCGGTTGTTGGTACTCTTGACCTGGCCTTTCTTTAAAACAATGTTGATCTGATCGAGATAAGTTCTCCGAGGTCGACCTCTACCGATTTGTCCATTCACACTCGCCTTATAAATTTGTTTCGTCAATCTTCCTTCATCCATCCTTTCTACGTGTCCAAACCATCTAAGCATTCCTTAATCTATCTTTGTGATCACATCTTCTTTTACACCACAACGTTTTCTTATCTCACTATTCGTTACTTAATCCTACCGAGTCACTCCGGCTATACTTCTCAGACTACTCATCTCCGCAGCATTAATCCTATTTTCATGCTTCTTCTGCCAAACCCAACATTCACTACCATACATAAGTGTAGGAATCAACACACCTCTATGCACCGCCAGACGTGCCTTTTTGACATTTTTTGGCTATTCATAAAGCATTTGTTTTCCTGCCAACACCCTTCGCTTAATGTCACTGTCATACTTTCATTCTCTAGTAAATTTTGGACCGAAGTACACAAATTCATTAACTTGTTCCACTCTTTCTCCCTCAATCGAAACAGTTTGTCATGATTTCTTTTCGATTTTAATAATTAGAAAATTCATATTTTATATAATATGCACACATTTCCGCATCACCTATGAGGTAAGTACTTGGCGCATTTTTCTTAACGTGATTTTTGCAGTAGGTATTTAGGTTTATTAAGAATATCGTACTGATTGTCAATATAACATATAATTGTAAAACTCCCTTTTTTTTAAGTTATAATAATTTTATCAACATACTTTAACTTTAATCTTATTTTAATCGTTTTATTATCTATAGTTGGATTTTTGCCAATGTCTTTTAATTCTTGCAATGAAAATTGACAATTATCATTATTTTATATGTATTGAAATGTTTCCTCCATCGCCAAGTTTACTGAATAATCTTCGGGACGACCGACTTTATATCCCGTAGTAGGCCTCAGAAAGATACTATAACAGTTATTGTGGTACTTAGCTTCAGCAGCAACTAAGTCAAATTCATACTCAATGCGGGCAATAACAGCTTTTGCTACGTCATCGGAACAAGTCCGAGCTACCTTTAAGATGGAAACTTTAAATTGAAGTGTAGATACATTATATATATTTTTTTACTGAAAATAGTCGCAAAAAGGGTAGACCTATCGTGTGGGCCGCGGACGGCCCGCACAGCGACTATTAGAAGGGGAAGGGATTATAGAAAGGAGATGATTGTGAACCCGCTTTTTAAAAAAATGCAAGTCATAGTTCTCTGGAAAAATTGATTTTGGAAGCTTGTTCCACTCTGTCGCAGCACTGTAAAAGAAGAATTCTTAATGAAGATTGGTCCTTGTAGTGTCAATCTTGAGAGTAAATGGGTAAAACTGATCAGCATGCCGAACTCTTCGGCCGAATGTGGCCAGTGGTGGTACAAGAGTTTTTATTTCTCTGGAGCATCTGCCATGGAAATATCTGTAGAGTAATGTCTGGTCTGCAACTCTTCTTATATGTTCTAGTGAGTGAAGGGTACCTGTAAGAGTTGAGCTGTTTATCAACCGAATGGCTGAATGGAATCTAGAAGACGAAGAGAATGCTTTGGTGCTAAACCCCAAATGTGCGAGCAATACTCCAGTAGAGATCGGATTTGAGCCTTGTACATCGTCAACAGTTGATTAGGAATAAAAAACTTTCTAGATTTCCGCAGAAAACCCAGCCTCTGGCTTGCTGACTTTACGATGCTAGCAACATTGTCATGCCAAGACATATTATTAGACACCGTGACTCCCAAAATCGAGATACAGGGACATGATTTAAGGGTATTTCCGGACATTGTTATGGAGTGATTTGAGAAATTTACTTTCTTGGAAAACGTGGTGATTTGTGTTTTCTGGGTGTTAAACTGAAAAAAAATGTTGGTTCTCACTCGACGATTGCTTCAAGATCTCTATTAATGTAGTCAACCTGTTCCTGCCTGAGTCTATTTGTATCATACACCGAAAGTGATCGATAGGATGTGAAAGTTGAAACAAGTGTGCTGTCGTCTGCGAAACTGTAAATGGAGTTCATGGTAGTTTTCAAGAGGTCGTTAATGTGTAAAAGAAATAGGGTGGAGGACAGGATAAAATCCTGAGGGGACCCCAGTATTGGTTTTTAACGCATTAGAAGAAATGCCGTTAACTGTCACCTGTAAGGAGCGATCTTGCATGAAGCTCATGAGCCATTTGCTTAGTTTGTTTGGAAGACCGTAGGCAGATAATTTGCTTAACAATGCCTGATGCCAAACGCGGTCAAAGGCTTTAGATATATTCAAGGCTATTGCACGGGATTTACCAAACTTTTCAATAGTGTTTGTCCAGAGCTGAGTGACATAAGCCAGCAAATCTCCAGTAGACCGAACGAAGAACATTCTGCGCTTTCTTCTTTTTAGCTTCTTCATTTGCTTCATCGCCGCAAAATAAAATAAAAATCTGGCTTACTTACTCGTATGAGGTGAACTTATCATGGATGTACTACCTTGTTCTGTCTCGCGCTGTCTTTTGGCTGCAACAATACTACTCTTTCGAGTGTACATATTACGACACTGCACGTGGACTGTCACAGACTACTTGTCTTTCAAGAATTTAAAAAGCTTATCATTTCTTTCAACACTTGCATCAATCAAAGTCTTTACTCCATGATCAACAACAACAACTTTACTTTCTTTCAAAGGTTTATCACAAATGAATTTTCTGACATTTTGTTAAAATTATTTAACAGCACAAATTAAAATTGAAAATATTACCAATAAGCACGTCTGATAACTTCAAAGGAATTTTTAAAACTAACAGTATATACTGAGTTATTTCGTTTACTTCCTTTAAATATAGGCAGATATGCGACCCTCCACACTCAAACAATGTCGTAGCTAGCAAATGTTACTCAAGGTTAGGGACTGACAGTATAGTCTTTTATTTTAAAATAATTATTCAATTTATACAAGTTTTATTGTGCAAGTAACACAAATCAATATTTTCTTATTATCATTTATATTGAACGTCCGATAACGAGTATTAGTGCATATTATATAAAATATGAATTTTCTAATTATTAAAACCGCGATATCTCACGAATGGTGAGTCGTAAGAAAAAAAGTGACTTTATTATTTTTGTATAAAATTGTATGATCTACAACTTTTGTAAAATTTATTTTTACGAGAAAACTTACCGTTTTCGAGAAAAATAAAAAAAACCTTAATTTTGTACTTTTGACCTTAAATAAATTTTTTTGCAGAAATAAAATTAAAGAGGATTTTTAAACTTTTATTTATATTGATTTATTTAACGTCTCTGCCAATTTCCAGCTATATGCGAATTTTGGCTAAGTTATGATTTATTTTTGTCTATTTTGACTGGACTATCAGTAGTTCTATTGTGGCCCTAGTACTCTAAGCATGAAGACATGACGGGTCAGGACATTGTTATTACTAAGGGAGTTAGACAGGGTTGCATCCTTTCACCACTGCTGTTCAATTTATACTCCGAAGAAATCTTTGTAGAGGCACTGGATAAACACAATAAAGGCATCAAAATTAATGGGGTACCAATCAGTAATCTCCGTTATGCAGATGATACTGTCCTGCTGGCGGAAAATATCGAAGACTTACAGATGATTCTCAATAGAATAACTACAATAAACAACCACTTTGGACTTATGATCAACAGAAAAAAAACCAAATTTATGATGATTAGTAGGAGGAATATCCAAAATATCGATCTACAAATAGGAACCGAATCCAACGAGAGAGTACACCGCTACAAATATTTAGGATACACAATAAATGATGAATAGGACTCTGATTTAGAGATTAAGATCAGAATCGAAATAGCAAGATCAACATTCATAAAAATGAGAAAGCTCTTGAGTAACCGCAACCTAAGCATTGGTACCCGATGGAGAGCCACGAAATGTTACGTGCTCTCTACGCTGCTGTATGGCGTGGAAGGGTGGACATTAAAACTAACAACAATGATAAAATTAAAAGCTTTTGAAATGTGGCTATATAGACGCATACTAAGAATACCATGGACTAAAATAGTAACCAATACGGAGGTATTGAGAAGAATGAATAAAGATCTGGAATTGCTTGCAGCGGTTAAGAAAAGAAAAGCATCCTACCTGGGCTATGTGTTTCGTAATGACAAGTATGATCTATTGCAACTTATCATGGAGGAAAAGATAGAAGGAAGGAGAGGATTGGGCAGAAAGAAACAATCCTGGATAAAAAACTTGCGTGAATGGTTCCAAATACCAAAAGCTTCAACTATATTTTATGCGGCGCAGAACAGAGAAACCTATTACATGATGGTCGCCAACCTTAGGTAGAAGACGGTACAGAAAGAAGTACTCTAACATATATAATAAAAACTATTTGCAATATTTATCTCGTCGTTTCAAAGCAAAACATGTTTCTTACTTAAATGAAAAAACTGATGCACACTCGTCAAATAATTATTTATGTGGAAAAATCTGTGTGTATTTGTGTTTGTAATTGTATTTTCTTTGAAGAACTAATAAACTAGTCTTTAGTTGTCTGACAGTGTTGAGGTATTTTTATATGGACTTTTTGTTTGTATTCAAGCCGACGAAAACAATTTGACTACCACTTCTTATCGGACGTTTAACATTAATCATCTTACTTCTCTTCACATTTGTTTTTACAAAGTTTTGGTGGGAAAATTTTATAAAGCAATTTTTTTATTGAAATTTACAAAATTATGCTTCACATTAAAGTTTTAGATTTTATTATGTTTTAAACGAGGCTTACGCCTACTTTGGTTGCTTTTTGAGTGGCGACCGATTGGATTCCGGATAGACTCGGTTGGGACAAGGGTGTGGTTCAATACTTAAACCAAACAAAAAAGAAAATAAATTTTAGGGCGCTGGGATTTAACCTTTTTTCTTTTCGAAAGCCCTTTCTTTCTTATTCTTGTACCTAAAAACTAACCAAACTCTACTATGTTTCAAAATGTTCCAAAATAATAAATCATTTTCTGAGGACTGTTACATAATTGGGTTCGGTAAAAAGTGTAATATGCATTTTTTAATTTTGGAACATAGAGTGACATTTTTGTTAACTTTAGTTAATGTTTTTCATTACAAAAAATGTCAATTAATGTTTATTGTTCAGTCGTAATTTTAAATGGTAGGAGGATGTGACGCACTTTGTATCTTTGAGGTAAAATCCGTGTAAATACACCAAATATTACTGCCAAATACATTAATGTTTAAACCTGTATGCTTCGTGATTAGTGTTCTGTCGTCACTTATACCTAGTGTATCAATTTAAATGGCTACTCAGTTTTCGTTCCAGTGAAAAGAGTGACATACATACATAAAGTCACGCCTTTTTTCCATAGGGGTAGGCAGAGACCACTTCCTTCCACTTTCTACGGTTCTTACACACATCTTTTGCTTCCTCTACTTTCATCAGTCTTCTCATACATTCTCTTCGGTTGTTGGTACTCTTGACCTGGCCTTTCTTCAAAACAATGTTGATCTGATCAAGATATGTTCTCCGAGGTCGACCTCTACCGACTTGTCCATTCTCACTCGCCTTTAAATTTTTTTCGTCAATCTTCCTTTATCCATCCTTTCTACGTGTCCAAACCATGTAAGCATTCCTTTATTTATCTTTGCTAACGAAATAGTAGATATATTCTTTAACAAGCGTAAAACGAAATTTTTTAAACGTGTTTAAAAAGCATCCGAGAAAATAATAGCCATTATACCCGATTAAAAAATACTTTCTCTACGACCATCGCAAAACATTACTATCACTCGTTAAATTCTTCCTCTTATCGTCGTAATCGATCAATGGGGATGACACTTCGTCAGAATGAACATGATATTCGCGATACCACGTAAGAGGAGCAGAGCCCACTCATGAAAAAACTGTTCTATTGCAGCTTCCTCATTGGTCTTAGCCTGTTGGATCCTGCATATTGAGGTTGGTGATTGGTTATCAGCTGTTGAATAATGTATCAGGATCTTGGCGATTGGTTTTTAGCTGTTTAATAATGTATCAGGATCCATCATATCTAAGGAATTATATTCATTTATCAATAGATAACGCATATGGCTGTAATTTTTGTTGAATCCAAAGGTCATAGACTCGCCTGCGGCTCGTTTCAGAATTTTTATCCGAGAAAATAATAGCCATTATACCCGAGTAAAAGATACTTTCTCTACGACCATCGCAAAACGTCACTATCACTCGTTAAATTCTCCATCTTATTGTCGTAATCGATTAATGGAGATGACAGTTCTTCAGAATGAACATGACATTCGCGATACCGCGTAAGAGGAGCGGATCCCACTCATGAAAAAACTGTTCTATTGCAGCTTCCTCATTGGGCTCAGCCTGTTGGATCCTGCATATTGAAGTTGGTGATTGGTTGTCAGCTGTTGAATAATGTATCAGGATATTGGCGAATGGTTTTTAGCTGTTAAATAATGTATCAGGATTCAACATATCTAAGGAATTATATTAATTTATCAATAGATAACGCATATGGCTGTAATTAATGTTAAATCCAACGGTCGTAGACACCTGCGGCTCGTTTTGAAAATTTTATCCTTAAAAATAATAGCCATTATACCCAAGTAAAAGATACTTCCTCTACGACCATCGCAAAACGTCACTATCACTCATTAAATTCTCCATCTTATTGTCGTTATCGATTAATGGAAATGACAGTTCATCAGAATGAATATGACATTCGCGATACGGAGTAAGAGGAGCAGAGCCCACCCATAAAAAATATGTTTTACTGCAACTTCTCCATTGGTCTCAGCCTGTTAAATAATAAATATTAAAGTTGGTGATTGGTTGTCAGCTGTTTGATAATGTATCAGGATTTAATATATCTAAGGAATCATATCCATTTATTTATAAATAACGCATATGTAATTGTTGTAGAATTCAATGGTCGCAGGGAGAGATTATTTATTATTCTTAATGTACATGACGCTCCCAAACATTAAAATTCTCTTTATAGTGTAAATACTGTGGTGGAAATGTTTTCGCAAACTACGGGAGTTTTAAAATCGTAAATATATAAATTAAGGAAAGAAGGAAAAAGTGGGGCTCCGCAACCACCCATACCATCGCCAGAAAAAAAACTGTGCCAAGAGATAAAGACTACAAACTTGAAATACGAAGAACAGTGCATTTGTTTTATTTCAAGAAAGAAATAATAAACCTTAACAAAATTCTAGGAGCCTTGAAAGAAGATCAAAATATGTCTTCAACGATAAGCAGAAAAAAAATATCAAAAACCTTAAAAGAAATGAATTTTATCTGGGAAAAACAAAATAGAAAATCGCTCTTGATTAAAAAGCATGAAATTTTATGCTGGTGAAGACAGATAAAATAGTTTTAAAGTGAGAATAGAAATATAAATTATTTGGACAAAACTTGGCTCAATGGAGGATATACTGTTGGAGTGATGCGGCAAGACAAAAATATTTTTCGTCAAGAATTCTTGGAAGATTGGTCCACCGGATTAAAGCCGCTATCTGGTAAAGTTAAACGACTGATTATTACTCACATTGGAGGTGATGATGGTTTTGTTGAGGGTGGTTTGTTTCTGTCAAATCATACTGGCGATTACCATGAAGATATAAACGGCGATGTGTTCGAAGAATATTTTAAACAAATGTTAGACCTCATTCTACCTAATTAGGTAATAGTTGTGAAAAATGCAAGTTATCATTTCAGAAAAGTTAACAAAATAACGACATTATTTAGTGGCTTGGACAGGAAAGCGTAATATTTGACAAAATTATGATAAAAAAGAAACTGTTTTCCATAGCGTCTTTAAATAAAGCTCTCTTTACGAAGTATGTAGTTAACAAAATTGCACAAAAACGAAATATTACTTTTCTTCGTCTACTCACGTATCACTGCGAATTAAATCCCATTGAGTTTGTTTGGGTCCAAGTAAAAAGTTTTGTAGCAAGGAGAAACACGACGTTTAAAAGATATTAAAATTTTCTTTAAAGTATTTTTAAAACATATTGATTTCATAAAATGGCGTTAGTATGTTGATCATGGTATAACAGAAAAAAAATGTAAAAAACTAAGATTAGAAATATTTCTGATTGTTTTGCTAATTTTGTGTAAGATAATACCAAACATAATAATTTTTTTCTAAAATCGCTCTTGAATCTTTTTGTGGATCTTTTCAATTTAAATTTTCATTCGTTCTACCGTTCTTATCAACATTATAAATGAAACTTTTGATAGACATTTAATTAAAAAAAAAACTAACCAGCAAAAAGTAACAAAGTATTTAATCGACTTTCACATTTTTTTCTCACAACTAAAAAATAACTAAGAAAAATTCTTAAACTTTGATGATCAATTTTCTTAGTGCAAATAAAATAAAAAAAACAATATTATTGTTGGTTTAAATCATATTATAAAACGTTTCTACGTAAATATTTATACTGCTTAAAAGTTTTTGGGACTTATTTCGTACATGTTAGTTAGTTTACATACAGTGCGCCATAAAGTAACGCAAACTATCATTATAAGCTAAATAAACAGCAATATGAAAAAAACAGGTCATTTTAATTTTCCATTTTTTATCTTAATAATCTATTATACTAACCTATGAGTAATTACATCAGCACCATTCCGGAAAATACCAAAAAGAGTAAGGAGTCTTTCTGGAGACAATTTATGTCTTTTTGTAAGCAGAAGAATTATGAATATTGTGCGACTACCTCAACTTCCGTGATAGTCGAAATACTCAAAGATTGGGCATGTAATATGCGAAAATGGTGGGGAATATAAAGAGTATACAATTAATTTAATGTGAAATACAACAGCGAAATTTCTCTAGAAATTATACTTTGCTAAACATAATCGAAAGGTAAATCCATTAAAAGATATCAAATTCCAAAGTACTAGGGATTCAAAAAAGCGAAATCTATAAGGTTATCCTTAAAGAAGGAAGAAAAGTTCAGGATCACTAACTTTAGATGAATTGAATGCTATTATAGATAAATATAATGAGAATACCCCAGACGGCCTTCAGAAGAAATTTTTTCAAATAGTATCTGTAGAGTTGGCCTGGCGAGTAGGAGAATGTATCTATTGCAAAATCGATTATTTTAAGAGAGAAATAAAAAAAGATTAAACATATTCTGGTAGGATCGATTATAATCCTGTATTCACAAAAACTTGCCAAGGAGGAAACCGAAAGTGCGCAGATAGTAGTCAAAATATAAAACGTTGTCCTTTACGCACACATAACTATTGACATACATAACAGGGATCTGAATGGTACAAAAATTGTCCTATCGGAAAAAATGAATACTCGAAATGAATAAAAACAGGTGCAAAAAATATTGGTTTGGACGTATAGCAAAGAGAAATCACGAATCATTCAAGTCGCTCTACAGCCGTTTTACAACTAGCAAAGGCTGGCGTGCAGAAACAGGAACTGATGAAAATAATGCATCATCTATCAAACCTAACCCCCAGCTCGATGGGGAGCACCACAACAAAATTATAAATAGGATGGATAGTTAGAAGAAACACAGGTTTTAACTTAGCAACACAGGCTATAAAAAAATAGAAAATGCGACACCAACAGGAGATATCTTTGGTGCTGGTGCAAACATCACTTACAATAATTGCGTTTTCAATTTCAAATAATGAATTATTATATGTTTGAGTTTTAGTTGTTAATAAGAAAATTCGTAGTTGTAAAAAGTAGTTGGAATTAAAAATGTTAATAAACGTTTATGAATAATTGGCTTGCTTTCATTTTAGCGAAAGAGACGAATATGTACCGGAATATTAGCAAATGATTTTGCGGTGTTCATAAAATAATCTTACTTAATATCACTCCAATATAACAAATAGCCTAACTATTATTTTTGTCATAATTTTTTTCTCGGGAATTATTCAGATTACTTATGTTCATGTGGTCTTATTAAATTGTCTCGAAATACAAGGTACTCTCGATAAAATTATGACAAAAATAGTAGTCGGCTATTTGTCATTTTTCTTAGTCTAAAATCGACAACGACGTGTAGTGATTACAAGTTAATGTCAGGTGTTATTACTCAGAACTCATCTTACAGTCACTCGCCTTCTCCCACGGTCAGTAGCAATTCTAATGGCTTCCACTAGTGGACACTCGGTTACTTTTGATACAATGTCTGTCCATCTAAATGGGAAGCGTCCGCGTTTCCTTTTGCTAAGGGGTTTGCCCAGTACAATCAGTCTCTCAATATTGTCGTGACGAGTTATATGTCCGAAGAATTTCAGTATTCGCGTAATATCAAGCTACTGAGACGGTTTAATGGTCCAATCTCGTTCAGCACTGACACATTGGCCCGATGTGCCGTCCACAGTATTCTTATCATTCTTCGACATACCCACGTTTCAAAAGCGTCGGCTGCCTTTATAACCCATGTTTTGGAAGCGTACCAAAAAATGGAGAACACTAGGGCATGGACCAGTGATTTTTTGGTATTGATGGATATATTTTGATATTTCCAAATTTTATGTAATTGGCTCATTGCTGTTCGGCCAAATTCAATACGACGGTGGATCTCCATCTCGCAGCTGCTGGCGGAGTGGATAAGGGCATCCAGATAAACAAACTGATCTACCTCTTCACAGTTGGCAATGTGATGTGGACTGTTTGCTGTCTTATCCGATCTATCAACTATCAATACTTTAAATTTGGCATAGTTAATTTTTAGACCATACTTTTTTTATTTTCTTTTGAGTCGTTGTATCAAATCTGTAAGTTCTTCTGCTGGGTTAGCAATCAAAAGAGTGTCATTAGCATATCTAAGATTTGAAATTTTCTCCCATTTATGGCAAAGCCTTCTTCTCACTCATCAAGTATCTCTCTCATTAAGAAAAGGGCCATTCGGTTGATAAACAGCTCAACTCTCACAGATACCCTTCACCTTCTAGAACATAGAAGAAGAGTTGCAGACGAGTCATTACTCTACAGATATTTTTATGGCAGATACTCCAGAAGAATAAAAACTCTTGTACCACCATTGGCCACATTCGGCCAAAGAACTCGGCACGCTGATCAGTCTCACCCATTTACTCTCAAGATTGACACTACAAGGACCAATATCCATCAAGAATCCTTCTTTTACAGGGCTGCTACGGAATGAAACAAGCTTCCAAAATAAGTTTTTCCAGAGAACTATGACCTGCAACTTTTTAAAAAGCGGGTCCACAATCATTTCCTTTCTATAATCCCTTCCCCTTCTAATAGTCGCCGTGCTGGTCGTCCACGGCCCACACGATAGGTCTACTCTATTTTTGACTATTTTTATTAAAAAAAAACATTCCGTATGTATAATAAATAAAAGAGGTGATAAAATACACCATTGTCTTACTCCATTTTTGATATCTGCTGTTCTGGAAATACGATTGTCAATTTTGACGACCGCTCTACTTTGTTCATATAACTTTTTTATGAGATTTACCAGATGAGTAGGTACTCCCGCAACGCACAAAATCTACAACTTTGAGTATTTACATTGTCGAACGCTTTTTCGTAGTCGACAAAACAAAAATACATGGGTTCATAGTATTCCCTGGCCTTCTCTATAAGTATTCGGACGTTTAGTATTTGTTCTCGTGTACCTCGCCCTTTGACAAATTCTGACTGTTCAGGTGCTATTTGGTAATCGAGAAAGTGGACCAACCGACATCGAAGAACATATTTTGCTCGCATGTGAGATCAGGGAAACCAGACGATAATTGTTACAGTCCATCGTTGATCCCTTCTTATGAATAGGCATTATAGTGGATACAGACCATTCTCCTGGCCACACTCATTTGTTCCAAATTTGCTGGCATAACAGATGTAGGAATTAAATGTTCCTCTCCTCAAGGGCCTTCCAGACATCCACAGGGATCGAATCTATTCCGGTAGACTTTTTTTTCTTAAGTGCTCTATTTGTCATAGTCTTGGGATATTACCTTTGATTATTTTTTTCGTACGATTCTCAACCAATCGGAACATCAAAATGAGCTAAGCTGCCTCATATCATTTCGAATATACTCGGATATACATCAAGTAGCTCCATCAGTCAATAATTCAGAAACATTTGAATTTTCATAGTAACCAGTTCATAATTGTTACATACAAACAATGCGGATCCAAAAATTTTGACGTTTATTTTATAATTGTCAGAAAATGAGTCGATTATTAAAAGTAAAGACGAGTTTGTTTAAAACAATGAGCCTCATAATACATTGAAAACAAAAAAGTACATATGAAAATGGTTTCTTACGTTTTGTAGTGAGAAAAACTACGTACTGAATGAATCAGTTTCTACTGAAATAACATCAATTATTTTAAAAAATTGGGCTTTCAATATGCAAAAATTTATTGGATAAAATTATAAAGAACATATTGTAAAAACTATATGGAACGTTACGGCAGAGCAAATACAAGAAAATTACATGAAGGAATTCAACAGAGTAATTTACCCATTTTTCAGTCCAATATTTTTAGAGGCAAGAAACACGAGAAACTTAAAAAGAAGGGAGCTCCAATCCTTACCGGATAAGAGGTAGGTCAGTGCATCAGCATTCACAGACAATGAGTATGAAGTAATGATTAAAGCTTGGGATGAAAATCTACCAAATGGTTGCAGATAAAAATTTTCATCATTGCTTCTGTAAAACTTGCTTGGAGAGGAAATGGTCCTGCTTGATCCACTATTTTTAAAAGGAAACTGGAAATGATGATTCTTTAACTGGTAAGATACAGTATAATTCCATTTTTACACAGACAACGCAGGGTGGAGCAAAATCATGTGCTAATAATAAGTGGTTGTATACAACCATACTGAAATAAGTCGGTGCCCAGTGAGACTTCTAAATCAGTTGATGTTAAAAAGAAACGAAAACAAGAATATTAAAACAGACAGGTTATTTCTGACATTAAATCCATACTGAAAGAAGCAAAAAATCACTAGCTAGTACAAAAATATGCCAATTGGAGTAAATGAAATATCCAAATAGACCAAAAAGTCTGCAGAATTGGCCGGTTTAGACAACACAAACAAAAAAATTTCAAATCATTCTCACCGAGCAACTGTCGTTTCACAATTGGCAAAAGCAGGTGTATTGGAACAAGAGCTGAATAAAATTACAAGGCATGATAATAGTAATTCTATAAAACCGTATCTACAATTACTCTTGGATCTAGTAGCAACGTCGAAATCTCCAGCATATCAGCAAACAATAGCCACGTTGAAGTTTCTAGTTCAGAATATAACACGAATAAAAAAAAGCTGTTTATAATAATTGTAATTTTTATGGCCCCAATATGTATTTCAATTAATAAATTGTGTATATTGTTCAAATCTACTCAAAAAATAATTGTATAAAATACAATTCGTACTTTAAAACATTTAAGGTTATACACTCAAACTTTCTGCACAATTACAAATCGTGTCAGTTTAACAGAATAAACCTCTCGTTTTGCAGTTGGTTTATTTTATTTGTCAAACTGACACCCTTTGAAATTATGCAAAAATTATTGATGTATAACCCGAATATTTTAAAGCACTTATGGTATTACTACTGAATATATTAGAGCCGCAGTTGTTCAACTGTAATTTTTTTTTATTTGAAACTGCTTCAACCACTAGGGCTATTAGCATTGATCGATATAAATATAAAAGCTAATATTAAAAATATAAATAAAAATATTTTAAATCTGTTTTATGAGACCCGTTGAACGTAAGAAGTTTATTATTGAGTCACTATCACTATTCTCACATAAGCACTGTTTGATAGAATTCGGTATATTGTGTTGTTGTCTTTCAAGTGTATGAAGAGGGCACTCCACTAACAGATGTTGGATGTTTATTTTCGTACTGCAAGCATAGCATACTGGGGGAAGCTCATGTTTGAAAAAATAATCATGCATAATTATTGTGTGTCCTAAACGTAATCTGGACATTATTACCTGGTCCCTCCGTTCGACAGGAAGTCTCCATGGTAATGCTTTTTGTTTTATAGATTGTGGTTTAGAATTCGATGTGTTCCATTCTGAATGCCACTTGTTTGTAATTTTGTTTTTAAAATGCTGTTTTAGGTCGAGGTGTACGCTTGATGTAACTGTTAGTTTATTTGTGTCAGCCATGTCATTTCCCCGTATTTCACAGTGAGAAGATATTTACAAAAACTGAAGTGTCCGTAAGTTTTGTTGGCAAATGTTGAGTTCCGTTTTGATAGATAGAAGTGTAGGGTGTTGGGGATATAATTGCCGGAGGGCAATTAGCGAGCTTAAGGAGTCTGAGATTATAAATCCAATCTTAATCTTATTTTGGTTTGTAAATATGATTGCCTGGAGGATAGCGAAGAGCTCAGCCGAGAAGACAGAGGTTTGTAAGAAAGTTGGTTGGAATACATTTGTTTACCTGAGACAAATGCGGCTCCAACTTCTTTATCAGATTTTAATGCATCTGCGAATATTTAAGTAAATTCTTTGCAGATATTTAGTTTCACTAGGACTTTTGTTTTGAGTATATTAATTAGGGTTTCTGATTTTTTGTTTCCAAGTCAAATATCGGTATCGCAGATTTGGAGGGACATTTACGGAAAAGGGAGGTTTTTGTTGGAAATTTTTATGCATGGTAGGTATGTTTGTATTTAGGTTTTCCAAATAACATTTTAGTCGATGGTAGAATGGTGGATTCAATAGTTTCTTTGTGTTAAATGTTAAAGAAAATCTATCAGCAATGGTGTTTTTATAGACAGGTATTAGTGGATCGGCTGCTATTCTTCAGGCGTATGATAGTCTTAGGTATTCTCTTCTGAGTCGTAATGGTTATTCCCCAGATTCACAGAGCATACCCTCAACTGGGCTTGTATGGTGAGCTCCTAATGCAATCCTAATTGCCGTATTTTGAATTAAATTCTTAGTTTTTAAAACGTTATTTTTAGCCGAGCTGTATGCAACTGCTCCATAATCTAGTTTTGAACGGATTAACGCTTTATATAGTGCTATTAGGGTTTGAAAATCAGCCCCAAGTCCTTGTAAGCTCCAATTCCCATCAAATTTAGTCCGTTTTGTGTTGTTTGGCGAAGGTTGTAAATATGTTCTTTCCAAGTTAATTGCTTGTCTAGCTTCATTCCTAGAAAGAAAATTGAGTCTACGTTTTCGATTAAGGAACCATTTAAGTGGAGGGTGGGTGGCATGGTACTTTTTTTGGGGTTTTGCTAAAGAGTATTGCGTTGGTTTTATTTATTGAAAATTGCAGTCTCGTAACTTTGGACCAACTCTTTCGATTGTGGATTGAGTTTTGTACATTTTTATGAATTGACAT
The DNA here is from genome assembly GCA_950111635.1 of Agelastica alni. Classification (NCBI taxonomy): domain Eukaryota; kingdom Metazoa; phylum Arthropoda; class Insecta; order Coleoptera; family Chrysomelidae; genus Agelastica; species Agelastica alni. Next base: position 63,149,588 of record OX467711.1, on the reverse strand, counting down.
CCACTGTAATTTGATTGAGCAAAAACACAAATCATATCGCGTTTGTAGGAAAAATCAATATGCCTAGACATTATTTGATTTAAAACTATTACCCTTGATAATGACTAAATTGTTAAAAAATGGTATACTGATGTTACACTTACTCTTAGATATTAATATTAAGTAATATTACCGGCAAGTTTTATTTCTACAAAAACTGTCTGAGGGTGACAAAAGCCTACTTGAGAAAACAAACATTAAACAAATGAAAAATGCATTAACTATGATACAAGCCTACTTGGTTAACAAAAAAACCAAAAATTAAATCACGGCTTAATTCGCAAATGTAATTAAAAATAATAGACATTAGTTATAATATTTCTTTTGCGGCACCAAAACGCCCCCATTTAACGAATGATTAATAGCCGTGGGCGTGATTAAAGGCATCTAGAAGATTCACAAATTTCGGGACGATATCCAAAAAGGAATTGTTTTTCTAGAATAATTAATTTGCTTGCATAAAAAAGAGATCGCCGACAGAAGAGTTTAGTTTAAAGTAAATTAAGAAACTTAAGTATCTTTTTCTTAGGACGCCGTCTTCCTCCAAAGGTTGGCGATCTAACTGGCAATAATGGTGTGCGAGACTGCACCTCTAAATATTTCTATTGATGTTTTTCCGAATCATTGACGTAAGTCTCTAAGTCATAAGTTTTCTATATAGTTGTTTTCTGATAGTACGTGACTAGCAGATGATAGCTTGTCGGCGTCTAAGCGGTACTAAGGGGGTTAAAATCAAGGAATTGATTAAAGAGAAATTCTTTTGTTGAAATCACAAATTTTAAACAATTCTTGTAGATTTAAGACGATTTGCTATTTTATTACGTTACCATCTTTATTTAATTTGCTTATTGTGTATATTTTGTGCTGGTAGCGGATTTTTAACAGATTAACAGATTAACTAACAAAATAAGATTTTTAATTAGGTCCACCTAGTGTTATTTTTATATCACTTTAATAATAATACATTTTTAAGTGTTAAAAACAAACTATCGTTAAAACATACGCTGACCTCATTCTTCTCGAGCTCATTAATCACTTTTGATTTTTTTGCAGGTTTCATGGTGGAGAAACGGAGATCTCGTTACAGACGAAACTGAGTATTTTCCCGATCGTCGGAAATCCCAGAGTGTTCTTAAAATTGACAAGCTTGTTCGTTCACACCTTCTTGCCATATACAGGTAATTTATCTTGTTTTTGTTTTCAACATTTTTTGTTATTAAGCCCCTTGTTTTATTCAACATATCAGTCAATATTTTTAAGATAAAACATTAAGGTTTGCAAAAAATATTCTAATAAATCTATTTAAGTACACCTAAAACCTACAAATTTGTAACTGATAAATTTAAGCAAGTTAATTTTTATAAAAATTATTTAAACAACTGGATATTTTTAACACGCTTATATTAGTGTCACCTAAATCTTGTTTGTTTGCTTGTATGTATGTATGTTTGTAACTGATTCTTTGGTCTCGATTTTGCACTACTTCAAGCAATCAGATTTAATTTAAACTTCGCACACTTGTCAAAAACCGACGACAATGCAATAATTCTATTAAAATATCCGATTATCCTGATTTATTTTGCCAGGGTTCATAAATTTCTTCAGGCATCCTTTGCATGAGAGTAAAAAAGATGAAACTTCGCATGCGCGCAGAACAAATATAAACACAGTTCATCGCATCGGTGGTTCAGTGGTAGAATGCTCGCTTGCCACGTGGGCAGCCCGGGTTCGATTCCCGGCCGATGCATTCTTTTTGTGCTTTTACCATTTAATAGTTGTGACAAAAAAAAGAGAGAGTAATAAAAATGAATTTGATAGAAATTATCTGACAAAACAATATTAAACTCTTCTGGAAGTCCATAAGAACAGCAAGAGGGAAAAATACTACCTCGCAACTGAAAAAAATCAAAAACCAAGATGCAAGTATGCCTTTTTAACCTTCGTTGGAGGAGTGGTATAGTACCATTTTAATTTTATCAAAAATTAAAGTACATACGTTAATAACGCGTGTATGCTTACCTCTTATATTAATAACAGCCAAACATTGACTCTGCATAATTTTAATAAGGTCGTTGGAGTAGCATTTGTCTCCAAAGTGAGATTTACTGCAGTCTAAGTTCTTGAAGTGTCTTTGGGGATGGTTTATGGAAATTTAAGGCTTTTTGTAGCCAAGCTACCCAAGCTACGTGTATTTTTGTGGCTAGCAAGTCAGGAACCATCCCGAGAATTTGGTGGTTTTTTGTTTCACTCAGTATCCCAGAGTGATCTCCAAGTTGTTCTTCATTAATTTGCCTTTCCAAAGACAGAAATCTGTAGGAGACTATCCTGGCCTCCCTTAATAAGAGAATATCTAGGAAAGAAAGATGTAGGAGGTGTTCCATCGCTGCCGTTGGTGTGCTGGACATAGCTCCAGTTATGGCCAGGCATGCCAGCCGCTGAAGGCCAGCAAGCTTTGCTCTAGCTGTCTGTTGTAACCCTTTGGTCCACCAGACTACTGAACCATACGTGACCATAGATATTATCATTGTTTGATAAATCCAGTAAATCTGTTTAGGGTTTATTTCACAAGATTTGCCACATACTCTTATGAAATTTCAGAGAGAAAACCTGGCTTTGTTTATTGTTTTTTCCAGGTGGGCGTTCCAGGTGAGTCTTTTATCCAGAACTACACCTAGATATTTTACTTTCGCCGCAAATGGAATGCTTTCTCGGTATAGGACAGGCTGCCGAAGCTTATCTAGGTTTTTTCTTTTTCTAAAAGGAATAATTACAGTTTTTCGGGGGTTGACAGACATTTGTTTCCTTTCGCACCATCTGTATACTGTGTGGAGGCCTATTGGAGGACGTTTGAGATCGTCGCTTTAAATTTCCCTTTAACTCTTATCACCAGATCATCCGCATAGCACTGAAAATCTACTCCCTGCATGAAAAGCTCGCTCAGCAGAGAGTCGACTAGGAGTGACCACACTAGGGGAGAAAGTACCCCACCGTCGCCGCCCTGGACCCAACCGACTCTTCATGCAGACGACCCGCCTTTATCATACCAATAACTTTATTAGCTTTATCCACGCTAGGCATTATTTAAAACAAAATTCCAAATTTTAAATCAAGCGGACTGAACTAAGCGAAAACAATAACAGATGTAAAATTTTTGAAAATACAAAAAAACTTACTAACTTAAACGTTTCGTGGGCGCGAGCAAAATCATTTTGACATGTAATTTTTTTTGTGGGAATACACATTTAGCTATGTATTTTTATTAAACTACCCGTCAAATTTTGTAAAAAATAATTCCTTTTATTTTTATTTATTGCGGGAAGTCTCCTTCCCGCCGCCCGCATGAATTTAAATATTTTTTGTAAATGTATTAAAAAAAAATCTTTATATTTATGAGTATATTTATAAAACATCTTAATTTTTACGCAAACGATGAAATTATTGCTAATAAAATTATTTAACACTTAATTTTCATGGAAAATCTTTTACTATTTTCCGTGAAATTTGTTAAAACACGGCTGGATACACAAGGGTACTTGACATAACGAACACATATATCTTGTTCTTTGCTCATTCGCTTTCGTGCTGCAGAGCCTGGTCCTTTTGTATTTTGCTTATTAATTTGAAAAGTGTTTGACAACGTCAGATAATTGAAGTTCATCTAAAACAGTACGGTTATTTGATAGGAACAGCTCTGGACTATTACGGCGTTTATCTAGAAGTGAAACCGCCTATGAGTTGTCTCGCCAAATTGATCCTGAATGACAACTGATTTACTGTCCTTCTTTTATTTGTATTCATAAGAATATTAGAATTGACAAGAGCCATGTCTTTTAGATAATATAGAATACGGTGCCACCATTTCGTGGATCTCCGACCAATGGAATATCTCTCATGTAGTTGGTCAAATTTGTCGACGCCACCCATTATTCGATTGTATTCGGCTATCACCTTAGGACATTAAACAGCCTACCTAGCGCCAGTCTTGTTCCTTCGCAATAAAGTTTTTGTATCTTTTAAAGAGAATTGGTAAAAACATGAACGTTTTTACTATTCATCCATTTGACTGCAGACAAATTCCCTTTTGTTGGAAACATGTATTTGCCGCATTGAAGTTTGGTTTTGTTTTCACATATATCTGGTAAATTCTTTCGGTTTGTTCAAACTGTACCAAAGGCAAATATCCCATCCTGTAGCAATTATTAAAAAACTATACAATTTTTATTCTTCAGCAAAGCAGTGAGATTTAATACAACTCTTTTTCCTAAACCGTAATTACCCTTTTCTGTGTCGAGAGATTTTCCTGTGTATATATCAAACTTCCATTTATACTCTGTAACAGAGTCAGCTAAGAACCAAATTTTGTAGCCCCTTTTGACAGGTTTCATAGGCATATATTGTTTTAGGTACGAGCGTCCTTTGAAGGCAATCAATGACTTATTTACAGCTAAAAAGGAAGAATGATCGTATTGCTTGGTTAATGAATATTAAACACATTAATAAGTGGCATCATTTTGTGTAGCATGTCATATCCTGCCTCGCCCTTCGATACAGCCTTGGTATTATCATTTACATGAATATTCTTAATTAGTTTTTTATACCTTTTAGATGGCATGACTTTCACCACGGAAGGAACTGCCAGAAATGGATCACTCGACCAAAAATTTGCTAAATGCAGTGATTGGTGTATTCTTATTATCACCAGTTCTTCCAGTTTTCAGATGGGCCTGGTGTTTTATTGCACTTCCCAAAAAAATTTTGTGTTTCGTATAATTTGGTTTGCTCGACAATAAGCTCAAAAATATCGTCATTGAATACTTTAATAAAAAAATCAATTTCCTTGGCATGTTGAGGTACTTGAATTACATTTTCTGGATTTTTGCAAAAGTTTTTATTTAGATATTTCAAATCCTCGCCGTTCTACGTGCAGGTTAAGGGCTCTTTATCATTATCAACATTATCTTCGCTAACATGGGTTTCGTCCCGCATCGATATCGATTCTGGAGAGGCTGATTCGAAGAAGTCATTTGTTAGATCGGAAGAAATGGGTGAAGTAATGTTGCTAGTTGATGCTGAATTTAAACTAGTGCTAAGACGCTGTGGAATCTAGAATATTTATTCATCGTTTGCTCTATCATCTGGTTCTTCATCCGAGTTCTCTTTATCCTGACTGTAGAAGTATTCCAAAGCTTTTTTGCGATATTAAGGGTTATAAAAGTGCCACATGACTGCAAAAAAATGTTATTATAATAAGTTTCTTTATGGGCAGTAGAAAGGATATTTCCCACCTACAAAATTAATTTTTTTGACATTATATAAAACAAATTAACGATAATATACAAAAATACTTATTATAAACATATAACTCCACTTACTTTGCCACAAAAAAGTCTTATAGCCTTCCTGATTGCAAGGATAATTACAGATTAGTCGCAGATGCACTTAATTTGCCTTTCAAAATGATGATAAAACGTGATCACCTGTAGGGAATACGGGATACACTGAGCTATGTTATACGTAGGCTATTATTTTTTGTTCATAAGAATTTTGATGTGTTATAGTCAAATGGCGACATCAATAACGTTAAAAAATATTTACTTTTTTTGCTCATAGACAGATTTTTACAAAATAGCTTCCCACCGCCTACTAAAGGGTTAAAACCTTATCAACTTTAAAACAAAAAACTAGTCAGATAAGCAAATAAACATTAAATATAATACAAACAAAACGTTAGTAAATAAAAGTTAATAATTTTTAACAACAATCCAATGTTTGTATATTTTTCTAACTTTTGTGAAGCAGTTTATTTGAATGCCTCAAATTCTTATACAGTGCGCTGGAATAAGTGTTACCCCACCTTTTAACATATCTATTTTTATATATTAAAAAAAAAGCTTTTGATCCCTCTTCATAAGACAATTAACCCTTTAATTTTTTATATTTTAATTATTTATATATATATATATATATATATATATATATATATATATATATATATATAGGCGTGGCAATATATATATATATATATATATATATATATATATATATATATATATATATATATATATATATATATATATTGCCACGCCTTTTCTTTGGTTCTCTAAAGAGTACTCTGCTAGTGGTCTCTCTACTGGCAAATTATGCCCGAGCTCAGCCGTAGAGGGTAGAAGAAAAAAATCTAAAAGTGAGCCGCGCCACCGACTTAAAACGGTACAAGCCGGAAACCCCTAGGTCTTGTAGGCACCAGCAGAGCCACGCGAAAAACAACAAACAATTATGGTGAACTAGATAAATAAAACTATATTTACAATTACTGCAATATATTAATTAAGTAAAAATGATGTTCTGATTTTTTACAATAAATTCTGTATTTTCGTAAAGTGGTTTAAACGAATTTAATACACTTTCTTAAAATAATATTTAAATTAATTATAACAATCTTCCAGACAGTAATAAAAACCTAATGAGGTACAAAAGAGAATTAAAATAACAAAAAAAAAAACAACAAGAAAATGTTCACAATATTTAAAATTTCGAAAATAATTGGTTTTATATAAAATTCCTGATAGCAAAAGATTAACACAACAAAAAAAAGGAAAAACCAAATAAATGGACTTGCTACAAAAATAATATTTTAAAACCCTTACAATATCCACATAAATTATATTCAGTGATATATAAATTCAGATTCAGCTTGGAGCCGGTACAAATTTAACGAAAAATAATTTGGTTACTTTAAAACTATTGAAAACTTTATTGGGACGTCACTGGGAGCAGGTACAAATTAAATGAGAATAACTTGTTACTTTTAAATTATTGAAAACACTTATATCAAACACATAACTGATAAGTTGATAAAATTAAATTCCATACCATGTAACCAATTGAAAACCTCACTGAGACGTCACGGTAACATCGATGATCCAAGAACCGAAAAACCAAATAGTATTATCAATAATTTCTGCTAAAATTACCAGGCAAGTCTTTATAACGCTGAAATTTATCGTCGATGTGGATGGAACGGCACGTGGTACTTTACGATGGCTTCACTTCATCAAATCCCACAAGTGGTGATCTTAACTCAACACCAATATCCAAAAATATTCTCCACATGGGCACGACAGAATGGTCAAGTTAAGAATTAAATGGTTTATCTTCCTAATCCAATAAAGATGGCCCCAAATTCAGCCAGATATGGAAGAAGAAACCGTAGAAGTTCCGCTCCCGTGTTAATATTCAACCGTTCCAAAAACTCTCAACCGACTTCCACCACTGCCACCAAACGAAAGCTGATCCTTCCTCGCTCCCAGACCGGACATCAAGAAAATGACCCGGGACACGCGTCAGCCAACCTTTCCATGTATAAGTCCCTAGTTCATAAACGCGCTCGTTCGCATCAGTTGCCAGCCCATGCAAACCAACAATAATATATCGAACAACACACTACAATCGAGGCCAATAATCAAGGCGAAGTCCAATAAGAGAGACAAAAATGTCACAGCTATCAATAATCGAATTCTATCACTACTACATAGGCAACACTACATACAACGAACCCAAATGCAGACTATTGAAACGGCAGATAGGAGAAGAAAATAATAGGCACGTGACTATATATATATATATATATATATATATATATATATATATATATATATATATATATATATATATATATATATATATATGAATACTAGGTTTTCTGGATTTCTGGATAAACCGCGTTCAGAAAATTTGTTTTCTCGACGTTTCGGCTCCCGCTTTGGAGTCATTATCAAGAGCTAGGTTATGGTTAGGAAGGGTAAGGTTCAGTACGGTTTTGTGGTCTCAATCTGCCTACTAATTATCGCAAAGAGGAACATAAAATGTTTTTTTTTGAAAGAAATTTGATATAATAAGTCAGTGTCACTTTTTGACTTAGGTACTGATTGTCAAAACTATTTATACAGATGAGAAATGTAAATATTAGTGTATTATGGTTATCTGAAATTTATTTGTTTTTTTTTATATAGAATATTTGTATAAATATATATATATATATACAGGGTGGGGCATCCCATACGACACGGTCCCTGTAAACCAAACCAATAATTTTTTCGGGAATTTTCCCATTTCATTATATGTATATGAATTAAGGCTGCAAAAGGAAATTATTTTGGAGCTTACAGGGTGGCTAAAAAAGTATAACATATCAAAGTTGTGTTTTTTTAAATAAAACACCCTGTATTTCGTTACATTTTTAAATAGTTCAGGAAAAAATAATACTATTTTATAAAAGGTACTATGTATCTAACCATAACCGTTCTGGAGTTATTGATTTTTTTATGAAAATGCTAGGTACAATTGGAAACTAAATAACATTGAAATGTATAGAAATCATCTCCTCTAATTCTGATCAAGCATAAACGAGGTTTTGGGCTATTGATTTCGATAAAACCCGTATCTCAATATTATACAGAATGTTTAAAAATCATTGTCACTTTTTTATAATTTCGGACAAAGTTTACTTTGTTATTTCAAATGAAACACCCAGTATTTTTTTGGTCGGAACAATATAAAATTCAATTATCTTTCATTTTATATTGGGATTCTCTATACCTTACCTAAATAGTTTTTCTGATATTAGCTTTTTTAAATAGTAGTTCTTATTTTAATGCATTCTTTGAATTAAGACATTGACAGTTGTTATACTTCACTTCATCAAAAATATTTACTTTTCATGTTCTGACAGTAGTTCATTAAACAGACTATACAACTTTTTTTATTATTTAACTAATACAACAAGAAAATATGAAACACAAATGTATTTAATTTAAAGTAGATGCTTAAAATGACAACCATGCTATAGAATACAAAGAGCCACTCTCTCTATGAAAGACTGCTTAGCACTTAATAATATTTGAGGCTTCACTCTTTGAAAAGCAGTACTTATTGAGGGTTTTCTATGATTAATACCATAATACGAAATTCATTTTCCTCGTTTTCAGTGATAGGTTTTTGTCGATTTACCTTTTCATAAGATACACTTTAAGTCCTACGAAATTTATGTAGCAATCGTTTGAGAACCAACTTGTTTGGATGATTTCGGTCTAGATGTTTTTGGGCATACACACTCGACGCCAAAAGACAATTCTCTAAATACTCACCAATCGCTAAAATCATATCTATCCGCTCTTGAATGGGATAAGTTTTCATTTGGACGGTAATAATTCAGTGAATGTTTTGAATAACGTAAAATACGATAACTGGTTATAAGAATTCTTTTAACAAGTTAAATAAATGTCTTTTTAAAGCTATCTTAAGTCAAATAATGCATTAAAATAGAAACTACTATTTGATAAAGGCAATATCTGAAAAACTATTTAGATAAGGTATAGGGAACCCCAATATGAATTAAAAGATAATAAAATTTTATATTGCTCAGACCAAAAAATTTTGTGTTTCATTTAAAAAAACACAACTTTGATATGTCACACATTTTTAAGCTACCCTGTAGACTCCAAAATAATTTCTTTTTGCAGTTTTAATCAATATACATCTAATAAAATGAAAAAATTCCCGAAAAAATGTATGGTTTGGTTTACAGCGACCGTGTCGTATGGGTTGCCCCACCCAAAACTGTTAAAAACGGCTGATTTAGTGTCGAATTCATAGTCTTCGGGAAGTTTGATAGTGATATTCCCAGTTATGTAAGCATCCATACAAAAGGGGTGGGAGAGGGATTTAATATAAAAACTGTTAAACACGCCGATATTAGTGTCGAGTTCATAGTTTTTGGATGGCTGAATTTAATAGTACCATGCCTAATTTTGTTAGCACCCCTACGAAAAGGGTGGGTAGGGGATGAAATATAAAATATTCAAAAACGGGTGATATTTGTATCGAATTCATAGGTTTTGGGGTATCTGAATTTAATAATAACATTCCTTATTTTGTGAGCACCACTACGAAAGGGGTGGGTAGGAGATGAAATATAAAAAATATTCAAAACGCCGATATTAGTGTCAAAGTCGTAGTTTTCAAGGTCGCTGAGTTTGATTGTGATATCTCCAATGTTGTAAGCACCCATACAAAAGGGGTTAAAAAGGAGATGGAATATAAAATCTTTTAAATACGACGATGTAAGTGTCGAATTTATAGTAAAGAATGGTTCTCCTTCCTTTAGTAATTATAACATCACTACCACTACTAGAAAAACTTTCTTCACTGATATTACCACTATCCAATCTATCATTTTCAGGCAAGTCAATATAAATTCATCGTCACTACGTTGCAACTCACTTTCAATTTTATCTAGTAAAAATCAGCAGATATAAAATAAACAGCTTACGATAGCAAAGCTAAAATAAATATCATGTAATCTTTTATTTTTACATAAACATATACTTAACAAGGGTTTAAGAAAGCAATTTAGAAATATTAGAAATGGGCTTAGGGGATGACAGACCGGCCAACCCGCTGTAATGATAAGACATGGTGTGCCGCCTATACGGCGACATACGAGTGCAAAGAGTTAAATATGCCACACAATCTTTTATTATGCTTTATATTTAACTGTTAAATTTTTTAATTATCTACCTCTTGAATAAAACATTGTTAAATATGGCCTAAGGTGACTGAACTATAATGTGATCGCTAACATCTAATAGTACTGGATAGGCAGTCGAAGAAGAAGAGGTAAAAATTGGTACAAAATAAGTACTAACTAATCCAAAGTTTAATTCTGCTAGTTTGGTCTTGCTAGCTTAATAGAGGTTTAAATTAATCATTATAAAGTGGATGAACTATGTAACGAAATCCTTATGGTTGATAAAATTATGTTGCAGCTTTGTGTGACAAAATATATAAACGTTTAAATAAAACTTATTTGTCAGTTAAATTCGTATTGTTCAACTAAATTTATTTTTTAGTTGCGAGGCCAGCAACAGCAGATTACAGCCACCATTAGTAGTAAGGACAGCTATTGATATGTACCTGAGACCATTGGAAGTGACACTAATTGGAAATAATCCGGAATTCAGTGCTGGAAAACGATACAATATTACCTGCAAATGCCGAGGATCAAGACCGCCAGCTATCATCACATGGTGGAAGGTGAGTTCACTGATCAAATTTAATTAATTCTATTTTTAACAGGTTTATAAATAAAATTGCAAAAACACAAAATTTTGATTACCTTTTTAAAATCAAAAAATGTTTATTGCAATAAATTGACCGTTAAGGGTATTCTGGAGTATAATAAACCTAATAATCTTTTTTATAAATTCACATTTGTCATAAAACTATTTACAGTCCAGTCAAAAAGACTGTGAAATCGGGTTTTTGGCAGATATGGCTAAAACTATATGGAAATAATCAGAAAGAAAAATGCGTACAAAACTGTGAATAAAGTAAAAAAGTTCTTAACCCCCGGGAAGAAGGTGAAAAAAATTAAAAACCACCCCTAAGTACAGTTTTTAGGTTATGTTTTGAAAATATCAAAAATAGTTTAATTTAAAAGTTGTAGAGCATAAAATTTTAGGCTTATCTCTATCAGATGATTTTTCCCCTAATAAGCACCTCCACGATTTTTGCTCGATATTTCACTTAAAACGGATTATTTAGAAATAAAAAATTTTTCATACAGATTTAAATTTTTTTTTTATAACCCGTTTTAAGTGAATTATCGAGAAACAAACCGTTTTCACCACTTAACTGTTAATAGAAGAGATAAAAAAAATTTCCTCTACGATTGTTGTTTGTAATAAAAAAAAATTAAAAAAGCCCAATTTTTATATTTTTTATTGAATTTTCTTTTTACATACATACATATAGTCACGCATTTTTCCGTATGGGTAGGCAGAGACCACTTGCTACGGTTCTTACACACATCTTTTGTTTCCTCTACTTTCATCAGTGCTCTCATGCATGCTCGTCGGTTGTTAGTACTCTTGACCTGGCCTTTCTTCAAATTAATGTTGATCTGATTGAGATATGTTCGCCGAGGTCAACCTCTACCGAATTGTCTATTCACACTTGCCTTATAAATTGGTTTCGTCAATTTTCCTTCATACATTCTTTCTACGTGTCTAAACCATCTAAGAATTCCTTTATCTATCTTTGTAACCACATCTTCTTTCACACCTCCTCATTATCTTATCTCACTATTTTTTTCTTTATCCAACCCAGTCACTCTGGCTATACTTCTCAGACTACCTATCTGTAACGACACAAGTACGTTACTATTAATTTTCACCCGTGAAACCAGTTGTCCCTACTGCCACGATAATGATATCCACCACCAGACCTGTTGAACTCCCAATTCGGATAGATTGATGGTAGAAGGAGACCACTACGACGGTTGCACGACCATGCACCGAGCAGTAGAAGCACCTTGTTGTGCAAGGCGTAAACCAGGAGTATTGACTCTGGTCTTGAACGCTTAACACAGTTACTACCGGGTGTTGGACGAGGTCAGAGTATTGATCTAATCTTGCACACACCCACCAGGACCACCGTCGGCTTTCGGTATCAACGAAAGTTTGTAAACGACCAGGTAAGACTGTAAGGATCTTTCCAGACGCGGTACTGATGCTCTGAAATATACCTACAGTTCCACGACACGAAATTACTGTTAGGCCGGGTATTGACCGGCCATAAACGATATTTCTGTCGTCTGAGTCAAACCAATGGAACTCTGTCTCTTTGGGCTATCTGGGTAACGCGCATTACACATATTTACAGCATTAATCCTATCTTGTTTTATTACTCTAAATCAAAAAGACTGTGGAATTGGGGGTGAAAAAAAATAAAAATTACCCCGAAATACGATTTTTGGGTTATATTTTATATACATCAAAAAAAGTTTTAATTAAAAGTTGTAAAGCATAAAATTTTAGGCTTATCTCTATCAAATGATTTTTTCTCTAAAACGCACTTTTTCACCACTACAACGGTTCAGAGTAATAAAAAAAAAAATTCAATAAAAAATATAAAAATTGGGCTTTTTTAATTTTAAAAAATTTACAATCAACAATAGTGGAGAAAATGTTTTTTCATCCTTTCTATTAAAAGTCAAGGGGTGAAAACTGTTTTCATATTTCTTATAACTTTCTTATAAATTATTTTTTTTAATTACCTGTATTAAGTGAAATATCGAGCAAAAACCGTTTTCACCGCTTGACTTTTAATAGAGGGGATGAAAAAAAAAATTTTCTTCTACGATTGTTGTTTGTAACTTTTTTAAGAAAATAAAAAAAAAATTAAAAAAGCCCAATTTTCACATTTTTTATTGAATTTTCTTTTTTCATTACCCTAAACCGTCGTAGGGATGAAAGGGTGCGTTTTAGAGAAAAAATGGTCTGACAGAGGTAGGCCTAAAATTTTATGCTCTACAACTTTTGCGTTAAACTTTTTTTGATATTTTTAAAATATAACTCAAAAATAGTATTCCGGGGTAGTTTTTAATTTTGTTTACCCCCTTTCCGGGGGTTAAAATTTTTTTACTTTACCCACAGTTTTGTACGCATTTTTTTAATTATTTCCATATAGTTTTAGCCATATCTGCCAAAAACCCGATTTCACAGTCTTTTTTACTGAACTATTAATTTGTATTTCCATTATAAAATAAATGTAAACTGATAAATCAATTGTTCAATATCCACCTAGCAAACACATTTTATTTGGACAAGAATTGATTGTGCTGATTACTTAATTATATTGACACGTCAACGCATAACGGATAAATTAATTTATCAATTATCTAAGCGATGATTTCAACCCCCCAAATTAATTATAACCTCAATATAGCGAGTAACGATACTGTAACATATTTCAATATAAACAAATGCAATTAAATTTAGTGCTTTAGCAATTGTCAACCAATATTGTGCTTGAAATATGAGCTATGCCGATTAATACATCATCTTTTACTGACTAGTAGTCAGAATTACTAATATTAGTATATCAGTTTTGTATGTAAATTTATAAAATAAATTTTATGTTTAAATTTTTCTGATGCGTTTAAAACCAATGATGGGGTCTTCCATTGTTCCTGTACCCCTTTCTATTTCTTTTACACATCAACGACCTCTTAAAAACCACCACAACCCCATTTACAATTTTACAGACGAAAGCAAACTTGTCTTAACTTTCACATCCTATTAATCACTTAGAGTAAATGATACAAATAGACTCAGGCAGGAACAGATTGACTCCATCAATAAATATCTTGAAACAATCGTCAAGTGGGAAACCAACAATCTTGTTCAGTTCAACGCTCACAAAACACGCCACGTTTTCCAAGAAAATACCCTTAAATCAAGTCCCACCATCTCGATTTTGGGAGTCACGGTGTCTAATTATATGTCTTGGCATGACCATGTTGCTAACAACGCAAAGTCAGCAATTCAGAAGCTAGGTTTTCTGCGAAAAGCTAGAATGTTTATTACTCCTGATCAACTATTGACGACGTACAAGTCTCAAATCCGACCTCTACTGGAGTATTGCTCGCACATTTAGGGTTCAGCACCAAGGTATTCTCTTCTTATAGATTCCATTCAGAAAAGGGTCATTCAGTTGATAAACAGCTCAACTCTTACAGATACCCTTTACCCACTAGAACACAGAAGAAGAGTTGCAGACCAAAGATTACTTAACAGATATTTCAATGGCAGATGCTTCAGAGAAATAAAAACTCTTATACCACCACTGGCCACATTCGGTCGTAGAACTCGGCACGCTGATCAGTCTTACTCATTTACTCTGAAGATTGACACTACAAGGACCAATCTTCATTAAAAATCCTTTTTTTACAGGGCTGCTACAGAATAAAACAAGCTTCCAAAATCAGTTTTTTAGAGAATTATGACCTACAACTTTTCAAAAAGCAGGTTCAGAATTATCTTCTTTTTATAACCCCTTTCCCTTCTAATAGTCGCAGTACGGGCCGTCCGCGGCCTAAACGATAGGTCTACTATTTTCAGTAAAAAAAAAATCCAAAAATTATAAATTTTTTTAAATAGATTGTAATTCATCAATAATACCTGACGCCATCACGCGTACCGTCATCACAACTTGACCTATCATTACGTATGATTATATCTGTACGAGTGTACCTACCATATCCTGAAATGTGTCAAAGATAAACTTTAAAATGTTTTAATTCATAGTAAGAAGAAAAATTCTAATTTTTTTTATGACAGGTATATTTTTTTTAAAAACAAAAAATATACCTTTAGTTATAGACGGTGTAACAAAATGGTATTTTATAATTTAAACCACACATCCTGTGGTCAAAATAACTCGATTGAACATAACTTACCTTTATGCAAATGTGCGCACAAAAAAAGTTACAGCCCCCGGAAAGTACAAAATGAAAATCAATTTTTTCGAATATATACCATTTAACATGACTTTCTTATCGTAAGAACATCTTTTGTATATAAAATTACAAAATCTATACAGCCCATAAAAATTTTGAACCCCTAAAGATCCCTAAATTTTTCTTTGCGTTACAATTAAATTAGTATTCATCTCTATTTAGGTCCGTCTGGCTATTGCTTCCGGTGACACTTAGGCCTGTTGGCCCATTGTATCTTGCCTATGTGTTTTTGTATCATTGAAGACCCACAGCACAGCGTTCTCTTGTCTGACTATTTTCTACTGTATCCAACCGAGTCACTCCGGCTATACTTCTCAGACTACTCATCTCCGCAGCATTAATCCTATTTTCATGGTTCTTCTGCCAAACCCAACAAGCAGTACCATACATAAATGTAGGAACGAACACTCCTCTATGCACAGCCAGACTTGTCTTTTTTGACACTTTCTGGCTGTTCATAAAGCTATGCAGTGCCTTATTCATTTGTTGTCCTGCCAACACCCTTTGCTCAATGTCACTGTTATACTTTCCATCTCTCGTAAATTTTGAACCCAAGTATACAAACTCATTTACTTGTTCCACTCTTTTTCACTTAATCAAAACTCTACAGTTTGTCATGCTTACTTCTGTTTCAAAAACCATTACTTTCGTTTTGCTTACATTTTTTTTCATCCCTTTGATTTTTAGGACATAATGCATAACATAAACCATCGCCTGCAACTCATTTTCAGATGACGCTTAC
This sequence comes from Agelastica alni, assembly GCA_950111635.1. NCBI lineage: Eukaryota > Metazoa > Arthropoda > Insecta > Coleoptera > Chrysomelidae > Agelastica > Agelastica alni. The sequence goes on along the minus strand of OX467711.1, from coordinate 63,133,446 downwards.
ATGACTTGGTCATCGGCGTAAAGAAGGCATTTGACGATAAAATCATTTATTTTTATTCCATACAAACTCTTTTTTAAACATTTTAAACAATTGTCTACGTATAAGTTAAACAGCCCTGGCGAAGCCACAAATCCCTCTCTCACATCTTTTTTGATGTTGAACCAGTCCCTGTAAGCTCCGTTACCTATAAATATTAGTATTTTAGTTTTGAAAAATATTTATTAAGATATTACTAAATTTCTTAAACAAAATTTAGTGAAAACTTTATGGTAAGTTTTGGTATGACCGTTGCGACATGAACAAAAACTCTTCGATAAATTATGCAGAGATTGTTCCATGTTTGGATCCCACAAATAATGAAGTTTTTTTAAGAATTATAAGATCTTTGCATGTTAGAATACAGTAATTAATAAAGACTGCTTTGGGTGAGTTTATAATTGCCTTATTATATAATAATAAAAAACTGCTCATAATTTTTTAATAATTTTTATTAACCCATTGCAGATTAAAATGCAATTATAAATAAAAACTTTTTTATGGATTTTAAAACAAAATTTTGTTGTAAATTTATTAAGCCAAGAAGAAGATTTTTTTATATTATTATAAGACCATTGCATGTCACGATATGAAAAACTAATGAAGGCACTTTTAAGAATGTTGATAAGTATATTTTAATGTAAAGTAACAAAGCCTTTAAATATAAGTTTATACAAAACCATTGCATGTTATAATGCAATAAAATTTATGAAGACTCTTGAATAAGTTATTATGAAACAGTTACATGTCAAGATGCAATAACTAATAAAGACTCCTTGATGTGTTTCCAGGAAAGTTTTTTTTGTAAACATAAAAAGCTTATAATAATTTCTTTATTCATTATTATGGGATTACTGGATGTTAAAAAGCAATAACTAATTAAGACTTTTTAATTTGTTTTTATAGCAGCATTTTTATATACATACAGAGTGGACCAAAAGTCTGGAGACGGACAATTATCCCGTAAATTGCTAGTCCGAATTGTACAAAATTTGGAATAAGCCTATTTTGGTTTTTTAAATACATTAACCTGTATATTCAGTTATTATTGGAATCTTCTCTTCAATAGGAGTGGCCAGTGGTGTTATAAGAGTTTTTATTTCTCTGGAGCATCTGCCATGGAAATATTTTGTACGATAACCGTAACCTCTCATTATAAGAATCATTGTTCTTTCCTGTTAGGTAAACATACTTAAATTTTAAAAGTAACTAAATACAATAAATACCTTTCACTAATGACAATGAGAAATAATTTATGACATTTTAAAACAAATAATGGTAGAAAATTTTTTTTAACACAAACAATTTTTAAAAGCTTTAATTTTAACTTGCAATGCGGAACAGCCAAGATGGCGGACTAGTTATTTTTAATGCACTTTTACAATATGGGTATCAAATCAAAGGGCTTGCTAAGAATAACTCGAAAATTAAGTTAAGTCACTTTAAATCCAATATGGCAGATTTGAAATATGTCGGACTAAGTTTTTTATACTTTCCTACAATACGGGTATTAAATAAAAGTGCTTAACAAGAATAACTAAAAAAAATAAAGTGACGTCACTCTGAATCCAATATGGCGGACTTGAAATGTGGCGGATTATCTTTTCTATGCTTTCTTACAATATGGGTATCAAATGAAAGGACCCGCTGAGAGTCGTAAGAGAGTTAAACTCAGTGCTCCAATCTGTTCGATATTTTGGTGAACTAGGGTTTTCAAAGTCCTCAATTATATTAAAGTCAAATTGTTCGAGTCTGTAGCATCGGTTGGTTAACTTTGATTTGTGTAATTTGACAAGATAGGCGTCAATAGCATTGGTTTACAATCTGTCTAGGAGAATAGGTAGTGCTGCTTTTTATGGATATTCAAAATACTGAAAAAAAATGGTAAACCTTTGGAATTTTTTTTTCGTCTCGATTATCTCAACAATAAAAAATGATATCGACGTGAGACCAATTGCATTCGACGTAAATTACGCAACTTAGAACTAACCAAATTTTCAGCAAAATATATATATATATATATATATATATATATATATATATATATATCGACGTGGGACCAATTGCATTCGACGCATAAATGCGCAACTTAAAACCTTTTTTTTAACAAATTCGGTTAAGCTGTTTTTTATGGAGAATCAAAAAACTGAAAAAAATGATAAAATTTCGGAATTATTTTTCGTCTTGATTATTTCGAAAACAAAAAATAATATCAACGTGGGACCGATTGCATTTGACGCATAATTACGCAACTTAGAAATAATAAGATTTTTAGCAAAATCGGTCAAACTGTTTTTTATGGAGAATCAAAAAACGAAAAAAAATGGTAAACTTTCGGAATTATTTTTCCTCTCGATTATCTCGAGAACAAAAAATGATATCGACGTGGGACTAATTGAATTTGACGCATAATTACGTATCTTGGAATAGATTTTCAGCAAAATTGGTCTCGCCATTTTTATGAAGAATAAAAATACTGAAAAAAATGGTAAACTACCTGAATTTTGCAATTTATCAATCATTCTATTTTTAATACGGAATTTTAAGATCCTTCAAATAATATAATTTTTTTTTTTGACTACGGGTACTGATAATATAATTATTGCATGTTAGGAATATTTGTATGAAAACTATGATAACAGTATTTTTAATAATAATAATTATAACAACAAAACATATGGTATTTTTTCTTTTTTTTCATTGGGAAGTTAGTCGTATGGACTTCTTGAGTCGCTCTCAAACCACGGATATTTTTTAAAATTTATTTAACACTCTTAGTTTATTTTACAATTTTAGTTTCAAACAAAAATACAGAGGTTAAATAATAAAATCTTACCATAAACTTTGACAAAACTTTTTTCGTACCACTTTCTTGTTACGTCAACACTTTACCTAAATATATAACTTTAAAAATAACCAATTACTTAAATATTTTTAAAATAAATTGTACTAATTCTTTAAAATATTTATGAATAACAATCGATTTCCATTTATGGTGGAGTCTTTATATTGCAAATTGAACCCGAGTAATTAGAAGCTACCTAAATTCAAATACTTCAAATACAGTCTATTATGCTTCAGTTAAATCAAGACTTTATTCAGTGTGGCATTCTTGCTTGGTGTGCTGCTGGTAAAATACATCCCACACCTGTAATAACGCTTAAAAAAAAAAGTATTAAAAATTACATAATATATGTAAAAATAAATGAAACCAAATATATAGTGATAAGCAAAAATTAATTACACCCAGGCAGCTTATTATAAATAATACAGTTATTGAAAAGGTAGAGACCACAACATATTTGGGAACGAAAGTTGGGATCATTCTCTTGAAATACGTTGTCAAATAGAGAGGGCTCATGCTGCATTTCTTAAAATATTGAAATTGTTTAAATGCCAATTTCTGAACTTAACAAATAAAATAAGACTTTTTCGATACTATGTGTTTCCTGTGCTCCTATATGGAGTTGAGTCATGGCCTGTAACAGATGCAGCCAGTAAAAGGTTGGACGCATTTGAGATGTGGCTGTATCGACGTTTTCTAAGAATTCCTTGGTTACAAACAAAAGAGTACTCGACATTTTAAACAAGGAAATAGAGATCATGAGTACAGTCAAAAGTCGAAAATTGGAATACTTAGGACACATCATGAGAAACAGCGAAAGATATGGTCTGTTGCAGTTTATCCTACAGGGAAAGGTGCTTGGAAAGAGGAGACCAGGCAGAAGGAGGATCTCATGGCTTAAAAACCTGAGAACTTGGTTTGCAACCTCCACCACGGGTCTATTTAGGGCCACAGTTAATAAAATAATTATTGCCAGAATGATCGCCAACGTCCGGTAACGGACAGGCACTGGAAGAAGAAGAAGATGGTAAAAAAGCAACATACCCGTTAAATTTATTATTTCATTTAGCGAGAGTTTTAGATGTTTCTCGGCTCTATACTCACCAAGCTAAGATTTAATTAAATAAAAAACTAATAGAGGATCTGAAACATAACTACTCAACAAGGATTAAATTGGGGGGATATGCACAGGTTTCTCTCATTGAAAAAACAGTCAGCCAACGTAGTCATACATTTATAATACACAAAACATACAATAATTTGCCTGAAATGCCTGAAATATATATATATATATATATATATATATATATATATATATATATATATATATATATATATATATATATATATATATATATGCTTGAAAAAAAACTTTAAAATACTGTCATTTAAAAAACCGTCCATGATAAGAATAGTTAAAAAAAGGTCAGCAGCGTACTAAGTGGTGAAAATGCATCACTTTAAATAGCTAATCAATATTCCAAGTTTCCTCTTTTTAATATCTATCAGGGTATTAAGATTTTGGAAAATGAAAATTAGTTGAATACCTCTAGTCTTTGAGATTTAATGGAATCAGTTATCAAGCCTGGAAGGAGAAGGAAGGAGAAGAATATCTTGGCTGCATAACCTTAGAAAGTGGACCGGAAAAACATCAGCCGAACTCTTCCGCATTGCCGTAAATAAAGTTAGGCTTGCCATGCTGGTTGCCAACATCCGTAACGGATAGGAACCACAAGAAGAAGAATCAAGCCTGTCTCTACGGCCTTCTTCTTTAAGTGCCATCTCCGCGGCGGAGGTTGGCAATCATCATCGCTATCGCAACTTTTGAGGCAGTTGCTCTACACACTTGATTGGAGTTGCAACCAAACCATTCTCTCAAATTTTTTAGCCGTGACTTTTGTCTTCTTCCTATGCTTCTTTTGCCTTCTATTTTTCCTTGCATTATTAGTCCTAAGAGAATGTGCCTTTCGCCGCGCATTATGTGTACCAAATACTTGCCACGTCTTATTCGTTCTCTATAGAGTACTCTGCCAGCGGTCTCTCTACTGGCAAATTATGCCCGAGCTCAGCCGTAGAGGGTAGAAGAAAAAAAATATATAAAAGTGAGCCGCGCCACCGACTTAGACGGTTCAAGCCGGGAACCCCTAGGTCTTATAGGCACTAGCAGAGCCACACGATAAACAACTGAGATTATGGTGAACCAAATAAATGAAATTACAGCTAAAATATATTGGATACTTTACTCCTACAATCAATTAAAGTACACAGCTCAATAACAAAATTATAACAAACATAGTCAAAATCAACAGCTAACAATAAATCAAAGTACACAGCTCAATAATAAACTTATAACCAATATAGTCAAAATTAACAGCTAACAATAAATCAAAGTACTCAGTTCAATAATAACATTATAACAAATAAAGTCAAAATTAACAGCCAACAATAAATCAAAGTACTCAGTTCAATAATAACATTATAACAAATATAGTCAAAATTAGCAGCTAACAATAAATCAAAGTACTAAGTTCAATAATAAACTTATAACAAATATAGTCAAAATCAACAGCCAACAATAAATTAAAGTACTCAGTTCAATAATAACATTATAACAAATATAGTCAAAATTAGCAGCTAACAATATATCAAAGTACTCAGTTTTGGCATATAATCTATTGCAATAAATAGTTTTTAATAATGTATTATATTAATAAATTAAAAATAAAACTTAATCGTGGTGTTAAAAATAAGTCACGTCGTTAAATATTTAAAAATAAATCACTTGTAACCTTTGGGTACACGAATGCACTACTTCTGTGACCGGTTTGGTTATGGAACGGCACCTGCTAATTAACAATGGCTTCCCTCAAATAAATCCCGCATGCGGTTATTTTAACTCGACACCAAAATCCAAAATATCAACAACGAAGGGAAGATAGAATGGTCAAGTTAAAAATTAAATGGTTTTTATTCAAAATCCAATTAAGATGGCCCAAATACAGCCAGATATGAAAGAAAAACCGTAGAGGCCTTGCACACTTGTTAATATCCCACCACCCCAAAAACTCTCACCACACCACTCCCAAGACTGTCACCACACGACTGACCTACTTCTCAGGCCGGATATCAAGAAAAATGGCACGGAACCGACGTCAACCAACAATATTCGCAAGTCCATGCTCCACACCAAGAATCGCGCTCGTCCGTGTTGATAGCCAGCCCCATCCACACAGAAATGCAAACCAAACAATCATATAACCGACAACAGACAACAATCGAGGCCAAAAACCAAAACAAAATGTAATAACGAAAACTCCCACTCAATCTCCAGCGATTAACAAATATGCCACAGCCATTAACAATCGAATCCTATCACAATAAGGTATGCAACACTATTTACAACGAATGATATATTTAAGTTACAACAAAATACGGCACGCCACACTATTTACAAGTACCTGAGGAATACAAAACTATCAGAGACACAATTATAATGGAACTGTAGAAGGGAAAAAAAGGCACGTTACATACTGTAGCTTCCTCTTAAAGTAGAAGATAACATTAACCACAAAAAAACTATCCAGAATGTTTTATTAAAATACAAGAGTATTAAGAATGTAAAATAATTACCAAGTTCTTGTTCACCTATAAAAAATATTTTAAGCTTGGATATGCAAAAAAAATTAAGCGAATCTGGCATCAGTTATGATTAAATTGTAAATATGTATGTCATATTTATTTAAATTACAGAAAACTTTATATTAATATTAACTTTATATATAACATTATATTATTATTACTTTTAATACACTATATTTATTAACTTTTTAGTTTCACTAATCATTATTTCTTGGTTAGTGCACAACACACAGGTTATGTGTATTTACATGGATGACTTGAGACTTAACTCCTCCGCACGAATGCGCCGTTACCGTCGCTTCTTTAATGCTTACGTTCTTACGCCGTAAATCAAATTTTTTCATCGTAATAAAATATTTTAAAAACTAGACAGTCGATAATACTTTTTAAGCACCCAAACTCTTCGTTAATAAATTTCCTAGACCCAGGTATTTTTTTTCATAAAATTTTGCATTTTTTAAAATGTTTTTGTTTATTTAGATATCAAGAACTAATGATTTCTTATAAGAACCCATGCTAAAGGAGCGAAATTTTTTTTAAAATTTTTTTAATAACTTTTATTAGTAAAAAATTTTATTTTAATATAAAGAACTATAATAACAAAGTTTAAAGACATTAATGTTTTTTAAAAACTTGGCTGCATTTTTTCTTTGATTCCCGTACCTCCTTAAAACTGATTATAATTATTACTTACCCTTAGTAAACATTATTATACGTCAACGCTTTCGTTTAATATCTCATATTACATATTTTGATAAATGCAGAGTTGTGAATATAAGGTGCGTAAAAATTAAATATTAACCACACCACAATAAAAAATACAAATAAAACCACATAGCGCGCACGGTGCAAATCATAAATATTAAATAAAATATTGTCAATATAAAAGTGGGGGGCTAAACACACTCGTAAAATGAAAACAAAATATTTTTTGTATAAAGTGTATGGTTTATTAATAATGCAAAGCGCTTTCGACTGATCAACAGTCACCTTCAGTGCTTCCTAAAAGTAAATCTATAGTAAGTTTGGAAACGGACAATGATCTCGTAAATTGATTATACCAATTGTACAAAATTTGGGATAAGCCTATTTTAAAATACGGATATTCCAGATTTGACATTTGTTATGTTGTCAGATTTGCCGTTTCTCTGAAATTATTAGTTACTTTGGTTTTTTAAATACATCACCCTGTATAGTCAGTCAATATTGGAATCTCCTTTTCAATACGAATATAGTTATATGTAACACTTATAATTCTATGTGGTCCAGAAGGTCTTGAATAAATAAAACAGAAGTAAGGCAACGCCTAATTTTTTAAAACAAACTATTTTCAACTACATTTAAACGTAAAAATTAAAAAATAACATTTTTTACATAATGAATACTTAATTTAGCGTTTAAAATGTGCTCCATTTGTAAGTTAACAGTACCCTAATCTATGGTAGAATGCGTCCACCACATTTTTCCAGACATTGTCTAGACTACATAAAATCATAAGTGTTACATATGACTAAACTTTTATTAAAGAGGAGATTCCAATTATGACTAAATATACAGGGTAATGTACTTAAAAAACCAAAGTAACTAATAATATCTGAGAAACGGCAAATCTGACAACATTGCAAAAGTTAAATCCGGAATCTCAGTAACTCCAAATAGACTTATTCCAAATTTTGTACAATTCAAACATGCAATTTACGAAGTAATTGTCTGTTTCCAGAGTTTTGGTCCACTCTGTATATATATATATATATATATATATATATATATATATATATATATATATATCTGCAAAATTTATAAAAAACTATAATATTATTGTAGTAAACTATAAACATTTTTCGACAGCGTGACTAGATATGAAAAATGTGTGACTGATGTTTAAAAAATCAGCTAATTTCGCTGTGTCACCTATATTATAGGTTTTTAAAAATCAGTTATACATGTTTCACATTTATTTACGCTGTCGAAAAATGTTTATAGTTTACTATAATAATATAGATTTCTATACATTTTGCAGATTACAATACTTCTTCGCAGAAGCTATTCACTGGGTGGTGCTTGTTAAAAGGTATAGATGTCGTGACTGGCGCTTTTCGCGTAGAACTTCATCTATACTTGGTAGGAGTCGAAGCTGTTGATGTGTCCAGTCAAAGTAGACCTACCCTATGCTAATGAGGGGCAACACACCCCGAAACCGGTCCATAGGTGGTCACTTTGGATAGATTAATCTAATAGTTCCTTCTCTTACTTAACAAGCATCTGCATATTGTTACCCGAAATGGGGTATTATACACGATTATGTATCAGATGTAATTCAACGCCTGCCGCGGCATATAGCCAGAGGAGTAGTTGTTTTTTGATACAAAAAAGACCCATATGAACGAACCTATTATATAGGTGACATACAGCGAAATTAGCTGATTTTTTAAAAATCAGTTATACATTTTTTACATATATATAAATAAAAAGATTGTTTTATGTATGACCTTCAAAAACTCCCAAACGGCTGGACCGATTGGGATGAAATTTTCAAAAGTTATTTTATACAAACCAGGGGTGGTTTAAGTAAAAAGAAAATTTTTTTTAGAAATTGGTAATGGTAATGCCATACAACGCAAATGAAATATTTGTAGCCAAGAACCTTTCATTTCAAATTTTTTTATTTTAAGCAAAAACATTTGTGATCGAAAATCTTTGTGAAAATAAAAATCTTTGTGATACAACTACCGCGATTTTGATTGACTACGATTTGGGTAACAATTTGGCTTGGCTTGGTTTTGATTTTGGACTAATGGATAACAATGTTATTATTGACTGAATTGGCTGGTTTTGATTTTGGATCATTATTATCATTTTGAGATATCAAATTAAATTAAAGCTTTCAGGTGAAGTTGTCAAGTATAAATCGATAGACACAGTTACAGATAAGGAAGAAGCTGTTAATTATCCGATAGAGTTTCTTAACTCTTTGGAACCATCTGGAATGGCCCCACACATCTTAAATTTAAAAGTTGCTTCACCGTTGATGCTCATTTGCAACTTAAATCCCCCGAAAATTTGCAACGAAACAAGACTTGCTGTTAAAAAATTATCGCCAAATTTAATCGAAGACACAATCATCAACGGAAAATTTAAAGGAAGAAAATGGGCTAATACCACGAATTCCAATGATTTTAATAGATTTGTCATTTAATTTCAAGCGATTACAGTTTCCAGTGCGTCTGGCTTTCTCTATAACCATCAAAAAGGCTCCAGGCCAATCTTTAAGTATTACTGGTTTGATCTTACAAAGTTCCTGTTTTTCGCACGGTCAATTATATGTTGCCTGCTCCAGAGTTGGAACACCAAAAAATCTTTGTGTTCACACCTACCGAAAAAACTCTAAATATTGTTTATCAGCTGGCATTAAAATAAAACATTTGTTATATAAATAAAATTTCAATATGGATTGGGCATCACAGAAAAAATAAAATAAAATAATGGGGTGTAGCAACGTACACCGGGTTCTTCTAGTACTTAATAAAGTGAAAGGAGTAATCAATTTAAATTTCGGTTAAATAATTTTTAGATTTTTGTGAATTTATTTAAGTGCTCACAAGTCAGAAAACAGAAAGTATACAAGTTGGTAAAGAGATATCGAGTTGAAATGTATTAAACTAAAAGAAAGAAATTTTAGTGCTTAAAGGCCATTTGGATATGTCTGGTGGTAATTACCAAATGTGTCAACTGTCAATGATTGATGTAGCGAATTTGGGAAAGTAACAAATTAAAATTTGAATGGAATTTGTTTTTAAACAGACGAAGTATAATTTTAGTAAAAAATTCTTTGATGAAGGGGGAGAAAATCTTTACACAAATTTACTTGAGTGTTCAAGCAATGTTTGTTAACGGAAAGTTCTTTTGAAATTTCCAGTTTTTCTAACAAATTCAGTCTCAGCCTTTCGTCTATGGTGTGTAATATTTTTTAGTGTCTATTGGGGTTAAAGTTGTTGTTATTGAATTTCCGTAGCAGATTTGAAGTGCTCGTTGATGCTAGTAAAGAGTGGTCCACAGGTTTTACCAATGTAGGACACATCTTTGGAGTTAACTAAAAAACTGCTGAGCTTGTTGCACTCCAAAAATAAAGTCAACAAGTCAAAAAGAAGCTTACTGCTCTGATTGCAATGCCTACCACAGTGGTAGAACCTGTAGGACTTTTTTTACTTGCATTAACAAGAACTTAAAAAACCTGACAAATCTGCTGGACACCATTTGAAAATCAACATTCATAACTTAAACGCCCACAGAAGCTCAAAAATATTACATGCCATGGACAATAAGAATAACCAAAGTTTGAAAAACAGGAAATGTCGAATAAATTTGCCATTAAAAAACACTGCTTGAACAGTGATGAATGGTTTTTCGGGTTCTTAAGCCGTCGTAAGTCAGAGATAATTCTTGACCTAACCTAACCTAACCAAAGTTTGAAAAACAGGAAATGTCGAATAAATTTGCCATTAAAAAACACTGCTTGAACAGTGATGAATGGTTTTTCGGGTTCTTAAGCCGTCGTAAGTCAGAGATAATTCTTGACGTTTCGCCATCGCGAGTAGATGGAATTTTCGGGAGATGTAATTTTGTCGGCTTTTTAAGCCTTTTACAATTTGCACTGATTAAACACTCAATAAAATCAAATCAAAGGATTTTTTACTAAAATTATTTATTTTTTCGATTACTCTTCTTCGTCTGTTTCATAATAAATTTTATTTAAATTTAAATTTGTAACTTTTTCAAGTTCGCTACATCACTTTCCTCATTAACAATCGACACATCAGGCGATTAACACCAAACATATCCACATGGTTACTCCACTCCATTCTAAAATCCATTCTTTTAGTTTATTACATTCCAAAATTAATAATTCTTAACTAACCTGTATACTTCCTGTTACCTGATGCATAATGAGCTGCAAATAATAGAAGACACTGAATAATTCTCCAAAAGAAGTCCAATAATTTTTAAATGGGTCGATTTGTCGAAAACATTGATTTGCAGGTATATAGTCGAAATCATAGATCGAGGATTTTAGAAGTTAGTTTGAAGTCAAGTATTTAAAGTAATTACAAAGTGTTATACAGTTGTGAATAAAGATTAGTTTAGTTATTTTACTGAGCGTTTAGGATCACCGAACCCAATAAGTAAATATCGTAATAGTATATACTTTTAGGAATGACTGAAGATGACTAATGACTCAGTCGAAAGCACTTTGCATTTTTAATAAACTATACACTAATAAAAAAAATATATATAGTTTTAGGTGTGGGTTGATAATATAGGTTTGACAATATTAATAAGGATCCGTTACTAATTAATATATTAATCGTGTGCATTAAAATAAACAAATCAGATTTGTAACTGTATATACAGGGTCTTTTAAAACAGGCGACCCTGTCTTTAGGATAGGTAAAAAACTGAAAAATAATTGGGGTTTGCTGTGTGCATAATATTAATTAAAAGAGTAACGAATGAAACTGAAAAGATGATATGGGAGGTGCAAGCAGGATTTAGAAGAGGAAGGAGATGTATGGATCAGGTCTTTTCATTACGAGGTATAAATGAAAAATTCTTGGCTAGAAGTCAAGAGGTCTATTACGCTTTTATGGACTTGGAAAAGGCCTATGACTGAGTCGTGGGGAGTTAATTTTGGTCAACATTGTCTTTGTATGGGGTGAGCGGTAGTTTAATACGAGCACTGAAATCACTTTATAAGGATTCCTCTGCTTGTGACAGGATAAACAAAGCTTGCACGGACTGGTTTAACATCAACAGGGATGTGAGGCTTCGCCATGGCTATTTAACTTATACATAGACTATTGTTTAAAAGATTTAAAAGAGAGTGCGTATGGATTGAAAATGAATGATTTTATTGTCAAATGCCTTCTTTACGCCGATGATCAAGTCATATTAGCGATGGTTAATGTTATGCATAATGCCCTAAATCCTAAATATTAATAAATGCAAGCAAAACGAAAGTAATGGTTTTTGAAAAAGAAGAAAGCATGATAAACTGTGAAGTTTCGATTAAAGGAGAAAGAGTGGAACAAGTAAATGAATTTGTGTACTTGGGTTTAAAGTTTACGAGAGATGGAAAGTATGACAGTGACATTAAGCGAAGGGTGTTAGCAGAAAAACAGATGAATGGTGCACTGCATAGCTTTATAAACAACCAGAATGTGTCAAAAAAAAGCACGTCTGGCTGTGCATAGAGGTGTGTTGATTCCTACACTTATGTATGGTTGTGAATGTTGGGTTTGGCAAAAGAAACATGAAAATAGGACTAATGCGGCGGAGATAAGTAGTTTTTTTTTACATCCTTTATTTAGCAATCTATCCGGAAATAATGAGCTTTTGGTTTGACAGTATTGGCATGTGTGTTTCAGTAAGACGTATTTTTTAACCTAGGGTTAGTTGTTTATACAATAATGGTAAAATAATTAAATTAACTGGTTATTTTAAAATATTTGCATTATTCTATGAATCTGTCCTTTAATTCTGATATTGTGTATCTTTTAAGACGTTTTACATTTGCGTTTTGTTTAAACAACTCAATAGCACAGGGTGAATTCATATTCTTTTTTAATAGTTGTCACTAATTTTGGCAATTACTTCTTTTATTGGTAATATTGGAACATTTTGTTGTATGGATTTATTGGAGGTATAGTAGGGGGCGTCTACAATGAGGCGAATAACTTTGATATGGAATCTCTGGACGATACTGATATTGGAGTTACTTGCAGTACCCCAGAGTTGAATTCCATACGTCCATATGGGCTTTAGTATAGACTTGTAAAGTAGTACCTTATTTTCTGGCCAATTGTCCAATACATTTGTCTGAGTTTAAAACCAAGTTGTTTACGTTTGGTGAAAATGTATTTCTGTCATGTAAGCCGTCGATCTAGGTGCATGCCAAGATATTTAGCACTATCGGATTGTGGTATTTGGCGGTTGTTGATTTTCACCGGTGGACAGGTTTTTTTACGCAGCGTGAATGTTATTTGAGATGATTTAGTTTCATTTGCCTTTAGTCGCCATTTTCTTAGCCATTCTTCTATCCTGTTTAAATTGATCTGAAGAATTTTTGAAGCAATTGATGGGTTGGAATGAGATGCCGCAGTGTCATCAGCAAAGGTGGCTACCATTGTTGTGTCATCTACTGGTATATCGCTCGTGAAGTAGTTTAAGAAGAATAAACGAAGTGACTTGGTTGGATAAAGTAAAAAATAGTGAGATAAGAGAACTTTTTGGTGTAAAAGAAGATGTGGTTACAAAGATAGATAAAAAAATGTTTAGATGGTTTGGTTTCTTAAAAAGGATGAATAAAGAAAGATTGAAAAAACAAATTTATAAGGCGAGTGTGAATGGACAAGTCGATAGAGGTCGACCTCGTCGAACATATCTCGATCAGATTAACATTGTTTTGAAGAAAGGCCAGGTCAAGACTACCAACAACCGACGAGCATGCATAAAAGCCCTGATGAAAGTAAAGTAAGCAAAAGATGTGTGTAAGAACCGTAGCAAGTGGAAGCAAGTGGTGTCTGCCTACCCCTACGGGAAAAAGGCTTGGCTATATGTATGAATGTTTGCTTTGTAAAAAATTTTGTAACGCCATCCGTATTCAAGATAAAGGTCGTTGAAGAAAAAAAATGTGTACACATTGGGAAACTTCAAAAAAAATTTTGTTTAGCTTCTACCCTTTTAAAAGTTTCTATTTGACATAAAAAAATCCCCACCAAACATGGGCCCTATAGCTCAAGATTAAGGGGTCGCTATATTTATTTTAGTTTCTCATTTAATTAACATGGAAAAAATTCTTTTTTTATTTAAATTGAATTAACACATAATTACCGCAATTTTTTACAAAAAACCATTTTGTATTCCCAAAGTTGAGTCATTAAGCTTTACAAAACTCTAAAACAAAGTAATCTAACCTTAAAAAAATTATATTCAATACTACTAGGTACAAACCGTGTAACTAGCGCCCTCTATAAGAGTCAGATATAAAAACAAATTTATGGAATGTATTAGCTTTTGAAATATATTCGTATGAAATTTCATTACAAAGTTTTCAGTAGTTTCGGCAAAAACGTAATAAATGAGCATGCATTTTTTTTTCAACGCCCTTTATCTTAAATACGGATGGTGTTACAAAAATCTTTTACAAAGCAAACCCCAAATATTTTCAGTTTTTTACCTATCCCAGACGGGGTCACCTTTTTTTGAAACACCCTGTATACATACAAAAAAAAATATGCAAGTGCAGATCTTATGTGAGACTTATACAATAAACAAAACTTAAAATTATTAAAAGGTTTTATAAAAAAAAAACAAAATTCAAATACAATGATCCCCTATGTGAAAATGTTTTTTTCCAAAATATACCATTAGGAATTGTAGACTCGGTCCCTTAGAAAAATGTTATTAGTCGATATCACAAAAGGATGCTCCTAGTCAGTCTCGCAGAAAACTGTTCCCAGTTGGTCTCGCAGGGGATATATTCCTAGTCGGTCTCACAGGACAATTTTCCTAGTTAGTCTCACAGGATGAAGTTTCTCAGCAAAAAAAATATCACGGGTAAAAAATTTTTTTAGGACAAACTGTTACACGGAAAAATTTTAACAACAAAAATTTCTTTAATGAAAACCTTCTTTATAAACAAACATTGACAGAATTGGGACTGCCGACAAAGGTAAAATCTCAAAACTATGAAATAACGGTGGTTTTTTTTGGATTTTTAAAATAATTATAAATAGTTTGAAAAATTTATATTTTATAATTTTTGAAATAAAATCATTGAATAATAAAAGTCAGCTTAAGGCCAATTTTTAACAAACAGATAGAAAAAAAAAAGAGGAAGGAAAAGAAGTAAAAGTTATGACATCATCATTTTTGGAACGAAGTTCCTTATTGCACGGTACAGGCTTGACAGATGGGGGCTAGGCGAAGGAAAGTGTAAGATTTTTTTATCACGAAACACGAAAAAACATACGCGTATGCCGTGTACCAACTATTATACCTGCGCAGTCGGTGCTAACTTATTAGCTGCATTGTGATAGTGGCTTAGAAAATAATAACAATGACGCTAGGTGAGTATCAAAGTTAAAGTGCAACAGTATGTATTAATTTATTTTAAACCTAAAATGTTTATATTACGACTCTCTTATTTTTTAAAGCTAATTAGTTGACAAATTGACTAAAAAAAAGCTCAAAAAATAGCAACAATGCCAAAAAATGCAAAAACAAGTGTGAGAAAAAATATAATACGTTTATCAATAATAATATACTACAAAAGGAACTTCGTTTCAACCTTGTTTTTCACAACACTCAATTTTATTTACCTATGAAGGGTAAAGAGGTAAAGAAAACAATTTTATAACGGACTTTTATAAAAAATTGTCCCTTAAAATGTGGTATATACCTAAAGGTGGCGCTGGTAGACGTGCGGTTAGATCTGTTTTAGATGAAGTAAAGTATGTCACAGGGAAAAAGGAATGCGATAATTATTAAATAAAACAATTAGGTATTTAGTAAAAAGTGGCTAACGTGAACGAAAAAGTGAATAAAAAAATGCGCAAAACCTTTTTTAAAATGCTATTCTACTACGGTAACACTATTTTAATTTATTACCCTTTCAGGGACATTTTTTTAACACAGAGATTGTTCTCCTTATCTAAACACCTTACATTTTGACCATTGATGACAGCCGCTGTCACCTACATCGTTGGTGATGTCATTGTAGATTTTAGGGTGGGTCGTGAAGGCTATGCTGCCTGTCAAGCACTTTGATCTATCAGATCTTTTGTGCATAACCCTTAATCTATTCGAGGCCCGGGATTCCGAGACTTCGAGCAAAGTTTATAAGTTTCCTGGGGGCTAAGTTTCTGACATCGAAGGGCTTTAGAAATGCCCCTTCCCGAAACTTAGGCCTCTTGCAGAAAAGCGCTGGGCATTTGCAAAGCAAATGTTCTGCAGTTTCAGCGAAGTTCTCGCAGTAACGGCAACTATCACTCTCTGTTTTGCCCATATTTTTCAGGTGATACCTTAGATGGCAGTGTCCAGTGAGAAGTCCCGTCACCAGTTTCAAGTCTTTCTTGTCCAACTCAAAAAGCTGTTTAGCTTTCCTTGGCGAAAAACTTACCAGCCTTTTCGCTTGTCTTTGTTCTGGCACTTTATGCCAGTGAGATTTCATTTTATCTGTATTAAATACGTAGCATACTTCTACTATAATTTTATATTTACTTTAATCAAGTCCTAACAGTAAAAAAAACAGAGATGTAAATACTTACCAAAAACCAAAAAGTTACTAACTTAAGCGCTGGGTTTCCTGAATCCGACCGTAGTACACTGTTCGAACGGCTGAGTTGTACTGCTGAATAAGTTGGGAACATAGCTGGATAGCTTAAATCGCAGCGCTCTTTCCAAAGAAGTTCTGTGCAGTTGAAGGTATGTTCGGGTTCCACAAACCCGGCGCTACCACCGCAGGGTTAAGTTTTAATTTTAATTAAATTAATTTACATGCCAATATCCATTCTCCTTGAGAAAATTTGGTAAAATTACAAACCTTTGAATTATAGATACCAATTTCGTATACAATCTCTTTATTCATATTGGTATTACGTTGTAATTACTGTTTTATGTTTATATTGCTGCTTTTTATTTTGTAATTATGTTTACCACGGAATATATTTAGTTACGTCGCCTAATGAAATAGTCATTTTTTTAATATTTGTAATTTTATACACGTAACAGTAGAATCTGCTAGTGAATAAGAACGCAGAAAATCTCAGTTCATAAATGGGTAATATATTAATACCGACGAAACCGTTAGAATAGAAAATAAGAAAATTTAAATTTTAAATTGATAGTCAAGTAAAGCTACATATAAATGCTTTTAAATTTAAGTAATCTTCACTTACACCGAGTTGCTTTTCAGGAAAATGGGAAATCTATATTTTATTGATTTTGAATGTTAAGCAGATAAATAAATTTAAAGTGAATTTTATGAGGCAAAAGTCACCCCAATTTTAACACAGTATTGTTTTTGATCGTAAGCAAAATTAATATTGACCGAAATAATATATGAAAATAAATATTTACAATTTCCCATTATATGCGTTCGAACCAACTTAAAAAGCAATTTTGTAACTGTAAAATATTTGCAAAATAAATCACAGATTAATTCCAACATATTATTTTTATTATTATTATTTTAGGTGTAAGGAAGTAGTCTCTGACTATCCCAACGGAAAAGAGGCATGACTATGTGTAAGAGGATAGTTCACGAATTGTTGTCCCTAACATAGTTCGCGTTGAATAACAAATGCAAATAAAGTGTTGGGCAAAAGCTTATTGTATGTCATTAGTTTGGGCCAATAAGCATTAACGCATCAGTTCGTGTATGTTAAATATTAGTTTTTTTCCATTAAGGTAAGCGTGATTTTATAAAAATGGACAAAATTAAGATAAGAGGTGCGATAAAGTACCTCTGTAAAAAGGGGTTATCGCCGCAAGAAATTTATGAGGACATGGTAGAAATATTAAGTAACTTTGCCCCTATGTACTGGGAAATCAAGAACTGGTCATACAATTTTAAACTGGAAAGAGAGTCCTGTCAACATGCACCAGCGGCAGGAGCCGTATTAAATGATAAAAGAATTACAGTCAAGGCAAAGACATGTAGGTTTTTTGTTGGAAGCATTGAAAAAATTTTATATCAGGAATTGGGTCTCAAAAATCTCTTCGCACGTTGATTTTCACGAGTGCTGACGGCAGACCAGAAGCATGTTCGCCAGGTTGCAACGGAGACCAGTATGGAGATCATTAACAGGAATCCCGATAAATTTAAGCAAAAATTTCTTACGGTTGACAAAACATGGGTTCATCATTGATCCAGAATTTATAAAACAAAGCATGGAATGGCGGCATAGGCCTCCCCCTCGAAAATTTCGTGTTGTTCCATCAGCTGGTAAGATCACGTCTACAGTTTTTTGGAATTTTGCAGGTGTTATTTTTGATGATTATTTACCGCGTAGGCGCACCGTAATAGGTAAGTATTATGCGAATTTATTACATAAGTACGCTAAGCTATCAGAGAAATGAGAAAAGAATAATTGAGTCGAGGTGTGCTCTTTCACCAGGACAACGCTCCGGCCCACAAAAGTATTGTTGCAATTGCTGACATTCACAATGTGGGGTTTAAAATTTTTAAACGACCCTCCTATTCTTCAGATTTGGTCCATAGCGACTACTATCTTTTCCAAAATTAAAAGAACATCTTCGTGGAATACGCCTTGCTGGTGATAACGAAGTGATGCCGGCGGATGATGAATGACTGAATTTTATTTAAAAGGGTTTGAAACATTTCAACACCGATATACCAAGTGTATAACCGTTGCAGGTGACTATGTTAAAAAAGAAATTAATTTCATTTTTCTTATGTGTTTTCTTCTTTGTTAGGAACAACAATTCGTGAACTATACGTTTATGTATGTATTGATTACACTGGTCAACAGTGGTTTTGTTGCCCTTGATATAATAATAATTTCCAGTAAATTTATGCCTACAATTTATAAAACTAAATGATTTTGGAATATTGGCACTGGTTTTTTTTAAATCTTTATTTTCATATTACACTATAAAAAGGCAGTATAAGTATAAGAAAGAAAAAACAAGTATAAAATCTTTTTTATTGGAAAATATTGTCTTTATGATTTTATTTACATAGATGTAAAAAAAGAGAAAAATAAGCAGAAACAATGTTACAAATCAGAGAAATACCTTTTCTAAGCTTTTCTTTGGTTTTTTTTGGGAGAATCTTTCTGTAAAGATGTAAAGACAAGCAGTAATCTGACATCATGTGACGGTTCCCTCTTCCCTGATACCTGTCCTCCATTACTTTTAGATCTTGGTGAAACCGTTCTCCCTGCTTTTCACTGTCATTTCCCAGATTATCAGAAAATATATTCAAATGACGTGCGCTCATATTCGCTCCTAAAATATTGAAGGTTTCCAAGATCTTTTGGTGCTTTATAGTTACGTTAGAAATATGTTCTATAACCAACACAAATTTTCTTTAAGCTTCACTTTCAGAATGTCATAATTTGTATGAAGTTTGTATTTTTCATTTATGTCCGAATTTAAAGGCCATCGAATATTCCAGCTTTCAACTTCTCCATAATCAACGCATTTTACACCGTTTTTGCAGCTTTCGTCGTAAATCAGTAGATTTGTATTTTTTTAAACTCATGTCTGTAAGTAATTTTGCGATATGATTACAAAAGACAAGTTCTTCATTTGCGCAAAAATTGGTAATATTTCACTTTCCTTATTCTGTATGCTGTAATTGTTACTTATGGCTTTAATAAATTTAGTCTTGATGCAAGAAGTTCTGATGCTTTTTTTGAAAAATTTAGTTTTCGGTTTAAATCGTTAAACTCGTTTTAAAAAAAAACTGCAAAAATGATGTATTATTGTGCAAGATGGGATATTTTGCAGACTGTTAAGCTGAATATTTCCACGTTTTATTTCGTATAAAACCTTTAACGTCTACTACGCATCCTCACATTAGCAACTTACCCAAACGCGTGTCAAGAGTCCTACGATCTTGTTAAATAATGATCTCTGGCATTTTAACAAAGTAAGGAGTGCGGGGAATCACTTGCAAAATCACGTTATGTATGTTTGCACGAAATAAATGTGCAGAAAGTGAATTTTGACCAGAATCGAAACAACTCTTGTTTAGAGAAGCCGGCGTAAATTGTTTATTATTTTTAATTTTATAAATATACCAAAATAATAAAAACTGGAGCCAAATCAGTACTTTCATGAATATATTTGTAAACCGTGTACTAAAAATTATAGAAATTTGCAGAAATATCCAGGGCAATAACAACATTTTTTTTGCCGAACTGTGTTAGTAACAAATTGACTTTATATAAAAAACTATGTTTTAAAATACATTACCAGTCGACTATGTATGTGTTCTGGTATTTAAACAACGATAAACATCGTAAAGAAAATGTGTTATTAAAAAGTTTATATTTTTCAACTAAAGATATCTTCACA